>RWGZ01001206.1:54811-225494 GCA_009725065.1 Utricularia reniformis | reverse complement strand
ATGTTCGAACAAGAACATCACTTTCTCACCTCCGCCAGGAGGTCGGTACTTACTCCTTTGTCATTCTCACTATTTTGGGGGAACTATTATAAGCTTACGGTAGATCATGTGCATCTTATATATGCAGCTCAATTACCGGCTATCTGTAAAGGCTATCGTCTATATAGCATGCTTGCATTCTTAGTATAGGGCCGTTGAAATAAGCAAGACATTGTTTAAACATGAAGAGTAACATTTGAATTCGAGGTCGAGTTCCCAACTTTGAGGCGAAATGATGACTTATTGTCTCTTTTAGATACGATCCCATAAAGAGTAAAATGTCTCTAGCCAAATTCTAAGTATACAATGTAGTGCTCAACTGGATAATAGCTTTGACGGTCATCGAATATTATATAAACATACCGATCGAGTTAGGGTCGTTACCTTCCCTCTATTCCTACTTCCCAAATATATATTATCTAAGAATTAAGATTCTTTATGAAGTAAGTGTTTATCATTGGGAGAAGTTCGCCTCGGAAGATACTAGCTTAACTCTATTGAATATGAGATGAGTAAACCGAGAAGCCTCGACTGGGCAATAATATACTAGGGCAATAAAGTGAAATTACCTCATAAGAAGGCTAAGAAACGTCTTACTTTCGTCTTACACCCATATGTTTCCTTTGATAAAAGCAGTCCCAATTCCGTCTGAGATTGATACTCTCTATCTTCGAATTTAAGATTTGTCTCTGCTTAGTTTCGTCTATAATAAAACCTTACAACTCGATCACGCCTGATAGATATTGCTAAATTTGTGGTGTTATCTCGGGTAAGAAAATCTATGTCATCCATAAAACGACTTTACAATATCTCCAATGATAAATAAAATAATCCATGTCATGCTCACAATAATTCTCTAGACCGTATGACCGTAAATAGCTCACACGTGTTAAACAATAACGTGCTAATCCGTCTCTCTCATAAATAGTGAACCCGAGCCATCCATAAAATACTTAAGACCCATTCACAATGTGTTGAAAGAGTCTACTCCTTTCGGTTGTAATTACTTGATCACTTTCGTACAGATCCCGATCAGGCGTCTCTCATCGTAAATCAGATCATAACATAAGATTCCTTACTTACTATACATAAGGGAATTGAAATTGAGTGTGTTCAACCACATTTAAGACAGCGATCTTAATACGTCCATGCCAGTTTCTTGGTTCTTTAAACCACAACAAAAATACTAGGCACTCATGAGACAATCACTGGATACACCATTTATATGAAATAAAAATACGTGCTCGTCCACTTAACATAGATTCATCATGTTCATCGCTGACATAAATAAGCGCCCAACAATAACATGATTCTATCTCTTTAACTTATCCCCCTGTCATCCGGAGAACGGGCGAATGACACAACGTTGTCCGAGACAAAGATACCTCTTCATGTGAGCCAGTTTTCACAACTTATCAAATGACTATTTTGTGCTATGGACGAGACAAACGTCTTTCTTTACATCTGTCCGAAACAAATCCACTTCTTATACCGCTTTAGAATCTTTCTCGAGAATTTTTCTGTATAGATTTGCTCATTCACCATTAAACAAGCTGTCGTGTCGTAAGCTATGAAAGCTACCAAAAATGAGACATCTTAATCATCAAATGGGCAAATATCGATGTCATTAAATGTCCTTATATGACAAACATTTTATCCATAATATTCTTTGTTGTGGGATACTTTTTCGATCACTTTGATCATAACTGTGAGTCCCCAGTCGTAGAAGAATTAAGTTGAATTCATACCATATGGTGAATATTTGGCTACTCTAATCATTTTTCTGAATGAAAACCATGAAAACGATCCATCAACAAGTAAATATATGTGCAGATGATTAAGCCTAAATGCCGGATTTTCGAGCCAATAGTCTCTTGGTGGGGGTATCATTTTACAATTTCTGTAATATCTGAGAGTGTCCGATCATAACTAACGAGAATTGATACCATAAGGCCATCAATTGGTCAATTTGACGGTCAATGAAAATACGCCTATGCAAATAATGAAGTCTGTGCTATAGGACCGTACTAAGTTGATTTAGCGAATGAAGTCATGTCATAATTTGGCTTCATAACTACACCGCTAATACACTCTTCTCTTGATATTAAATGACTTAATAGTCCTCGTCATTTAATGAAACTTCCTTTCATTTCTCTTCAATTTCTCCGATCGCCGTAAGAAAAATCTAATATCGAATAATCTGAAACAAGAAGATTTTCTCCCAAGAATAATAATAGCTTCTCATTTGATTAGTTCGCCGATTCAGAATATATACTTCTTCGGTGTGACTTGGCGAAGAGATATTTCACGAATATGACAGGGATTCCAGATAATCACATAAAGTTTATACGATATTTCCGATCTTGGGTGCGAGTCCCCAGTAATCATAACGTTTGTTGAATGCAAACCATAAAGCAACCATTTTCCCGTTTCCAATCGTTTATTCAAATGAAAACCATATGCACGATCACAGTCGGAGATTAACCACTCGGTCATCCCAATCGCAATAAAAAATGCTTGACCTTTTAATATGTTTCGCTCCAAGTGGACGATAGATAGCTAACCACGCAAACGCGTGGTTTAATATTTTCTTTGACAATAAATAACGCGCTTTCATCCCGGTAATCGGCCATGAATTTCGTGAAAATGGATATCTCTGTCGCACAAACAACATTTAGTATGTCTCATAAAAATATATTCTAGTTGAGCATAAACATGAATCTCGGCATGCACTGTTCCACAAGTATAAACTTGCACCCGGGGTCAATATATTATCATAGGGTCTCACGAATCACCCACAATTCACTACACATTATCTCCGGGTATAAACTTACACCCCAGATCACCTCATTCGCATAGGGCCTCATGAAGCGCCCGCAATTTACTTGCACGTTGTCTCCAGTATGTACTTGCACCCGGCGCTATCATACTCTCGCCGCTGATATATACTTCCACCCGGGGCCATCACACTCTTGCCGCCGGTATATACTTGCACCCGAGGCCATCACACACTCGCCGCCGGTATATACTTGCACCCGGGGCCATCACACTCTTGACCCGTCCATAAAACGGTGTCATTTGGCCCGTCCATAAGACGGTGCCATCACATTCTCGACCCGTTCATAAAACGGTGTCATTCGGCCCATCCATAAGACGGTGTCATCGCACTCTTGACCCGTTCATAAAACGGTGTCATTCGGCCAGTCCATAAGACGGTGCCATGCGGAAATGGACCAGCCTCCGGCAAGGGCGCGACCCTCGTCGGCGTGTCATGGAAGAGTCAGGTATATACTTGCACCCTGATTTGCCACGGAAATATACATCACAACAAACATGCCTCTTAACATATTCCAACAGTCATATGTGCGGACGGTTCTGCCGTGGACAGGAAGACTCATAACATTCAAAATATTTTGACACAGTATTTAATTTGACGAGTTTGAAAATGATCGACTATAAGACAGGTGGTACATTGCGTTTCTAATCTAACTTATTTAATTTATTCCATCATCCTTCGTACTAAAACGCAATGGACCTACTCCTACCTAACCAGTTCCCTAGTCGATTGAACTCATGTCATCAAAAAATATACTTAAAAAATTAGAATGTGAACACACTAAAGAGGAGAAATTTTTATTTTCAAAAAGATCGATGAGTCACGTCTATACATAATACTTGCGCAAATTGGAAATATGCCAAGTCCGTGGCAGCTCCTCCCCGCTCATATTTGCGATNATTCGCAAGTCCCCAGTGTTGACTGAATTAGTTTTCGGAGTACCGCAATTATCCGCAATCTCTATTTTGATAATAAGAAATTCCGCTCATAACAACGTACTAAGCATACTCGTTTTATTACATGGAAACTTTTGGTGTATATCCCAATATTGGGTTAAATAGCATGGGTCTTAACTTCACCGGCCATCAAAACCTGTGTAGTACCAAGAGCGGACATTGCAAATGTGACACGTCACGTACTATTCATTCCAACGATTCATTGGAAGGAAATAATTACTCCACCCTTTCATGTCAATAGAAGGTTCCGCATATATGATCAATTTAATGAGACTCACTTTCGTAATATCTTAAATCCTCTCTCTTAACCGGTCTAAGGTCGGTTCATCAAAATTGGACATTTTGTAGTCTTCTACTAACATCATTACGACCCTTCTTTCTCTTCATCAAACCCAACTAAGACAGCACTTATGACTTCTTTGAATGCGCAAAACATAAACCCAAAGGTTTATGATGAGTAGAGACATAAACGAATCGATATTTATATAACACTTTCAACCTTCAAAAGCAACCCGAGTATGTACTCATCAATTTATATTTCGCTTACAAACATCATAGACCAAGAAGAATTTCCGTCTTTCACTAACAACTCACATCTAGAAGGATTCCACCTCACTCACTACTTCATCAATATACTCAATCGCTCGCTTAAATATTGGAAATGATTACTTGCAGACCGGTTTTTATATATATACCATCACTATTGACTTCCATACATTCTTCTTCTCACATATTTAAATATTGATCTCATCGACCGCTAATACGTAGCATCTGGTTTCTTCAAACCAAAAGGCTTAATTGAAAAACTTCAAGTATCCAAAAACTTAAACATTATGTCAATGTCGACGATAGATATAGGTCATCTGTAAGCATCGTTCGACTTTGGAGCTACAAATAGGTTCGCGATCGATTATGTGCATTTCCTAGAGCCCTTCCTTGCAATAGGACTCCCACATCTTCAATAACTATGCTTTCATTTTCACGGGAGAATATCCACTTCTTTCGAGGAATTCATTTTCACTCTTAAAAATCCCCTTAATAATAGAGGTTCTATCTATATACATTTTTCTCTTTTTCTTCTAGAACAAAACCATGTCATGTTAATACACTCGATCTTCCATTTAGAATGCCATCTCTCCGCACTAGACATCGTCGTATCGCTTCGTAACAGAACACTAGGAACATATATTGCCGACACATGATTTCCCTTTTACTCCGGAACATAATAATAGAGCTATCAAAGAGGAGTAGGGATATGGTAGCTCCGATTAGATTTAAAGCACTTCTTCCCAGGGCAAAATTGTAAAAGAGGATAGGAAGATCCACCACTACGAATTCCGTTAATAAAGACCATGATATTTCCTTATATCCCAATGTGACTTGAAGAATAACAAATCGTTAGAAAAAGCAACAAAAATCTTGTTAAACCAGACTAACTTAATACGTTGCTTATTAAGTAATGCCAAGACATTTGCTAGGATGCACATATGGTCAAGATACCTGCCGGCTTGATAATGTCACAGGTTAATTAACAGAGAATGCTCAATAATCATATATTTTCGGACGAATACCATTCCGGGCGATCAATAAAATACCACAACTTTGATATCTCTTTTGTGAACTCCAATAGGTATAGTTGTATAACGGTTGATACTTCTGAAAACTCAAAAACCATAATTCTCAAATATCTTTAAATAACTGCTTAGCATCTTGATGAATACATTCTAAGCGACATCCAATTTGGATAATAAAGTAAATCGAACACATGAAATCTTCACGATAGAATTAGAATAATCCGACGAATACCATTTCGGATGATTAAGAAAAATAATTAGATACTCTCTTCAACATAGGGTTCACAAAAAACTTGATCATCGAGTAGAGATTTAACTTCGACCATTGAAGCTCAATCGTTTCCTTTAATTCCAAATACTCAAGCATAATTCCAAGAGTTGCGAGACTCTTCAAGGGGTTCCGTTAATGCAGACCCACACGATTCAAATAGAGAACACCGGTCGGTAAAGACATGACCCATTTTTTTCGAATAACAATTAATCACCATTGAAAACCAGGGTGATTTGACTACTCCACACACATGCTCGAATCCACTGAATGATTAGTAAGAGACTTGATAGTCCATATAACCATTAGGGGGTGTTGAATACTAAGTGGAAATGTCGAGACGTAAATATACGGTTTATATAATGAGAAGACGAGACCGCCCTTCAATAACACACCTCCACTCGGAAGTTTCATTTTATGATTCTATCGTAACCTCACACATTTCATGGTTATTCGTTGATTAATAACTTGGCATTTTAAGCACATCTTCACTATCCATACTTGAAGCTTCTCTTTCTGTCACGATAAATGTATTTATTCACGAACGTCTTATCTTCCATACTAGTTTTGTCTTTGTCATAATAACTTCTCGATGTGTTATATTCCCAAAAGCTTATCCTTCGATGACCGTCTTATCATTTTAACAACTCTTCAATATGCGTATTTGTAATTTCTCCGTCCGTTACGATAAATACTCGTTCATTCATCAATGCTCTCAATTCAACACTAGTATTTTGCCATAAATACTTCTGAAAGGCGAACTCTTTTCAACTCCTCAATATAAATATTGAGATATTATACGACATGTACAATCTTTTGAATGCCAAATAATCCACTAGGGTCTCCGTAAACTTCGTTAATCTCGGAGTCTCAAGCGTTAAACTTCTAAAGTCTTCGATATTACGAACGAACCATATCTGAAAGCTNTTCATTCATCAATGCTCTCAATTCAACACTAGTATTTTGCCATAAATACTTCTGAAAGGCGAACTCTTTTCAACTCCTCGATATAAATATTGAGATATTATACGACATGTACAATCTTTTGAATGCCAAATAATCCACTAGAGTCTCCGTAAACTTCGTTAATCTCGGAGTCTCGAGCGTTAAACTACTAAAGTCTTCGATATTACGAACGAACCATATCTGAAAGCTAATCGGCTTCTTACAATGCCTCTATAAAGATCATTAATATTTCTCGAATGAATAACTAGACAATCCCATTGATAATGCAAAAATAGATAGCCCACATCATTAATCTCGTACTTCCACACGCTATGTGATTTCGAACAAACTGAGTACATATTGGGTAAGCTCCCTCAAACTTATGACGTCTTGACTAAGGCCATGTTAAATCGATCTTATAGCAATCACTATAATCTTTGATTGGGAAATCGAGCCAACTTCCTCGACCTCGCTCTCGGGCATTTCTTGTACCATACGAATCAAATTATCAAGCCAACCAAGCTTCAATAACCTCTCAATATCACATATCAGAAATAGACCATCATTAGTAAATTATCCGAAATGATGGAAAAATGATGAAATACTCATGATTCTTGAGTCCCCGGTGTCATTATTTATAATAAAAGTACGTATATACGAGATCCTAATTCATTCTCATCAACCATGGTGAGAAATATACTTGCAACTGAATACCGACAAGGCTTGCATATTGGACTTCGACAGCAATACATTCGATCGATCACATGATTTACGGCAACGGCATGTGACCATATGTATACAACCAATCATTTCCTGAATACGTCGTGTATATGTAAGTCCAAGCTCTTCAATACTTTACTATGGATCCTTTAAAAACCAACGGCGATCAACCTTTCTCATGCTCTCCATTACCAACGAAGAACTATATTTCTTACATTAATGCTGTCAAAAAATAGTATAAATAATCCTTCAAAAATTCACACATCGGATCCAATGGCTGGACTGGGATCGAAACTAGGATCGTGGTCATATAATTGCTATTGACCACGTCACATATCCTTGAGAACCAACAAATATTCCACATGACCATACGCATATACTCATATAACCTCTTATTCTTCCCAGTCAATTAACTCATATTGACTTGGGTCCTCCAACTTTCCGTGGCTATTATTCTTACCAACGACTCGGCACACACTTATACCATTAAGCAACACGCAGATAAATCCTCCTAATGCCACTACGCATCTGCTAATTCGCAATTTGAGGTTAAAGTGCTTCACACAACCACCGCAAAACTGGATAGAAAACCACACAATACCTCCGAGGAATCGTTCCGTCGTTCCGATTAAAACTCATACCTGAATCCCAATATGAAATAGTAGAAAAACATCGGCAACTAATCGAATCATTGTAGAGTAAGCCATTCCAAATATCAGGCAAAGTACATGGTTACATCATTGAAGTCCATCAAATTAACATGGATCTGGAGATTTGATGTCGATGAGATCCTTAGGTATCTCAATATATGCCAATGTTATGAATAATAACCTCCATCGCGAGCGGAGATGTGTAAATGTATCGGATACGTTCACCATATAACCCTTATTCATTATAACCGAGAATCATATTGATCCCCAATATATCCNATCCCAAATTTATGCAATTCTGTTATTAAATCTTTTTGAATTTATCTTTTCTTTCTTTTATAAATAAGTTTGTAAACACTATGTTGAAAAATCAGTTTGAATTATTTTGAATAAACCTTTCTTTTCAATTCTCTGTAATTATTTTTGTTTTACAGAAGAACAGCAGAACTCATTTTATCTGCAAATCTCTTTCAAACCATAGCCGTTCTATCCACTGTTCTTTTAATCATCATCGATCCTACGTCTTGAATCCAACAGTTATCACCTGCATAAGGAAGTTCTTCAACCAGGAGTCGGAGCTTCCCCTCATGGATTGCTTAATCCCAAAAGCAAAACTTAAAGGAAATATATGTCATCTAGCCCCGGTTACCGGTCTACGCCGAGGCCATCAACTGTCCCACTTTTCCGGTAGTAGTGGGGATGCTCGTCAGTCACCACAATGACGAGATGATGGAGCTATCGGAGGTAAACATTGATTCACCAAATCTCCCTCATATTTAGGAGGAGGTCCACAGACTTCGGAGCAGAGTCGAGGTTGTTACCGAAGAAGATACACGATCGACACAAGAGGCTCAATCAGAAGTCAAGAAAAAGATCGATGTCGAAAGCCCATGGCCGAAGCCAACGCTATGTGTGACCTACTTAGCATCCAACTGGAAGCCGAGCTGGAAAACTTCAATAGTGTCGAACGTGCCCTTGGGTATGTCAAGGAGAATGATCATCAACCTCTTCAGAACCACGACAACAAAATCAAAGATTTGCTAAGTGATGTTGACAATACTTTCCTCAACCTCAATACAAAGTGCTCCAAACATACCGACGGTATCACCAAACTCCAAGTTTCGGTTGACCAACCAGATCACTTAGCCAAACTTCAAGAATCTTGTGATGACATACACCCTTAGGGTTGCCGACATACACCCATTTGCAAGGTGTGATGTATAATATGATGACTCAAGAATTCATAATAAACCGAGATACAATAAAGTTACTAAAATATTTTGTATCAAAACACATTTTGGTTATTAAAATTATCGTTCTTTAAATAAGAATCAAAATGCATTAGAAATGCAAGGAGAGATTGATTTGTAATTTAGATACTTGAAGTAGTAAGGTGTTGGGGTGTGGGTAGAAGGTTAATTTTGCATGTTTTATAAGGAAAAATTTGAATTCGTCGCATATTTGAAAGACTAAATATAAATTCATCTTGGAAACGTGATAACGGGTCAAAGAAATTTAAATTTCGTGAGGAGGAACGTATTTCTCATGAGAATCTAACATTTTTGGCGAAATGTAACCATTAGTCGCGAGCAGTAAGAGTTTCAAAGAAAAAAATTCTAACTTATGTGATAGGTGAGGCACACAAATAATGACATCTTACTTTGGCGTTTAACTATTGATGGGAATCAAGTTTTGATCCATTTTTAGATCCGATTATGTTCTGACTCCTTTGTCGAGTAGAAGATATATATTTAGGACTAATTGGAGGATTATGATCGGTATTGGACTTCAATTTGGTAATACAAAAATTAATGAGGTTAAGTACCCAAGTTTATTACGAGAAATGATGATTTTCGATGATATGTTTACTGTTAGTAGTAGTTATTTCATGATAATGGCATAAAACGGTGACAAAATATGATGTTAATTTAAACGGGATAATCACTCTAATAACAGAAATTAATATTTTCAAATATGTGATCTTTATTGTTAGTGGTAGTTATTCATGATAATGACATAAAGAGGTGAACAAAGTACGAAGTAAATGTAAGCATGATCATAATTCAAATAATTGAAGGGTACGTTTGGAACAGCGTTTGGCAAATAGCGATGAGGTGAGATGATTGTATTGTGCTGTGCGTTGAACTGATCGTGATTTTAAAAAACTGTTTTTGAAACAACGATGTAGTGATTGTGATGTCATAAAATGACTTTATTGCCCTTATTTTTTAATAATTGTTCATAATTTAAAAATTATATTTCATATTATTTTATAATAAATTTGTTATTTCAAAACTACATTTTTAAATTATTATATATGTTTTTATAGTTTGAACATGTGATTGATAGAATATAAATAGTTATTGATAAAAATTATTTTTTTTAAAAAATAAATTATAATTTACCAATGGTAAAATTGAAATTTGGCAAGTGTGTTATGATGGTCGTTGGGTTAATCCAGCTGTGAACTCATCGATGTTTTCTGTGGTCACACGAACCCATTTATTAATGATGTTTGATTAAAATAGAATACAACTACGGTACGTTCACGACACCGAGCGGTGGACTGGGTTTCCAAACAACACCGACGTTTCATGCTTCCAAATATGAGATGTTTAAATTGAAATGATTTGAGATACATGATCCCATGTTTTTAAGAAGGGTAATGAAAGACTTAGCATATGTTCTGTACCACTTTTATTTCTATTTTTTCATTTTAGAAAATAAAAATTAAGGAACTTGCAGAATATATCTTATTTTTCATTCTACTTTTGTATAAGTAAAATTTATATTTTTCAATTTTATAACTACAAATATAAAACAATATAAATCTTATTTTTACTTTCAAGTTCTACTTTTAGTTTTTGAAATAACTAAAATGTCCTTATTTATATTTTTATACAATTTTGACATTTGAAGTTTGAATATTGATTGTACGACAAGTAATGAGGGATTCATATAAATTTTGAGTGTCTCTTTTCATAGAATGAAAATGAATTTAAGAAAGAAAATGTAAAATGATAGAATGTTTTGTGTTGTTTTTGCATCTAATAAATAAAATGAAAACTAAGATAATCTATAGAAAAATTTTCCGTTTCTTAAAAATAGAAAATTTTAAATTATTTTATTATAATATATATTATATTTAAAAATTATTTCATTTAATTATTTTACTCTTGCTTTATTTTTATTATATATTTAATTTAATTATTATGATTTTATAATATATTTGAGATGAACATCTAAAAATACAAAAATCTAAACTATATTTATATTTTAATAATTAGAAATGAAAATGAGATTTCAAAAGTAACCAAATTACTCATTTTTTATTCTAGGCAAAAAAATAAAAAGTAGTTTTTTGATTTTAGTAAAATGAGAAAGAAAAACATGTTATGTTTTGTAAGTAGATTAGTAGAAAGAGTTTTAAAAATTCATACAGAACACTCCTTCAATTTTTTTCATACTAGATGGCATATTATCAAATATCGGAGCTTTACCCATATTTTTTTGGTACCATCGGGTACCGGGTAAATGGATCGATTTCTGGTTTTTTTTGTTCAATCCTAAAAAACTTATTAAACATTATTTTTTTAAAAAATAAAATATTGCCGGTAGACCAGAGGTATATCGATCATATCACTCTTGACCGGTACGGAATTCTGGACAAGTATGAAAATATTGTTAAATCCAACATTTGCATGATATATCCAATACTACATTTCTGTCTAAATGAATACAATTGGGATACAATTGTTTACATATAAGTTTATGGAAACATAATAGTTTAGACGAAAATAGAAAATATTTTTAATTTCAATGTATGTTTTTTAAGAAATTAAGGTTTAAACGATACAGAGCTAGGTCATCATCTTAATTGTAAGCTTGTTGAAGTTAATATTTTGTGGCAATCATATAATGTTTCAATTAATAATTTATTATTCACTAATATAAGGGTAGAAAATGAATTTGATTAACACATAAATTATCATTATATTTATACAACAGAACACTCATCTATTTTTTGTACATTATTTGTTCATTCTAAAAATATTTATAGAAAACTTTATAATATATATTTGTATTTCTATTTATATTTGTATTTCTATTACTACATAAATTATTTTATAGAATTTGTACAGCACACACCGTTAGACTCTCGGTGAAATGATAACACATACACTGACATCGTGGCAAGTACATGACCAACCAAATATCAAACATGACTAAGATATATAGATCTAAGTCCCTAAGGTTGTAACGTTGATTTTATGCCTTATTTTTAGACTATTTTGATATTCACCGTAAGAGTTTTGTTCATCCACCATGGTTATAAGAAGAATACACTTGTGTATCTTGGGAATTTTGAAATTGGTTTCTATTTCTAGCACTTGACTGATAACAGTAAAATATCCTCGTTAACAAACAGAGTAATGAGGATGAAGAAGGGATTTTCTTCCTCTGTAAGTCTTTATGATCTCTAGCAGTAGCCTGTCACCGGCAATGTTCCTCACACGCCGAACCATTTCCATTCTGCTAATCTTCTGCTTCTGCAACAATCAAATCAACAACATTACTCAATCAAAACCAACAATGCAAGGCTAATAAGCGACTTACTTTGTATTCCCCATGAACTCTGTTCATCAGCTCGATTGCATCAACAGGTAATACCTTCGAAAGTGCTCTGATTAATGCTGAAAACGGTACCCATGCTGAACTTGGAACCTTCTTGCTTCCTGAAAAGTTCATAAATATTATATGCTGATGCAAAAATAACTAAAGTTTAGCAACTATTAACTCACCTCCACAAAAGTTGGCTTTAAAAATGATCAGCATCTCCGGCAAGATGTGAGTATTCATATGCGAACTCCAAATGACATATGTCGTAGGAGATGATAAACTGTCCACCCCCGAATTGAAGTCATTGGAGCATGGCTTATATTGTCTGGAACCTGGACAGATAACCTCAGGCCTCCCTAGTAACACCCGACAAAGGAGGACACATCTTCGACCGTCTGCATCGGGTGTAGCTGATAGCAAACTGGTACAAATACATTTCAACATGAATAATATTGCTTAAAGAAATTTGGCAACCATAAGTATTTTTTTTTGTTACCTGTTAAGAGGCTTCTGAGTGGGGGAAAGATAAATCCCCTGTCCATATACACCATTTTCAGCAGTAATACGGAATCCATTATCGACTACAGCAAGAGCTTCTGCCATAGAGGTGCCATACCAAGCATAGGCCTGATTTGCACTCCCTCCATGTTTAGTTTCCATTGCTCTCAAATATATACCAAAAGATTTATGCCTCGCTTCACCCATCACGGTGGAGAAATTGTTCTTATATATGGCTTCAATCTCAGCATCATAACCACATGAACTTAATGCTGGTATAAATTTCTGCCCCATCACTCGGTATACCGATTCCCGGCATTCCACTCTGGTAAAACCTGCATCGGAAAATAGAGTGTCCTGCTCTTTTGTGTCATCCAGAGATGTCCCACTTTCGCAATCTGAATGGTGAGAATCTCCCTGATTTTCATTCATTGGAATAGGCTGTGAGCAGATACTTTCATCCTCCAAAAGTGTATATGTTTTCCTCTCATCAACAAAAGGACTGAATTGTTGAGAAGGGTTCTTGTTGATTGATTCCATTCAATATATACACAAGGTTCAAACAAGGGGTCCTTAGAATACTATATATGTACGTGTATATGTAAGAAAAATAGAGAACCTTGTGCAAAAAGGTTTCTTGGTCCCCAATCAAATATAAACGGCAACCGCCATTGAAACGTGAAGGATTCAGGTTATCTATCAAATGGGAAAGGAATTGAATAACTAAGCACAATCACAAATCTGAATTCAAAATTGAGGATGGCCAAGTCAACGTAATTTCAAAAGCAAAACATAATCGAGAGAAGAATCCAGAATCTTATAGAGAAAGAATGCACAACAGAAAAATCACAAATCCGAAGCATTCAATGCCATACAAATCTTGGAACTTGTTAGCATACACTACACACAGTATATCATCTTCAAATAATAAGATTGATCGCCATATAGGCAAGAGATGGATAAAGAAAACAAGGGCTTGAGCGCCAAGTTTTCTCGAGAGAAAAGGAGCCGTACGCCCAAGGTTTCGTTAAGGCGGTCGTCTGAGCCGTGGGAAAGGGAATACAGCCGACGGTTTTATAGGTTGAGGCAGTGGGCGGCGACACGGTAGTGGCATGACGAAAAAGACGTATTTAACTATTTGATTCAGCCTTAGTCAAGAGGTTCCGTAATGGCATTTTTGGAATACAAACAAATTTGTACATGGCTTCTCATCGCCATCGTCACGCTTGAGTCTTCACGCACGTTTCGACTGAATTATAATTGAATTAATATTAAAATTTAAATTAAACAATTGTTTTAATCGTAATTGTATATTAGAATTATATTCCTTATATTGAAGCGCTTCATGTTATTTCATTACATATTTTACATTTTAATATTTACTATATCAATAAAGCCGAAATTTGATTGATCATGTTACTTAATTATAATTATAATTATAATTATACAAAAAAATGTTACTTAATATTATATTTTACATTTTAATATTTACTATATCAATAAAGTCAAAATTGAATTGAAGCGGCCAGTTAGACACGGCTTTTTGCCTATTTAATATTATTTAAAATGTCTTTAATAGTTTAGTGTGATTTGCGCTATGAACGCTAATGTTAGAAAGTTAGAAAGCTAGAGCTAATATAACATTTAATGTTACAATGCCAGATCTTTTTCAGAATGCTATAGCTTTCTTAGAACACTAATCGCATTAATGTTTTTTCTATAAATACCCCATTTCTTCTCATAATTTTGTACAATATTTGCATCATCTGTTCTACAATAGTTAAACTCAATTAAGGTATAATTTGTATTTTGTACATATGTTATTATAGTTTTATTTATTTATTTATAAAAATTTTATTTATTTATTTATTTGTTATATGTTTCAATAAATGTTGAATATATAGTTGAATTATTTGGCATTCGTTAATTGTATAACTTATTAATTGTATATATGTTATGGTAGTTATATTTACCTATTTATAAATTATTTATTTATTTGATATATGTTTCAATTATTGTTGAATTATTTGACATTCGTTAATCTCAATTAAGGTATAATATATTTTTGGTATATATTTTATGGTAGTTATATTTATTTATTTATAAATAATTTATTTATTTATTTAATATATGTTTCAATTATTGTTGAATATATTATTAATTATTTGACATTTGTTAATCTCAATTAATATATAATTTATTTTTGGTATATCTATTTTTGTAGTTATATTTATTTATAGTTATATTAATTTATTTATTTGATATATGTTCAATTATTGTTGAATATATTGCTAAATTATTTGATATTCTTTAATATCAATTAAATTATAATTTATTTTTGATATATATGTTTTTATAATTATATTTATTTATTTATAGTTATATTTATTTGATATACGTTTCAAATATTGTTGAATTATTTGACATTCGTTAATCTCAATTAAGAAATAATTTATTTTTGGTATATATGTTTTGTAATTATATTTATTTATTTTTATTTATATTTATATTTATATTTATCTATTTCATTATTTGATATATGTTTCAATTATTGTTGAATTATTTGGAATTCGCTAATCTCAATAATAATATAATTTATTTTGGTATATATATTTTGTAGTTATATTGATTTATTTGTTATATGTCGTATTAATTTTTGCTATATATACTTTACTTATTCTCATAATTTTCTACATTATTTGCATATTCTTGTCTTTAATTGCTAATCTAAATGTATAATTTATCTATTGTAGATATGTTTTGTATTTTTATCTTATTTACGTGTTTGTTATATGTTTCAATTATTGTTTAATATATTGTTGAATTATTTGACATTCATAATCTTAACTAAAGTATACTTTATTTGTTTTATATATGTTTTGTAGTTTCATTTATTTATTTATTACAATAAGTTTTAATTATTGTATCGACAGGAACAACACTTTATGAGTGGCGTTATGAGAGATGCACCTGGTTCTATAATAGAGTTTAAGCACAAAGAATATTACTTGAGCCAGTTGGGACAATTGGACAATCGGGTAATCAGTCTCGGGGTTTTACGGCGTTCTAAAGACCACATAGATGCTCATCTGTTGACCGCTCTTATCGAGCGATGAAGACGAGAAACACATACATTTTTCCTACCATATAGTGATGCAACAGTCACTTTACAAGATGTTTCTCTTATATGAGAAATACTGATATTACACGGGGTACTTTCGGTATTATGACAACCCGGAAGCTCTTCCGACGTGGCTAGATGGTATTTTCGATATTCTCGTGTATTCATCGGTATTCTCGTATATTCATCGGTATTCTCGTATATTTACGTCACTGTATATTTTTGGAGGTATTCTCGTAATTCGGACCTTCTGGGTCTACCTATGACCATTACACTAACTTTTCAATCAGTTTCGGACAAATTCAGTCCCTAGCGGGGCCAAGGGTATTTTCGTAATTTATCGCTCGGGGCGTGCCGGTAAGTATTAACGACAGTGTGGGCTGTATATTCGATATTTGGAAGCAAGGAATTATTTTACGAGATTTTCCGGTATTATCTTACAACATTTCCGGCTAATTCTCGATCGAGATGCATTTCCGTAGTTTGAGGGTGGTATGACATTTATTCGTATCCGGTAATTAAATATTATTTGAGTACTTTGGGCTGAATCAAGTGAATGGGCTCATGGGCATGAAACTTATTAATTAGACTGCATTTCTCTATAAATATGAGCCACAAGGCAGTGAAAAAGGGTTAGACTCTTTTTGTACCTCCCAAGGCAATGCTCTCGCTCGAACTTGTGAAGGTATCCGCGAGATTTCGTTTTTCAGCCTCATCCCGCGACTTTTCGTCCCAAAACTAGAGACCAGTTCAGTTTGAGCCACTATTCGCGAGTTTTTGCAGAGTTCCCCCGTTACGCAGTTTTGCTTTAATCGCGACACTTTGCTTTAATCGGAAGTTTTCACCAGAGCATACCACTATTCATGAGACTTTGTTCCAAATTTCGCGACAAGCCTCTATTCGCGAGTTTTCGACTGCTCTGGCGTGACGGAACATATATGACCGTTTTTCGTGCCGTTTTCGCTCAGATAATCTATATTTATTCATTGTAGTTGTACTTTTTGATTGTTATAGTGAAAACCAAGGTAGAGAATCGCTCTCCCGAGGATGTAAGCTCACACATTGTGAACCCAACCTCGTATATCGCCCGTGTCCCCACAATAATTGAATTCCGAATAATTAAAGAAATTGACTGATCTAAAAATAAATACCCAAAATATTTTTAGACGAGATCAGTATGGCGCAGCCCGTGGGGCGCGAGATTTTATCCCATTGAGAGCTTTATTGCTGGGTTTGAATTTCTGTTATCTTGACTACTCGGAATTCTGATGATGATGTTTTCGATGAAGAGATTGAGGTAGAACCTAATCCTCGGGCGAACGATGAGGTTGGTAATAATGCTCCCAGAGCGGGTTTTCATCCGGAAGGGCACCTATTTTTTTATCTTCCTCCGTCTCGGTGTTTATATAGATGTTATGAATTTGGGAGAGTTCGTCGAGTTGTAGTCCGTAATAATGCTCGCCTTTCGCCACCAGCGCGTTCTAGATCCGCGGATCAAACCGAAATTGATGAAGATTTGGAAGAGCGAAGACGGACTTTAATCGCTCAATTGGAGGAAGTTGAAGCTCAAAGGAGATCCCGGAGGAACAATGTTACCCCTGAACCGGTTGATGATGAGGTGGCGGTGGAGGACACCGATCACGTACCGGAGTCGCACTCAAATACTGGGCAACTGTAGAGCAGAATGTTACTCTACAACGAATTGAAGATTTGATAGAGTTGAAATTTAAAGTGATAAGTGGTAAGATTGAGCAGAATGATGTTAGAATGAACCAACTAGAGGCCAATTTGACTCTTGGCCAGGGAAGGAGAAGGGTGTACGACGAGCACACCCGAGATACCCATCAGACTTCTGCTTACGAGGGTAATTATATCGAACATGAAAGGGCTGGAGAACCTTATGATAATCGAGGAAAGGTTTTGCCATCTATGGAAGTTTTGCAAAGTCTGTGGAACACTTCAAACGCCTTGTCTCAGTTTTTCACGGAAATTATTGGTGCCACCCATTCAGAGTTTATTGAAATGCCTAAGGATCTTCCGTAGTATCGTGGGTCGACTGACCCACATGCTCATATATCGAACTTGGAGATTCAGGTCAGCTTGATAAATTTCAGCAATGCTGCAATGTGTTTTTTTTTCGCAGCTTCTCTTAAATAATCAGCCCTCCGATGATTTAATCGTTTACCGAAGCGCTCTATTGTTTCATATCAGGATTTTAAAGATCAATTTTATTCAGCTTTTTCTTTTGCGCCTTTCAATGCGCCAATAAAGTCTATTACTTCTTTGACCACGTTGCGGTATGATTCTTCAGAGAGATTGTTGGGTTTTGTTACCCGTTTTGAAGCCGATTGTAGGAAGATACCTCGGATTACTGTTAGTGAGAAAGTTGGGGTGCTCCAGCTGATTCTAGTTGGACATCCGTTGTGTAATTGTTTGAATAGAGATTCCCCAGAAAATATGGAAGAATTGGCTTTGAGATGTACGCAGTATATCCGGAAGGATGAAGACTTGCGAGATCACGGTGTGATTGAAATGCGAACTTATGGTTCCCACAACATAGTTGCAAGCCGTGTGCCGGATAAGAACGTCGCACAATCAAGACCTAAGCTAAGAACGTATCCATCGTTCAGTTACGAGCAGATCTATGCCATTATTGAACAAAAGAAGGGTGGATCTCTTCGTTATCCCTCTCCACTGCAAGAACCAACACCGGGGACTTATGAATCCCAAGTATTTTGTCGTTTTCATCGGAGCTTTGGACATGCCACTAACGATTGTCGTGAACTGATGTCCGAAGTCGAGAGGTTGTTGGTATTGGGTCAGTTGGATGAATTGATTAGCACTATGGAAGCACTGCGAGAAGCTAACCCAAGAAAGATTGATATGACTGCACAGTTGGGAGCATCAGCAAAACCCCCTAAGGCAGACCCACCACGACCTAACACGAGAGGTCGTGGGTATGGAGGACAATGTGGCCACCATCAAAGAGGTGGCCAAAGAGGATTTTTTAATGGCGGTCGGCATAACTGTAGGGACGAAAGGAGAGAAAATAATAATCATGGTCGCAGCAGAATCCAACAGCACATGAATCAACAAGGTTATCAGCAAGAAGGTTATCAACCTGTCCATGGAAATCAACAACCGCCACCTCCACCTCCTGTTGGCCCGAATCAGAGTCAACCTATTTTGAATATCGAAGAAGCTCAGCCAAGATGGGGTAATCTGGGCCCCAATATAATGACGATTGCAGGAGGAAGGAGCGTTGGAGATTCAAGTCGTGCTCATAAGCGATCATATCGGGAATTGGAACAGAAATGTCGTTTTATGGAAATTAACTTGGTCCAGTTATCTGACCTGGAAAAGATGGCTATATCTTTTGAATCTGAAGATTTATCTGGAGTTTTCTCCCCACAGGACGATGCACTCGTCATTTCTCCTGTTATTGCAAATCATCTTGTTTCTAGAGTGCTAGTCGACATCGGAGCTGCTACGAACATCTTGACTCTTGCAGCCTTTGAACAAATGTCATTGAAGGGAACCACCAAACTTCAGCCGGTGCAGACGAAATTAGTTGGTTTTAACAATAATGTTATTGTTGATGAGGGATCTATCTTTCTGCCAGTCACTTTGGGAGATCAAGGAATATCAAAGACTTTGTTAGTGGAATTCGTAGTCGTGGATCTCCCTATACTTCCTTATAATACGATTCTCGGGAGGAGTTCTTTGAATTTATTTGGGGTTGTGATTTCTCAACCACATTTGATGATGAAATTCCCCACACCTTCGGGCGTTGGAAAAATGAAAGGAGATCAGGAATTGGCACGTTCTTGCTATAACATAATGTGCAGGAGTGGTATGGATAGGTCGAAAGCAAAGAAACCTATATGTATGGTGGAAGTCTTATCCGAAGAAGTTATTGATTCAGCTGACATATCATACAATAGGAAATACAAAGAAAACGAGATGAAGATGTAACCCTTAGGCATTAAGACAATTCATTTATTCTCTAATAACCCAGAAAAGATAGTGATAATCGGTTCTGAGATGACACCAGAGTTTGAAAAGGAGTTCATCAGAAAAAGAGGAAGTTTTTCCCTGAGAAAGAGAGAGCGATTGATGAGGACGTGGAAAGTTTGTTGCAAGCAGAATTCATAGAGCTTGTTAGATACGCAGATTGGGTCTCGAATCTAGTGGTGGTCCCAAAGTCGAATAATAGTTGGAGAATTTGCATTGATTTTACTGATTTGAATAAAGCATGCCCGAAGGACCCGTATCCACTACCGGCCATTGACATGATGGTGGATGCAACCTGTGGCTTTGAATTCCTTAGTATGTTAGACGCTTTTAATTGTTATAACTACATTTTTATACATTGTGAAGACAAATTGTTTACTTTGTTTATGACAAATAAAGGAATTTTTTGCTATAAAGTTATGCAATTCGGATTAAAAAATGCTGGGGCCACCTATCAACGTCTGATGAATTCGATATTTAAGGATATATTGCTAATTGTTTGGAGGTTTATATTGATGACATATTGATAAAAAGTAAGCACATGAATAATCACATTCAATATCTGAATGAATGTTTTGATATAATGAGGAATTATCAAATGAAATTGAATCCACTTAAGTGTGTCTTCTGTGTAAAGGGGGGAAAATTCCTTGGATTCATGGTATCAGAAAGGGGAATCGAGATGAATCCAGATAAGATAACAACCATATAGGAAATGACTCCTCCGACAATTGTTAGGGAAGTCCAAAGATTAACAGGTCAATCAACATCATTGAATCGCCTTATTTCGCGATCTGCTGAGAGAAATTTACCGTTTTTCCGAATATTGCGTAAGACAAATCTATTGTTTTTGGATGATGAATGTAGTATGGCCTTCGAGAGTCTAAAAGATTATTTGAGTAAACCACCGTTTATGTCTCCCCCGTCCCCTAGGATCCATTGGGTTTGTATTTATCAGTATTTACAGAGATAGTGAGCGCCGCCTTAGTTAGGCATAGCGACAAAGAGCATAGACCAGTGTATTATGTCAGCAAGAAATTGCAAGGAGCGGAATCCCGCTATACAGATTTGGAGAAATTCGTGTTAGCCCTAATAGTTGCCTCTCGAAAATTAAGGCACTACTTCTAAGGTCACCATATTGCGGTCTTAACAGATCAACCTATCAGAAGCATACTATAAAAAATCGATATCTCTGGCAGGCTAGCGAAGTGGAATATCGTGTTAGGGCAGTGATATTGTGTTAAAATATTTGTGGTGTTTTTCATCAGTCAAAATTTTTTTTTTTTTTTTGTTGTTGTTAAGATACGAGAAATTACGAGGTTGGGCCCACAATGTGTGGCTTACGTCCTCGGGAGAGCGAAGCTCTACCTGGGTGTTTCACTATGACAAAAAGTTCACAATTACAAAATATATCTTCTTTCTGATAAAAGTAAGTGATGTAGTCTCGATCTGGGACGAAAAATGAGCTCGATACTGGAATATGATCGCGGAAATCACTATTCACTTGAAATATTATCGCGGAAATAGCCTTTTGTATGCAAAATTATCGCGGATTTTGATGTTCCTGAGAAAATTGCCGCGAATTTGATTTCCAGAGCAATATTATCGCGGATTTCGAACTCATTAACAAATTGTCACGGATTTGAAACTCATTGGGAACTGTCGCAAAGATCACTGTTCACGTGAAATATTATCTCGGAAATCGCACTGTATGTAAAATTATCGCGATTTTGGATGTTCCTTAGAAAATTGCCGCGAATTTGATTTCCAGAGCAATATTATCGTGGATTTCGAACTCATTAACAAATTGTCGCGGATTTGAAGCTCATAAGGACTGTCGCAGGGATCACTTTTCACTTGAAATATTATTGCGGAAATCGCATTGTATGTAAAATTATCGCGATTTTGGATGTTCCTTAGAAAATTGCCGCGAATTTAAATTCTTAAGGAAATTATTGCGAAATTGATCTCGTGAGTTATATTATCGTGAATTTGAGCTCATGAGTAACATTATCGCGAATTTGAACTCTTGAGTAACATTATTGCGGATTTCGAGACTTGGAAGGTTTTAAGATTTCAGATTCCGAGTTTTTCTTCGACTTTGATTCTGATCCCCCTTTCAAATGACGAGAGACCCATATTTATAGAGAATTTAGGCCCATCAACTCACTTGTAAATTCAAAGCCCACTCTTGTCCAATCTGGCCTGATTCGACCCAACTTCTACGAAAAAACCCGATCTCACTCCAGATATAAATCGAAATGTCTCCGATTATCCGGGACGCTTCTAGATCGACACGTGGCCCGTGAACAGAGGCAAAGCATACTCCGCATAAGTCAATTCTCACTAAATTCATAAGATATAAGCCTGTCGATGAACATGCATCGTAGCATCTTTCGGACGCAAAATTACGAAAATAACATTGGAGTCACTCCGACTCGTAATTATCCGATAATAGTCGCGTCTCCTCTGGAAACTTCCCATGCGGTCTCCAAGTGCCCAAAGCCAATAACAATATATCAGATTACGGAAAATACCACAGTTGGCGTACCGATTGGACCCGGGGGTGTCCAAATTATGAAAATACCCCCGACACTATTTCAAACCGAAATAAAATTAGAATACCGAAAATACCAGTGGGCGCACGGTTGGACCCGAGGGTGTCCAAATTACGAAAATACCCCCGACGCCATTTCAACCCGAAAAAAAATTAGAACACCGAAAATACCAGCGGGCACACCGATTGGACCCGGAGGTGTCTAAATTACGAAAATACCCCCGACGCCATTTCAACCCGAAATAAAATTAGAATATCGAAAATACCAGCGGGCACACCGATTGGACCCGGGGGTGTCCAAATTATGAAAATACCCCCGACGTTATTTCAACCCGAAATAAAATTAGAATACCTTGGGGAACGTGCCAAAAGGTTCCCGGGGTATGCGAATTACTAAAATATCCCCGGGTAATATCAATAGTCCCATGGTTTGCAGATTCAGCTTCTGAGTCGTAAACCACTAACCTTCCTAATGTGCATGGATCCCAATGCATTTCCGGATTCTCGGAGATGGAAACCATGCAGCTCAGATTTCTCGTCTCGTCGATACGACCGTTTTGACAGTAAACACGTTGAATTCGGACACATTCGAAAATTTCTCGGAATTCCGGCCCGTAGGCATATAAATACCACGTTGGAAGCCTTAGAAACTCATTTTCATTCGCGGATTTTCAGAGAAAGCAGCATTATCGCGGAAATTGTGGTAAATTATCGCGAAAATCATAACCTTTGAAATTGTCGCGAAAATCAAATCGTCAGTAAAATTATCGCGGAAGTTTCAGCCTATGTAGTTTTATCGCGGAAATCTCAGACTTTGGAAAATTATCACGAATCTCTCCCTTTGTAAAATTATCGCGGAATTCCCCCCTTTGTAAAATTATCGCGGAATTTCTCTGCCTTGTAAAATTATCGCGAATTTCTGCCTTGTGGCTAAAAATGCATATTCGAACTTCAATTTTCAATGACGTTTGCGTTCCCGAGTGTAATCAGACTTTAAGAAACAACTAATAAAATATAAGGATTAGCAATATAAATGTCTTGTAACGCATCGTCCGATTCCAAATTCATCGAACAAACAGAAATTAACTCGCACACTTCGAACCTTGAATTTTATGAGCGCCTCGAGGGCTATAGAGCCATGGGCGGACGATATGAGTCTATCGTGAAGAAGTTTGAGTCGTATGATCAAAAAGCTCGGATGGGGAAAACCGTTTGGGCCTCATTGAGGTCCGAATACTACTTTCCGGACGGATTTATCATCCAACACCCGGGGCCTCTTGGGAGAGTATTAACACCGCCTCCTGGTTGGTGTACCGTGTCCCTGGAACATCTTCAAAATGGAATCCGGTTTTCTTTGCATCCTTTTATCCTGGAGATGCTAGACTTCCTCAAGATTAATTTTTTTCAACTGAACCCGAATTCCTACGGCTACATCGTAGCTTTCATCATTTTCACCTATGCCACAAAAATAAAGAGATCCATTGAACTCCTTTTAGGCTTTTCCAAATTGTTCCCCATTCCTCTCAAAGGGTCCTAGGGTTTTGTTATCTACGTCTGCGGGAAAAGAACTGTCCTTTCTGCTTCACACTATCGAAATCCAATCATGATTGGAAACGGCGTTACTTTTATGTGACTTCTCGTAATTTCCAACCTAGCATTCCCGCATTTACACTGCCTTGGCGTTTTCCTGTCGAAACTGAATTTTCATTTCCGGATTGGTGCGGTCCCATTCGTAATCCCTCGAAACTTGTAGATAGAACTATTGTCCAACAACTCTTGGGCATATTCGAAAAATTTCACACTAACTTAACCGCCGAAACTCATTTCACCCTACCCCGCATGGTTGTTACTCGGACTGCGCAAGCTCCTCCTCATATTCCTTTCCATGTCTTAGGTACCACGTGCTAGAACATGAGACTCGCTTTCTAGTATTTTACCATTTTTTGCATCCAAACTTTGACTTTGTCTCGCTAATATGCTATGATTCTTATAATAGAGAATTTCACGTTTATAACTTATTATTCGTATTTCTTTCTTTGCAGATGGAATAATGGCCGCTTACAGAGGTGCTGATTCCAACGACCGACTAAAATTTTTAGATACCATTGAGGATCCTGAAGACCTAGCCTTGAACATGCTCATTGAGATTCCTTCGGGGGGATCAAATAAAATCCTCGGCGACCCTTACACTGTAGATGATCCTCCGACAGAAACAATCGGGAATACGAGTCCCCCACTCCCGTTTTCTTCACCACTTCGAGGATCATGTATGGGGGGTTTTGACGTTGAGGGCGATGTCGATGAGAGATTTGCTGAAGAAGAGGAGATTCCCGCCTCCGGATATGAAATTATTGAAGCCCTTCGTCCGGTTCCAGATTCACCACCAATTGAACAGGAGATTAGCTCGCCCCGTCACTCATCGGGGTCCCGTCGTTCCTCACGGCATGATAAGGGTAAAGCAATTGCAGCAGAGGGGGAAGACGAGGGCCCGAGGGGGAGTCACCGCCCCCGGGGTATGGATGCCGTATTTCTGGACCATTTTAGGATTCGTGATGTCCCCCGATCGTCAGTAAAAGCCTGGTATGACGATGGTGTGGATACCGCACATGCGATGTTAGAAGACGGACTGAAAAACAGGATTCCTCCGGGGGTTCGGGTAAGCACGTATGCGGTGGAGGAATACATGCGACGGCATCCTCGACCACGCCCTCGCAACCGCGATGATCACATAGTCTTCTCTGATTACAGTCGAGGGATGCGAGATGCCGCGACATTGATTAAAGCGGGACATGACGTAATACGATAATATATGTACCTTTACTACTTCCGGATAAAATCATAATTCTTCATTTTTAACTTGCAGATTAAAGAAACGATGACCGATTTTGCTCATGCTGCAGCGATCGGCGAATACTGTATCTTATGCCACTCGAATTTAGATGAACAGAGGCTTGAAGGGGAGCAGGCCCGGGCTGCGGCTGATCGGATCATCCGTAATCAAAGGGAGAAACACGATAAGGAAATAAACAAGTTGAAATCTGAGCATGAAAAGGCCCTCAGTGTCCAAAAAAGTGCTCACATATAAGCCATGGGGCGTCAACGGGCTTATCATCATGTACAATACTCCGAATTGACGCCACATTTTGTTGGTGAGCGCCACACAGTTAAACAACAAATGAGCGAGATTTCCCGAATCAAGGAGCAACTGGAAGAGGCGAGAGGGAAGAATTATGCAGAGATAGAAGCCCGGCGCAAAGCAGAGAGGATCACTGAAGAGAAAACGGTTGAATGCATGAACTTAAAGGCTGAACTTGCCAAATCGCCTCGACGTTTGAAAGCGGTCCTTAAGAAATTCACATGGGACTTCGTGGTGAAATCCCCGACATTCCACAATTTGACCTCCTATGCGGGCCTTAAGGGAAATCATTACTTCTTCAAAAAGGGGTCCTAGCAAACACAAAGAGTCACCCAGCGTATACTGAGTAAAGAAGAAATGGCTCACCTCAATCCCACTCTAACTGGCAGTTTCGCGGAGGATTCCTTCCTTCAAAAAAGGGACACTAGTACTGATCCTTTCGGCCCAATGGAGCAATTTCTTTCTGAGGACTTGGCTGCTGAATGCTACGCTGAGGATATCCCGACTGAAACTTGGCCTTCGGCTACTTTATACTCCCGCCTTCCAGAGATTTCCTCTGATTATTATGACCAGCATATGAGGGAGGTCATGGAGGTTGAAAGCTTTGAAGAGGAGGAGGCGGCGAGGAATCCTATTCTAGCCATGGTCGCGGAGGCTCGAGAGCGTAACGAGGCAGGATTCCTCGAGTTTCAAGTGAGAAATTCTGAACCTTTTGGTGAGGGAAGTCAGACCTCTAAGAAAAGGCCTACAACTGGCGGGAAGACTTTAAAGTTGGTCCAGAATAAGGCCAAAAATTAAACTAGCTTATAGTCCTAGACTCCCGGAATCTAATGTTTTTCCCGCGACTTTTATCTTTTGAATACGAATTGTCACTGTTTCTGCTCTGCTTTATATGCTTTCCTCTACATATTTCCGCTAAGTGTCACAACGTTAATCGAACATCTCAATAACCCCTGTATGAATAACCAGATCACAGAGTATTCTTCGTATTCTTTAAAGGGGTAGTCCGAGTTCTCTCCAGATCAGTTGGTAGTCTTTAACAATAATTAGAACAATTACTCGTAAGTGTTTGGCATCAAAAGCTGATCGAGTCCATGAAATCTTGATCACGAATGAAAATACCGATAACATATTAAATTCCAGAAAACCAGATGTTGAGCCTTACCAATCGCCCTACACCTCTCATATAGACCGACTTGTCCCAAACTCCTCCAAAAATAAGCGTAGGGAACCTTCACGATCCAGGTTAAAGTAGCGTCAAGTTCAGGGTACAATCCTTAGACTGACGTAAATTTCTCACTCTCACCTGAATAGATCGGGTACCTCGCGCCATGGAGAGCCTTCACCGTCTGTGCGAAAGTAGCGTCAGGTTCAGGGTACAATCCTTAGACTGACGTAAATTTTTCACTATCGCACAGGCGTATCCAACGTCTTGGCTTTGTTGGTTTTTAGGACAATGGAGAAAACAGATGTCCCTTCACTGAACTTAATGACCATACGATACAATTCTCAACTTCGGTGTCTAGAGTAGCACCCATTAATCACAGGTGTTAACTAGCGCCCAACTTAACTTCATAACTCGGGTCTCAAAAAGCACTCGTGGATCTCATCTAGTGCCCATCACGTTCACCTTCGGGTATAAACTTGCACCCCTAATCGTCCCATGCTATCCCGTTCTCCTCCGTAAAAGAAAGTAAACGTAGGTAACCTTCACTGCCCGAATAGTAGTAGCGCTAGGTTCAGGGTACAATCCTTAGACTAGCGTAAATATTTCACTCCTATTCGGGTGGCTCAGGTGCCTCGCACTAGAGGATCTTCACTATCTAGGCGGAAGTAGCATCAGGTTCAGGGTACAATTCTTAGACTGACGTAAATTTTTCACTTCCGCCTAGATAGATACAATACACTAGACCAAAAGGTCCCTGTGGGACAGCGGAAGAAACGGATGTCTTTCTGCTCACATACTATCACGAACCGCAACGATTACATGCATCTCATCTGGACCTTTCCCGNCATTTCGTTTTTGAACTTACTTTTTTTGTATATACAACAAGTATTCGTTATATTAGACTTTATTTAGTTTTAATATACTTGGTTTTACCAAATTTACAATGTGATTTGTATGAATACCATTTGGCTCATTTTTCACAGTGTTCCTCATGTAGTAGGTGTGATGACTTTGATTTCAAATAAACTTGAATTGATGTTGTTAAAACATAAATACAAGTTGTTAGAACCAAGAATAACGTGGTTATACCATGATTTATTTGATTAAACTGTAGTATAAATGCTATGACTTGAAGTGGTGTTTCTGTGACTTGAACGATCATTCCGTTTTTTAACTTACATTTTTTATATACAACATGTATTCGTGATGTTAGGCTTTATTTAGTTTGAATACACTTGGTTTTACATAATTTACACTGTGATTTGTATGATTATCATTTGTCTCATTTTTCACATAGTTCCGCATGTTTTAGGTGTGATGACTTTGATTTCAATTAAACTTGGATTGATGTTGTTAAAACATGAATACATGTTGTAATAACCAAGAACAACTTGGTTATACAATGATATATGCGACTAAACTACAGTTTAAATGATATGATATGAAGTTGTGTTGTTATGAGTTGCACGATCATTCCCTTTTCGAACTAACTTTTTTTGTATATACAACAAGTATTCGTGATGTTAGATTTTATTTAGTTTGAATACACTTGGTTTTGAAAAATTACAATGTGATTTGTATGAATATCATTTGGCTCATTTTTCACATAGTTCAAAATGTTCTAGGTTTGGTGATTTTGATTTCAATTAAACTTGATATGATGTTGTTAAAACATGAATACATGTTGTTAGAACCAAGAATAACTTGGTTATACAATGATATATGTGACTAAACTACAGTTTAAATGCTATGATATGAAGTTGTGTTGTTATGAGTTGCACGATCATTCCCTTTTCGAACTAACTTTTTTTGTATATACAACAAGTATTCGTGATGTTAGATTTTATTTAGTTTGAATACACTTGGTTTTGAAAAATTACAATGTGATTTGTATGAATATCATTTGGCTCATTTTTCACATAGTTCAACATGTTCTAGGTTTGGTGATTTTGATTTCAATTAAACTTGATATGATGTTGTTAAAACATGAATACATGTTGTTAGAACTATGAATAACTTGGTTATACCATGATTTATGTGTTTAAACTATAGCTTAAATGCTATGATATGAAGTTGTGTTGTTATGAGTTGCACGATCATTCCCTTTTCGAACTAACTTTTTTTGTATATACAACAAGTATTCGTGATGTTAGATTTTATTTAGTTTGAATACACTTGGTTTTGAAAAATTACAATGTGATTTGTATGATTATCATTTGGCTCATTTTTCACATAGTTCCGCATGTTCTAGGTGTGATGACTTTGATTTCAATTAAACTTGGATTGATGTTGTTAAAACATGAATACATGTTGTTAGAACCAAGAATAACTTGGTTATACAATGATATATGTGACTAAACTACAGTTTAAATGCTATGATATGAAGTTGTGTTGTTATGAGTTGCACGATCATTCCCTTTTCGAACTAACTTTTTTTGTATATACAACAAGTATTCGTGATGTTAGATTTTATTTAGTTTGAATACACTTGGTTTTGCATAATTTACAATGTGATTTGTATGATTATCATTTGTCTCATTTTTCACATAGTTCCGCATGTTCTAGGTGTGATGACTTTGATTTCAATTAAACTTGGATTGATGTTGTTAAAACATGAATACATGTTGTTAGAACCAAGAATAACTTGGTTATACAATGATATATGTGACTAAACTACAGTTTAAATGCTATGATATGAAGTTGTGTTGTTATGAGTTGCACGATCATTCCCTTTTCGAACTAACTTTTTTTGTATATACAACAAGTATTCGTGATGTTAGCTTTATTTAGTTTGAATACACTTGGTTTTACATAATTTACAATGTGATTTGTATGATTATCATTTGTCTCATTTTTCACATAGTTCAACATGTTCTAGGTTTGGTGATTTTGATTTCAATTAAACTTGAATGATGTTGTTAAAACATGAATACATGTTGTTAGAACCAAGAATAACTTGGTTATACAATGATATATGTGACTAAACTACAGTTTAAATGCTATGATATGAAGTTGTGTTGTTATGAGTTGCACGATCATTCCCTTTTCGAACTAACTTTTTTTGTATATACAACAAGTATTCGTGATGTTAGATTTTATTTAGTTTGAATACACTTGGTTTTGAAAAATTACAATGTGATTTGTATGAATATCATTTGGCTCATTTTTCACATAGTTCAAAATGTTCTAGGTTTGGTGATTTTGATTTCAATTAAACTTGATATGATGTTGTTAAAACATGAATACATGTTGTTAGAACTATGAATAACTTGGTTATACCATGATTTATGTGTTTAAACTATAGCTTATATGCTATGATATGAAGTCGTGTTGTTATGACTTGCACAATCATTAAGTTTTCGGACATACTTTTTTTGTATATACAACAAGTATTCGTGATGTTTTACTTTATTTAGTTTGAATACACTTGGTTTAACCAAATTTACAATGTAATGAGTATGCATATCATTATTCTCATTTTTCAAATAGTTCCACATGTTCTAGGTGTGCCGATTTTCATTTTAATTAAACTTGAATTGGTGTTGTTAAAACAATAATACATGTTGTTAAAACAAAGAATAACTTGGTTATTCCATGATTTATGTGATTAAATTATAGTTTAAGTGCTATGTCATGAATTCGTGTTGTTATTGCTTGCACGATCATTCCGCTTTAAAACTTACTTTTTTTGTATATACAACAAGTATTCGTTATATTAGACTTTATTTAGTTTTAATACACTTGGTTTTACCAAATTCGCAATGTGATTTGCATGAATATCATTTGACTCATTTTTCACATAGTTCCACATGTTATAGGTGTGTTGATTTTCATTTTAATTATACTAATTGATGTAGTTAAAACATGAATACATGTTGTTAGAACCAAGAATAACTTGGCTATACCATGATTTATGTGATTAAACTATAGTTTAAATGTTATGACATGAAGTCGTGATGTTATGACTTGCACGATCATTTCGTTTTTGAACTTACTTTTTTTGTATATACAACAAGTATTCGTTATATTAGACTATATTTAGTTTTAATACACTTGGTTTTACCAAATTTACAATGTGATTTGTATGAATACCATTTGGCTCATTTTTCACATTGTTCCTCATGTTCTAGGTGTGATGACCTTGATTTAAAATAAACTTGAATTGATGTTGTTAAAACATAAATACAAGTTGTTAGAACCAAGAATAACTTGGCTATACCATGATTTATGTGATTAAACTATAGTTTAAATGTTATGACATGAAGTCGTGATGTTATGACTTGCACGATCATTTCGTTTTTGAACTTACTTTTTTTGTATATACAACAAGTATTCGTTATATTAGACTATATTTAGTTTTAATACACTTGGTTTTACCAAATTTACAATGTGATTTGTATGAATACCATTTGGCTCATTTTTCACATTGTTCCTCATGTTCTAGGTGTGATCACTTTGATTNCGCACCAAACCTCGCGATCAGGCTGAACCTTAGCCAGAGCCGCGACATTACGCACCAAACCTCGCGATCAGGCTGAACCTTAGCCAGAACCGCGACATTACGCACCAAACCTCGCGACTGACCACTTCTCGCGAGGTTTTGAACCAAATATCGCGACCAGCTTGCCACAGCCCTTTCTCGCGACGTTTCGTTATATTTGGCTTTCCAGAGTATATTTGATCGTCTTTCGATCCGTTTTCACCCATATTATCGTTGTCATCTCATTGTAATTGTACTACTTGACTATTATAGTGAAAACCAAGGTAGAGCTTCGCTCTCCCGAGGACGTAAGCCCACACATTGTGGGCCCAACCTCGTATATCGCTCGTGTCCCCACATCAACATAATTTACGAATTAATCATAAATTGACTGATCTAAAAATAAATATCCAAAACATTTTTAGATAAGATCAAATGTGATTTGTATGAATATCAATTGGCTCATTTCTCACATAGTTCAACTTGTTCTAGGTTTGGTGACTTTGATTTCAATTAAACTTGATATGATGTTGTTAAAACATGAATACATGATGTTAGAACTAAGAATAACTTGGTTATACCATGATTTATGTGATTAAACTATAGCTTAAATGCTATGATATGAAGTCGTGTTGTTATGACTTACACGATCATTCCATTTTTGAATTTACTTTTTTTGTATATACAACAAGTATTCATTATATTATACTTTATTTAGTTTTATTACACTTGGTTTTACCAAATTCGCAATGTGATTTGTATGAATATCATTTGACTCATTTTTCACATAGTTCCACATGTTATAGGTGTGTTGATTTTCATTTTAATTATACTAATTGATGTAGTTAAAACATGAATACATGTTGTTAGAACCAAGAATAACTTGGCTATACCATGATTTATGTGATTAAACTATAGTTTAAATGCTATGACATGAAGTCGTGATGTTATGACTTGCACGATCATATCGTTTTTGAACTTACTTTTTTTATATATACAACAAGTTTTCGTTATGTTAGGCTTTATTTAGTTTGAATACACTTGGTTTTGAAAATTTACAATGGGATTTGTATAAATATCAATTGGCTCATTTTTCTCATAGTTCAACATGTTCTAGGTTTGGTGATTATGATTTCAATTAAACTTGATATGATGTTGTTAAAACATGAATACATGATGTTAGAACTAAGAATAACTTGGTTATACCATGATTTATGTGATTAAACTATAGCTTAAATGCTATGAAATGAAGTCGTGTTGTAATGACTTGCACGATCATTCCATTCTTGAACTTACTTTTTTTGTATATACAACAAATAGTCGTTATATTAGACTTTATTTAGTTTCAATACACTTGGTTTTACATAATTCACAATGTGATTTGTATGATTATCATTTGTCTCATTTTTCACATAGTTCCGCATGTTCTAGGTGTGATGACTTTGATTTCAATTAAACTTGAATTGATGTTGTTAAAACATGAATACATGTTGTTAGAACCAAGAATAACTTGGTTATACAATGATATATGTGACTAAACTACAATTTAAATGCTATAATATGAAGTTGTGTTGTTATGACTTGCACGATCATTCTCTTTTCGATCTTCCTTTTATTGTATATACAACAAGTTTTCGTTATGTTAGGCTTTATTTAGTTTGAATACACTTGGTTTTGAAAATTTACAATGTGATTTGTATGAATATCAATTGGCTCATTTTTCACATAGTTCAACATGTTCTAGGTTTGGTGATTTTGATTTTAATTAAACTTGATATGATGTTGTTAAAACATGAATACATGATGTTAGAACTAAGAATAACTTGGTTATACCATGATTTATGTGATTAAACTATAGCTTAAATGCTATGATATGAAGTCGTGTTGTTATGACTTGCACGATCATTCCATTTTTGAACAGACTTTTTTTGTATATACAACAAGTATTCGTTATATTATACTTTATTTAGTTTTAATACACTTGGTTTTACCAAATTTACAATGTGATTTGTATGAATACCATTTGACTCATTTTTCACATAGTTTGTCATGTCCTAGGTGTGATGACTTTGATTTCAAATAAACTTGAATTGATGTTGTTAAAATATAAATACAAGTTGTTAGAACCAAGAATAACGTGGTTATTCCATGATTAATTTGACTAAACTGTAGTTTAAATGCTATGAAATGAAGTGGTGTTTCTTCTTACTTGAACGATCATTCCGTTTTTTAACATACATTTTTTATATACATCAAGTATTCGTGATGTTAGGCTTTATTTAGTTTGAATACACTTGGTTTTACATAATTTACAATGTGATTTGTATGATTATCATTTGTCTCATTTTTCACAAAGTTCCGCATGTTCTAGGTGTGATGACTTTGATTTCAATTAAATTTGAATTGATGTTGTTAAAACATGAATACATGCTGTTAGAACCAAGAATAACTTGGTTATACAATGATATATGTGACTAAACTACAATTTAAATGCTATGATATGAAGTTGTGTTGTTATGAGTTGCACGATTATTCCCTTTTCGAACTAACTTTTTTTGTATATACAACAAGTATTCGTGATGTTAGACTTTATTTAGTTTGAATACACTTGGTTTGAAAATTTACAATGTGATTTGTATAAATATCATTTGGCTCATTTTTCACATAGTTCAACATGTTCTAGGTTTTGTGATTTTGATTTCAATTAAACTTGATATGATGTTGTTAAAACATGAGTACATGATGTTAGAACTAAGAATAACTTGGTTATACCATGATTTATGTGATTAAACTATAGCCTAAATGTTATAATATGAAGTCGTGTTGTTATGACTTGCACGATCATTCCGTTTTCGAACATACTTTTTTTTTATATACAACAATTATTCGTGATGTTTTACTTTATTTAGTTTGAATACACTTGGTTTTAACAAATTTACAATGTAATTTGTATGAATATCATTAATCTCATTTTTCACATAGTTCCACATGTTCTTGGTGTGCTGATTTTCATTTTAATTAAACTTGAATTGGTGTTGTTAAAACATGAATATATGTTGTTAAAACCAAGAATAACTTGGTTATTCCATGATTTATGTGATTAAACTATAGTTTAAGTGCTATGTAATGAATTCGTGTTGTTATTGCTTGCACGATCATTCCGCTTTCGAACTTATTTTTTTTGTATATACAACATGTATTGGTTATATTAGACTTTATTTAGTTTTAATACACTTGGTTTTACCAAATTCACAATGTTTTTGTATGAATATCATTTGACTCATTTTTCACATAGTTCCACATGTTCTAGATGTGTTGATTTTCATTTTAATTAAACTTGAATTGATGTAGTTAAAACATTAATACATGTTGTTGGAACCAAGAATAACTTGTCTATACCAAGATTTATGTGATTAAACTATAGGTTAAATGCTATGACATGAAGTCGTGATGTTATGACTTGCACGATCATTTCGTTTTTGAACTAACTTTTTTTTTATATACAACAAGTATTATTTATATTAGACTTTATTTATTTTTAATACACTTGGTTTTAAAAAAATTACAATGTGATATGTATGAATACAATTTGGCTCATTTTTCACATTGTTCCTCATGTTCTAGGTGTGATGACTATAATTTATAATATACTTGAATTGATGTTGTTAAAAACATAAATACAAGTATTTAGAACCAAGAATAACGTGGTTATTCCATTATTTATCTGATTAAACCGTTGTATAAATGCTATGACTTGAAGTGATGTTTCTGTGACTTGAACGACCATTCCGTTTTTTAACTTGCATTTTTTATATACAACAAGTATTCGTGATGTTAGGCTTTATTTAGTTTGAATACACTTGGTTTTACATAATTTACAATGTGATTTGTATGATTATCATTTGTCTCATTTTTCACAAAGTTCCGCATGTTCTAGGTGTGATGACTTTGATTTCAATTAAACTTGAATTGATGTTGTTAAAACAAGAATACATGTTGTTAGAACCAAGAATCACTTGGTTATACAATGATATATGTGACTAAACTACAGTTTAAATGCTATGATATGAAGTTGTGTTGTTATGACTTGCACGATCATTCCCTTTTCGAACTAACTTTTTTTGTATATACAACAAGTATTCGTGATCTTAGACTTTATTTAGTTTGAATACACTTGGTTTTGAAAATTTACAATGTGATTTGTATGAATATCATTTGGCTCATTTTTCACATAGTTCAACATGTTCTAGGTTTGGTGATTTTGATTTCAATTAAACATGATATGATGTTGTTAAATCATGAATACATGTTGTTACAACTAAGAATAACTTGGTTATACCATGATTTATGTGATTAAACTATAGCTTAAATGCTATGATATGAAATCGTGTTGTTATGACTTGCACGATCATTTTGTTTTCGAACATACTTTTTTTGTATATACAACAAGTATTCGTGATGTTTTACTTTATTTAGTTTGAATACACTTGGTTTTACATAATTTACAGTGTAATTTGTATGAATATCATTATTCTCATTTTTCACATAGTTCCACATGTTCTAGGTGTGCTGAATTTCATTTTAATTAAACTTGAATTGGTGTTTTTAAAACATGAATACATGTTGTTAAAACCAAGAATAACTTGGTTATTCCATGATTTATGTGATTAAACTATAGTTTAAGTGCTATGATATGAATTCGTGTTGTTATGACTTGCACGATCATTCCCTTTTCGAACTAACTTTTTTTGTATATACAACAAGTATTCGTGATCTTAGACTTTATTTAGTTTGAATACACTTGGTTTTACCAAATTCACAATGTGATTTGTATGAATATCATTTGACTCATTTTTCACATAGTTCCACATGTTCTAGGTGTGCTGAATTTCATTTTAATTAAACTTGAATTGGTGTTTTTAAAACATGAATACATGTTGTTAAAACCAAGAATAACTTGGTTATTCCATGATTTATGTGATTAAACTATAGTTTAAGTGCTATGATATGAATTCGTGTTGTTATTGCTTGCACGATCATTCCGCTTTCGAACTTACTTTTTTTGTATATACAACAACTATTCGTTATATTAGACTTTATTTAGTTTTAATACACTTGGTTTTACCAAATTCACAATGTGATTTGTATGAATATCATTTGACTCATTTTTCACATAGTTCCACATGTTCTAGGTGTGTTGATTTTCATTTTAATTAAACTTGAATTGATGTAGTTAAAACATTAATACATGTTGTTGGAACCAAGAATAACTTGGCTATACCATGATTTATGTGATTAAACTATAGTTTAAATGCAATGACATGAAGTCGTGATGTTATAACTTGCACGATCATTTCGTTTTTGAACTTACTTTTTTTTTATATACAACAAGTATTCGTTATATTAGACTTTATTTAGTTTTAATACACTTGGTTTTACCAAAATTACAATGTGATTTGTATGAATACCATTTGGCTCATTTTTCACATTGTTCCTCATGTTCTATTTGTGATGACTTTGATTTAAAATAAACTTGAATTGATGTTGTTAAAACATAAATACAAGTTGTTAGAACCAAGAATAACGTGGTTATACCATGATTTATTTGATTAAACTGTAGTTTAAATGCTATGACTTGAAGTGGTGTTTCTGTGACTTGAACGATCATTCGTTTTTTAACTTACATTTTTCATACACAACAAGTATTCGTGATTTAGGCTTTATTTAGTTTGAATACACTTGGTTTTACATAATTTACAATGTGATTTGTATGATTATCATTTGTCTCATTTTTCACATAGTTCCGCATGTTCTAGGTGTGATGACTTTGATTTCAATTAAACTTGAATTGATGTTGTTAAAACATGAATACATGTTGTTAGAACCAAGAATAACGTGGTTATACCATGATTTATTTGATTAAACTGTAGTTTAAATGCTATGACTTGAAGTGGTGTTTCTGTGACTTGAACGATCATTCGTTTTTTAACTTACATTTTTCATACACAACAAGTATTCGTGATTTAGGCTTTATTTAGTTTGAATACACTTGGTTTTACATAATTTACAATGTGATTTGTATGATTATCATTTGTCTCATTTTTCACATAGTTCCGCATGTTCTAGGTGTGATGACTTTGATTTCAATTAAACTTGAATTGATGTTGTTAAAACATGAATACATGTTGTTAGAACCAAGAATAACTTGGTTATACAATGATTTATTTGATTAAACTGTAGTTTAAATGCTATGACTTGAAGTGGTGTTTCTGTGACTTGAACGATCATTCGTTTTTTAACTTACATTTTTCATACACAACAAGTATTCGTGATTTAGGCTTTATTTAGTTTGAATACACTTGGTTTTACATAATTTACAATGTGATTTGTATGATTATCATTTGTCTCATTTTTCACATAGTTCCGCATGTTCTAGGTGTGATGACTTTGATTTCAATTAAACTTGAATTGATGTTGTTAAAACATGAATACATGTTGTTAGAACCAAGAATAACTTGGTTATACAATGATATATGTGACTAAACTACAGTTTAAATGCTATGATATTGATGAGAACTCTAGGACCGGGACCCTGTAATGGGTGAGGCCCGATAACAGTTGGGCCAACTTAGATAATCAAAACGAACACTTACAGCCCACTTACACCTTTAGGAAGAGCTGCACGATGTTCAACACGGAGGACCGAAGATAACCTTAGTAAATAATAGCGTTATCTGCCAGCTGGCTCCGGGCTTCGGTCCGAACAGTTATAAAACGGTTACAGGCTCACGCGTTCCACGCTTCGGGCCCTGTCACATTCATCACGCTTCGGGCCCGATCACGCAGACCACGCATCGGTCCCAACCTCGTTTTACATCCTGCGATAACAACCTCTAACAAACTTGTCAGAGGCGCTTACAGGACGTGGATTACACTCGCCGGCAACTCTATAAATACAGGGCAAGACGAAGGAAAAGACAGGACCCTTTGGATGCAGAAAAACAGGTTGTTACGCTGCCGGATTCTTCTTGCTTTCTTTACCTCGTCATTTTCATTAGCCTGTTTTGTATGAACGTTGATTCATTTCTTTAGTGAGCAGGCTAAGAGCATAATCAGCTCTTAGTCGAGTGGTTTTCACCTCAATTCACGGGGTTTCCACTATATATTATCGTGTATTTACTTTGGTTTTTAGCTTTTAATCGTCTTCCACATTTTAAAGAAATCAAAATGTGGTACCCCTGTTGGTACCACATTTATTGAACGAACCGGACGACTGTTGGTACCCCCTAAAAAGGGACCATAACAGTTTGGCGCCGTCCGTGGGAACGATTTTTTCTAATCCCATTTGAGTTTTCTACCTGGGATAGGATAATCAAAGGCATGGCAACTGGAACTCCGATAAATGATAGTGACGTGCTTCCCGACAGTCTTCCAGCACCAACATTCACATTACATGATTTGGAGTCTGTCGTAAGGAAGGTGGTACTGGAAATTACGACGGAGAAAAGTGGAGCGGAACCACCGGCTTTCTCAAGCTCTGTTCCCAGAAACAGAGGGTATGAAAGTGATTCCGACGAACGCAGCACTGACGAGGAAGAAGCCTTCAGGCGTGGCGTCAACACAAGGAGGCCTAGATATCGATCTACTCCCCCCCTCCAGCCAGAGCTCTAACTCCCGCTCCTGGAAATGACCAGGAGCAGATGCAGCGACGAATAGATGAGCTCACCAGGGAGTTGGAGAGTATGCGTGCGCTGAAGGATTGCGAACCGAATCTGGGACGCAATCCTGGCTTATTTAACAGGGCCATGGAGGCTCCTATCAGGCGAAGTAAGGATGACGATTGGTGGTATAATTTACATGCTGTCTGATATTACCCGGGAATATTCTCTTGTGTTTATTCTCACCCGGGAGCTCGTCTAACTTTGTTATTGGTATTTTCGGTATTTTCGGTATTTTCATCGGATGGCATTCTCAAGCGGTATTCTCGTAATTCTGGTTTGTTGAGCGACGTATAAAGCCTCTGAAAGCATTTTGAGGTATTTCGGGCCATTTCGACCCCGGACGAAGCCAGGGGTATTTTCGTCATTTGCCACCGGGAGTGCACCGTTCAGGTGCAATGATGTTGTATGGCTGCGAATTCGCTATCTAAAAGCAAAGGATCAATATACGAGGTTCTCGGGAATTTTCTGATCGCATTTCCGACTAATATCTTGTTCGGGTTGGTTCCCGAGGCTTCGAGATCTACATGGCATTTATTATGCCATAATTAATAATATTTAATCATTTTGGGGGTTAAGTGAGGTGGACTATGTTTATGGGCCTAAAAGGGTGAGTTTTGGGCTAAATTTCTCTATAAATAGGAGACCCAAGGCATGGAGAAGGGGTTCGGACTTTTATCACGCTTCCCAAGGCAGAACCAGCTCCCCAGTCGCGACCACACTCCTTAGCCGCGACGAGTCACCCTGACTCGCGATCAAACTGCCTAGCCGCGACGAGTCCAGTGGCTCAGTGAACCTAGCCGCGACGAGTCACACTGACTCGCGTCCAGCCACATTAAACAGCCAGCCGCGACGAGTCCTCCACTCGTNTCTGACGTACTTAGTGTCAAAACGATCGTATCGACGAGAGAATTTCAACCGTACTAAGCACTTCCTCGTCGGGGCTCCAGAACGATAATCGGATTTCGGGACGAGCTGATAATATGTGGTTTACGACTCAGACTCTAAATCTGAAAACCAGGGGACTATTGATATTACCCGGGTACTTTCTTTTATATTCATTCTCATCCGGGAGCTCGTCTAGCGTGGTTATCTGTATTTTCGGTATTCTCGGTATTTTCGGTATTCTCGGTACTTTCGGTATTCTCGTAATTCTGGCTTGTCAAGCGATATATAAAGCCTCGATAAGCTATCTGAAGTGTTTCGGGAAATTTCGGCTCCGGACGAAGCCAGGGGTATTTCCGTCATTTGCCACCGGAAGTGCACCGAATAGGTGCAATAATGTTGTCTGGCTGCAAATTCACTATCTAAAAGCGAAGGATCGATATACGAGGTTCTCGGGAATTTTCTGATCGTATTTCCGACTAACATCTTATCCGAGTTGCTTCCCGAGGTTTCGAGATCTACATGGCATTTATTTTGTCATAGTTAGGGATATTTAATTATTTTGGGCTAAGTGAGGTGAACTATGCTTATGGGCCTAAGAGGGTGAGTTTTGGGCTAAACTTCTCTATAAAGGAGTCACAAGGCATTGAGAAAGGATTCGGACTTTTTCACACTCCCAAGACAAGACTTCACCTCTCTGCACTATTGCATTCGCGACGAATCGCCTCTGCACTATTCCAGTCGAGACGAATCGTCTCTGCACTATTCCAGTCGAGACGAATCGCCTCTGCACTATTCCAGTCGCTACGAATCGCCTCTGCACTATTGCAGTCGAGACGAATCGCCTCTGCACTATTCCAGTCGAGACGAATCGCCTCTGCACTATTCCAGTCGCGTCCAATCAACTCTGCACTATTCATCCGCGTCCAGTGCAGCGCGACTGCGTATTTGATCGTTTCTCGATCCGTTTTTACCCGTACTATCATTATCATCTCGTTGTAATTGTATTCATTGACTATTATAGTGAAAACCAAGGTAGAGCTTCGCGATCATCCAACCTTGAAGTGCCTGTTGTGAAAGAGACGGTAGAGACAATGGGTAAAGAAAAGCCCGACCGAAACGGTCAGAAGGGCAAAAGAGCGGAATCCCCCCGAAGGGGCCATCAAGGTGACGATCGTCACAGGCCGCGGGGAAGAGATAATCGGGGACAGCCCTGAAACTATAATGATCGGACGGAGGACCGAAGGTCTCCTCCGCCAGAGCAAGAAAGAGGCCAACACGGTCGCGAGAACCGTGGTCAGGGCCGAAGAAGAAGATGGCGGGGCCGTGGCGGNCAAGGCGATGCCCGAACCTGGTTCAAAAATCTGCCGGCCCGATCCATACAGTCGTATGGTGGGTTTATTTTGGCTTTCTCTGAGCAGTTCGCTCCAAATGTAGGACCGCCCCGAAGCAGGCAGGAACTATATCAGCTAAAATATATTCCGGCGAAAATGAGTCTTCGGTCCTTTATGGAGAAATTCAACAGGACCGCCCGAGGCATCAAGCTTGAGCTTCGGGACAAAATTTATATTCTACAGCAGGTCTTAGGACCGTGCGGCCTTTCGGCCAGTTTGGTGAAGAGCCCACCATCTACCTTGGGGAAACTGCTTCAGAAAATCAACAAATATATTAATGTAGATGAAGCGCTGGGGCTAGGTTATCGGAAGCCTAGCGGGAATTCCGAGCCCGCAGGTGATCATCGGGTTTCCTACCCGAAGAAACAGTCGCGAGAAGTAGCGGCTGTAAATGAAAAAGATGTCCCCCCGAAGCAGGAGGACAACCGGGTGTATTGCGAGTTTCATCATAATCGCGATCATCCAACCTTGAAGTGCCCGTTGCTGAAAGAGACGGTAGAAGCAATCGGTAAAGAAAAGCTCGACCGAAACGGTCAGAAGGGCAAAAGAGCGGAATCCCCCCGAAGGGGCCATCAAGGTGACGATCGTCACAGGCCGCGGGGAAGAGATAATCGGGGACAGCCCCGAAACTATAATGATCGGACGGAGGACCGAAGGTCTCCTCCGCCAGAGCAAGAAAGAGGCCAACACGGTCGCGAGAACCGTGGTCAGGGCCGAAGAAGAAGATGGTGGGGCCGTGGCGGCAGAGCCCCGCAAAATGACGGTGGGAGACAGGAGCATGCTGCTCCTCCACCTGCTGAAAATGGTGCCCAACCTCCTCGAAATGAGGCGGCACCTAGAGAAGTGGCCGGAGATATTTATGTTATCTCCGGCGGATTGAGAATAAATGAGTCGGTCCGGGACCGAAAGAGAACGGCGCGCGGAGACTCTGCTGAGAGCTCCGAATCTGTGGCGCTGGTAAAGTATGATCCCATGGATCGGTCCTCCATCTTCAGAGAGGACATCACCTTCACCCCGGCTGATCGGGAGTTGATCATTGATCCCTGTGACGACCCCCTCACCATTACAGGGGTCATCGGGAATCGTCGTGTCCACAGAATCCTGGTGGACACTGGGGCTTCGTGCAATCTGATGAAGCGCGAAGTCGCTGAAATGTTGGGAGCAGTCGCTCATGATCTGCCAATCGCCAACATAACTCTTTGGTCCTTCGACCAAAGAAGTGTTATTCCTTGTGGGAAGATGTTATTCCCCGTTACCCTTGGAGAGCCATCCAAGGACCGATCTGAAGATTTGGAATTCATCATCGTTGAAGTCGACTTGGCTTACAACGCCATTATTGGACGGACCGGCCTAAGCAAATTCGAGGCGGTCCCATCTACTTATCATATGATGCTCACATTCCCCTCCATCCATGGAGTTATTTCTGTTAAGGGGGACTAGAAAGTAGCTAGACAATGCTACTTGAGCTCGTGCCGAACGTTGGCACCGATGAAGAAAGCTCGGGTGGATTTGCTGGAAGAGCTTCCGCACCCGAGGCAAGCGATGGAACCCGTAGGGTTCAAACTGATTAATCTGGTTGAGGATGACTCAACCAAGACAACTCGCATCGGGGCTCATTTAGCCCCTGACTTCGAAAGAGAACTGATCCACCTGCTGAGAAGCCACGTGGATATATTTGCCTGGACCCCGGATGATGTACCAGGGATTGACTGATCCGACAGTGAACATCGGATCAATACTGAGCCTGGAACGAAGCCTGTCAGGCAGAAAAGGAGGCGTTACTCTCCTGAAAAAATTGAGATCATCCGGGCTGAAGTGAACAAGTTATTGCGGTCGGGATTTATCCGAGAAATCCACTATACTGAATGAGTCGCAAACCCAGTAGTGGTTTCCAAGCCAGACGGGAAATGGCGAATGTGCATCGATTTTACCGATGTAAACAAAAGCTGTGAATCAGATCCTTTCCCTCTGCCGCACATCGATCGACTGGTGGATGCTGTTGCTGGAAGCACCATGATGAGTACCATGGATGCTTATTCTGGATATCACCAGATCTTTTTGGCTGAGGAAGATCAGAAGAAATCATCATTCATGACCGAAGATGGGGTTTATTGCTATGTGGTTATGCCCTTCGGTCTCAAAAATGCTGGAGCAACATACCAGAGGTTGGTCAACAGAATCTTTAGAGAATTAATTGGCCACATGATGGAAGTGTATGTTGACGATATGATTGTTAAGTCTATGAATGATGAAGACCATCTTTCTTATTTGTCTCGTTGTTTCGAAGTATGCCGAAAATATAACCTTAAACTAAATCCGAACAAATGCTGCTTCGGAATCCGAAGTGGAAAATTTTTAGGATATTATGTTTCAGAGAAAGGCATAGAGGTTAATCCTGAAAAGGTACAAGCTATCATTGATATGCAACCTCCGAGAAATAAGAGAGAGTTTCAAAGGCTCACTGGCCGACTAGCCGCATTGAGCAGGTTTATTTCGAAATCCACAGATCGGGCCTTACCCTTTTTCAGAGTGCTAAGAAAAGCTAGCCATATGGATTGGACCGAAGAATGCGATCGGGCCTTCTCTGAGCTGAAGACTTATTTAAGCACTCCCCCGGTGATGGTAAGTCCGACTTGTGACGAACCTTTGGGACTATATCTTGCGGTATCCGAAGTTGCCGTCAGCGCAGCTCTAGTAACCATACGTGATGATATTCACAGACCTGTCTATTATGTCAGCCACTCTCTGGTATCTGCTGAAACAGGTACTCCACTTTGGAAAAATTCATGCTAACTTTGAAAAAAGCTGTGTCCAAGCTGAAGCATTATTTCGAAGGACGAACGGTCTATGTTTACACGGATCAACCTCTAAAAGTGCTACTTAAGCAAAAGGATATGAATGAGAGACTCGCAAAATGGGCGATTAAACTCAGTGCTATGTACCTGGAATTCTTGCCCGAAGGGCGATCAAGGCTCAGGTTCTCGCCGATTTTGTGGTTGAAATGACCCGATCGGCCATTTATCTCAACCAAGAGGATGATCGATGGACGATCCACGTAGATGGATCAACCTTCGGAGGAAGAGGAGCGGGCATTACCTTAATAACTGTACAAGGTGACCTTATTCATTCCGCAGTTAAATTCTCCTTTGCTGGAACAAATAAAGTGGTGGAATATGAGGCAGTATTATCTGGAATGCCCTTGCTCGTAAAATGGGAGTTAGCAGAGTGCGAATGTTCTCAGACTCAAAGTTAGTAGTCGAACAATTCGCAGGGAGATTCGAAACTCATGATCCGATGATGAAGTTATATTGCGCTAAAGTTCTGGAGCTATCTAAGAAGTTCAGTGAGTTCTCGCTAGACCATGTGCCACGATAGCAGAACAAGGTTGCCGACGCACTAGCCAGATTGGCTTCGGGCATACCTGACATAGAGCCAAGTACTATTTCGGTCGAGATCTCAGTGACCGAACAATCTATTGAAGAAATCGGGGCTTTATGTCACGAACTCCAGGGCTTGAATATTGATGCTACGCAATCTCCAGGAGAACCCAATTGGACGGATTCTTTTATCAAATATCTCTCAAACGGATATCTCCCTGAAGATAAATCTGAAGCCAGAAAAATAGAGGTCCGGGCTAAAAGATTCACCTTAGTTGACGGACGCTTGTTTAAAAAGAGCTTTGAGGGCCCGCTTCTACGTTGTTTATCTCCTATTGAGGCCGAAGCCGTCATGATTTATGTTCATGAAGGTATTTGCGGCATCCATTCGGGGGCCCGATCCTTATACAACCGCATTATCAGAGCCGGGTATTTTTGGCCAACATTGCTTGTTGATGCCAAGCAATACACCAAGCGTTGTACAATATGTCAATACCACGCCCCACTCCCGCAATTACCTGGGGCTCCTTTATCGATCACCCCACTACCTTGTCCTTTCGACAGATGGGGGATCGACATCCTCGGACCTTTTCCCCGGTCCATAGGACAGAGAAAGTTCTGCATAGTTGAGGTGGAATATTATTCGAAGTGGATCGAGGTAGAAGTTGTAGCCATCATCTCGGAAAAAGTGGTCAAGCACTTTATCTGGCGAAACATTGTGAGCCGCTTCGGGGCTCCCCGAGCGCTCATATCTGATAATGGGACTCAGTTCCGAGGAAGTAGCATACGAGATTTATGCACCAAATTGGGCATCATCCAGCATTTCTCATCAGTAGTCCATCCCCAGACCAATGGACTTACGGAGGTATCTAACAAAGTTATCCTGAAGGGATAAAAACCAAGTTAGAAGACTTTGGGGGTAAATGGCCTGAGCACATCTACGAGGTTCTATGGGCATACCGAACTACACCTCGCTCAACAACCCATGAATCACTTCTCATTGGTGTATGGGACCGAAGCTGTTAGCCCGTGGAGGTTGCATCCGATCACCTCGGATATCTCAATACGACGAGCATATGAACTGTGAAAGGAGATTATTGGACCTCGAGATGGTCGAAGAAAAAAGAGATGCAGTTTATGCACGGATGCCTGCTTACCAGCGGAATATGGAACGGGCCCATAACAAACGAGTCCTCCCAAGGGAATTCTTTGAAGGCGACCTCGTCCTCAGAAGCATTAAGGTGCAGAGGAATGTTGGAAAGCTGAACAGAAATTGGGAGGGACCATATCGCATATCGGCGAAATTGGAGTCAGGTGCGTATAACTTGAAACATTGGATGGTATAGAGGTCCCCCGAACTTGGAATGTCATGAATTTAAGGCGATACTTCTTATGATTTTTCGATTAATGTGTGACTCAATAATAGACATTCCATTAAACGTAAATGGCAAACTAGTAAGTACAAAAGATCACTATTTCTAATAGAATGATGGACCGATCTTGGAGTTGTGTAAGCTTAGGACGAATCTGGACTTGTGACCGAAGCTTCTTGTCCGCAAGGTTCCCAAGTTGCAGTGACCGCTCTGACGAGTCAGATCCCAGAACTCATTACGAACTAAGAATTCCCTCCAACGGCATTCAGTCTTTAGGGATGGATTTTTGTACCTGCGAAATCTGCTACAACGAAATGAATGATAGTCAGCATATCTAAACGTAAGATCGGTCCTCACTTAAGACGTTTTATGAGCCAAGCTTAACCGATAAAACCTAAGGGACTTTAATAGAACCAAGTTCGGCAAAGTAAAACTCATAATTAACCAACTCCCTATTCAATTAGAATGATTCCAAGGACGAATAAGAGGACCCATACACCATGTAAAACGACTATCCAATCAAATTGACGTAAATAAACTAAATATAACGTCTGGGACCGATGGTTGACAACCTGTAATGTCCCCGATCTTATACTTGTTGTTTATTCTGAAGTTAAGATGAACTACTTCGTTAAATTAAAACTTGTTATTTACTCCGAAGTTAGTTATCTCAGTTCATTCTGGTAATAAAACACTAAAAATCATCTTCCATCGCTCGTCCGGGGAAAGCCCGTGGCCTCCAGGTCATTTATTAGTCCCTGAGCTACCTCCCCCACCTTCTCTAGCTCAGTGACTTTATCTGCTAAGAGCGAGACCTCCTCAAGGTCAAGTTGCTCTTGGACTTTTTGGGACACAACGCCATCATCTTGGTATTTCTCCATGGTGATAGCCACACAGACATGTCTATTATGTCAGCCACTCTCTGGTATCTGCTGAAACCAGGTACTCCACTTTGGAAAAATTCATGAAAAGCTGTGTCCAAACTGAAGCACTATTTCGAAGGGCGAACGGTCTATGTTTACACGGATCAACGTCTGAAAGTGCTACTTAAGCAAAAGGATTTGAATGAGAGATTGGCAAAATGGGCGATTAAACTCAGTGCTATGTACCTGGAATTCTTGCCCCGAANAAAATAAGCGTTATCTGCCAGCTGGCTCCGTGGTTCGGTCCGAACGGTTACAAAACGGTTACAGGCTCACGCGTTCCACGTTTCGGGCCCTATCACGTTTATCATGCTTCGGGCCCGATCGCGCAGACCACGCATCGGTCCCAACCTCGTTTTACATCCTGCGATAACAACCTCTAACAAACTTGTCAGAGGCAGTTACAGGACGTGAATTACACTCGCCGGCAACTCTATAAATACAGGGCAAGACGAAGGAAAAGACAGGACCATTTGGATGCAGAAGAACAGGCTGTTACGCTGCCGAATTCTTCTTGCTTTCTTTACCTCGTCATTTTCATTAACCGGTTTGTATGAACTTTGATTCATTTCTTTAGTGAGCAGGCTAAGAGCATAATCAGCTCTTAGTCGAGTGGTTTTCACCCCAATTCACGGGGTTTCCACTATAAATTGTCGTGTATTTACTTTGGTTTTCTAGCTTTCGATCGTCTTCATATTTTAAAGAAATCAGAACCGAGTTCGTTTATTGAACGAACCGGACGACTGTTGGTACCCCCTAAAAAGGGACCATAACAATATCTTAAAATATTTGTTGGTATTTTTAATCAGTCACATTTTTTTTCTATTATCCTAATTCAATTAATGTGAGAACAGAAATGATATACGAGGTTGGACAACAATGTGTGGGCTTACGTCATCGAAGAAACAAATCTCTACATTGGTTTCCACTATAATCGGTCGACGAATACAAATAATATTAAAATATATCATGAATCTTGATAAAAGATGTTCATAAAGAGATCGAATTTGTGCAATCCAGCCCGAGGATAAAGGGTAAACTTTTACATGCATGACTTATAAAATAGTGAATTAAGAAGAGTTATGGTAGAAAAGTAATAAGAAAAGGAAGACGAGACCAAAATGTAGTTATGGTAAATTAGAAAACCTATAAATAGGGGTTGAAAGGGATTATAGAAGGGTAATTGGCAAACTAACCCGGAAAAAACCCGACAATATAACTCAGCCTTATTTTCGTGGCGAATTATTAAGGGGGAAACAAATTCATCGGGAAAAGTTGCCTCGTATTTCAAACTAGAGGAATCCACCGCAGAAAATTGGGAAAGGAAATCACCGCGGATTTGCCAATGTATTAATTAGCCACGGATTTGCATTAGCGTATACTTCACCGCCAAAATGAATCGGACGTAATTCGCTGTGGATTGAAGCAAGGCTAATTTACCGCGGAAATCAAAAAGGCGTAAGTCACCGCGAATTCGCCTCATGTGTAATTCGCCATAGATATCAGTAAATTCACTGCGGATTCACTCTTACACATAATTTTCTGCGAAAACATACATTTTACCGCGGATTTGTTGATCAGTAGGTTAACCATGGGAATCTCGAAGCAAGGTGTGAGTGGTAGTGGGTTAGTTACAAAACGCAATGTCGGGAGACTAGCAAGGGACTACTGTAACTAGAATCCAAATGAATAAACGCAGAATTAGTACAATGTCCTAGAATATAGTAATAGTGAGTGTCTTAAATGCAGTAAAGCTACTAGGGGCGAGAAGCAAGACTAGAGATAAGCGAGATGCGTGGTAAAATAACCTAAAGTTCAGTTTTACGACGAGGGTTTGAAACAAGGATTTCAAAGAGTATCTAAGTAAATGTTCGTTTATGTCTTCACCTTCACTTCAAAAACCCTTTGCATCCTTATCTTGCAGCATTCAAAGAAGCCATAAGTGCTCCATTGGTTGGACACAAATCACACAATGACAAGAGACATTGGCCAATAATTATGTTAGTAGGGAACTACAAAGCGTCGAATATCGATATACCACCGTAGTCATTTTCAAAGAGAAGAACTAAGATCTTGTGAAAGTGAATCTAATGAAAGTTATTGTATATGTAGAACCATCTATTGACGAGAAGAGCCCAATTAATTGTTTTAATTCGAGGAAACGTTGAAGAGAAGAATTATGTGATTTTGTCACATTTACGGTATCCTCCCTTTGTGCTATACATGTTTGGAAGACCAATGGGACAAAGACCAATGTTATATACCCCAATATTGGGATACATATTAAAAAGTTTCCACATGATAAAATTAGTATGCTTTGTACGTTGTTATGAGCGGGATTTCTTATGCTCAAATAGGAGATTGTAGACATTTGTGATACTCGTCAATCTAACTCCGTCAACACTGGAGACTTGTGAGTAAACACTTTGTCTATATGGAAGAATATGAGTGCATTACAGTAGTTTTGAATTGATATGAGAATGATATGATCGTGATCCGCTAAAACAGTAATCATAAAGGAACGAAAACAAAGAATATGTAGTTTATTCCGCTTGAGAAAATGAGAGCTTATTGAAGAGAGTGAAACTCATTGTTATTAGAATTCATCCCACGTATTCTGGATTATCAGAAAATCGTGTCTTTTTGTTCGAGGAATTCATTTATCTCTTGCCTTAATATTGCTAATCAGTTTACTCCCAAGTCAGCACATAAAAGTCTATTTTTACTCTCGAGCTCTAAGCGAAATATGTTTAATGAAATGTCTCATTAAATGTCTCTTTGGGGCATTCAGAATAATGAGCTTTCGGAATTTATGACTTTCACAGTAAAGTATATCACGAGGGAAGATAATATTCATACGAATGCACATGTTGTCTAACGAATCAAGAGTGATAACAATGATTTATCATTAATTGTCTATCTTTATTTTGGATAGATGAATTGCTCAGATCAATCTTTGGAATCGTGTAACTGTCAAACGAGTTTGTTTATAAATATTAGAAGTCGCATAAAAAATTAGTTAGTATACCATCTAAATCTTCATTGATCATCTTGTGCAAAACTTAGTGCATTCAAGGAATAAGTTTACGCCGGGGACTATGGTGACTATCTTGTTGCCCAATATCTGTCCGACTATGAGAAGGTGATGATATAAATATTGTAAGTGCAATTAGCAGTTGAGCCAATATTGCTCTGAGTGTCTATGGAGAGAACAAAATCATTGTTAACAATTGCCATATCGACAACTGAGGATTGATATAAATATATATAAGTTGGAGAAGTGTCCCAAGTTTGGGAACATAAGGTGATAATCTTCCTCTAGATTATATTGTATTCCAATTTGGGATCACTAAGGACTTGGTACCATATAATTCAATGTAAATCTTCGTAAAGCGAGCGAGTGAACGATGCGAGCATTATTATCGTTTGTTGCGTTTCACATCTAGGACTTTCAGAGTCGCTAATGGACTTATTGACGTCTATAGAAGTTAGATTATTGATGCATTGATGCATTGATAACTTATTGTAAATAAGTTGGCAAGTTGTACTTTGGATGGGAATGTCCGTATTGAGTTACGGAAGCAGTGAGAGAAGGAATGCATAAGATGATTAATATGAGCGGAGAGGAGCTGCCACAGACTTGACTTATTTCCATGTTACGCAAGTATTATGTATAGACATGACTATTCAATCATTTTAAAATAAAATCCTCCTTTTTATATCATATTCTGAATTTTTCGTATCCTTTTTCATGATATGAGGTCAATCGACTAGGGGACTCGTAAGATAGGAGTCAGGTTCATTACATTTTAGTATGATGGAAGATGGAAAACTAAATAACTTATGATATATTAGGAATGCACCGTACCGTGTATCGTGTAGTCGATGAACTTCAAACATATCAAATTGGATACTTTGGAATATGTCTAGGTGCCTGATTGTTTGATAGCCGGCCACGTACGTAGCATGATTCTGTGGCACACATGAGCCATTTTGCCTCACTCCTCCATGACACGCCCCCCAGGGTCACATCCTCGTCGGATCGCGGTCACAGTCCGCAGTGAGAAATGACATGTGTCTCCTACATTGTTCAACAAGGACCATTTAGTTCATGGTACTTGATATCGTCTAAAATATTTTATGGAATTTGTTTTATATCATCTAATTTCTTTTATTATTTAGAATTCAATTATTGTGAGGACACGAGTGATATACGAGGTTGAGCCCAAAATGTGTGAGCTTACATCCTTGGGAGAGTGATCCTCTACCTTAGTTTTCACTAAGATAATCAAAGGGTAAAGTACACATAAGAGATATCAACAATCCGAATGAAAATGGTACGAAAAACGATCAAATTAACTTCGTCGCGCATGAGATAACAAAAAGTCGCGAATAAAAGTCCTTTACGCGACTTTTCGACAAAAACTTGCGGATGGTACAAAAAGTCGTGAGTCAGGGTGTCCAAGTGACAAAAAGTCGCGAGGGTGTCGAAAACTCACAAGTCGAGGGGCCAGACAACGAAATCTCGCATCAACAGCCATGAATACGTGTTCTCGCGACCTTATGGGCACAAAGTCGCAAGTGTGGCAAAATGTATGAACCCTATTCTGGGTCTTGGGAAGCGTGCCAAGAGTCTGAACCCTATTCTGGGGCCTATAGTCTTGTATTTATAGAGAAACTTGGTCCAATAAATCAATTTAGGATCCAAAAGCCCAGTTTTAGTCCATTTGGCCAACCTAGCATGAGTTGTTGGGAAACACCTAATTCAACTGATATATGAATCTTAATGTCTCGGGTTTACCGAAATGCATCTCGGTCGAACATTTGTCATATGTAAATTGAGAAAATACTCTTCACCAGTTCCTCATGTCAGAATACTTAGAAGATAAAAAAAAATATCGCATAAACTCACCAACGAGCTGCTCACTGAGTGCCAAATTACGAAAATACCCCTGGAATCATTGTCCAACATAATCATCCAAACTTTCTCGAAAAATCATCAGAATTCTTACACGGGGGGACCCGACATGCTAAGATTACGGGATTACCCCAAAAATCGGATTAATCAAAAAATATTAATAGAAAACAGAAAATACCATTTAACCACGTTGTGCGAGCCCGGAAGTATCATAGTTACGTAAATGACCCCGGGCAAAATCAATAGTCCCCTAGTTTGCAGATTCAGATTCTGAGTCGTAAACCACATTATGTCAGCTCGTCTCGAAGTCCAGCCCTCGTTCGTAAACTTCCTTGAGAAAACCATGAGTAAGGCCGAGATCTACTCGCTGACGCGGTCGTATTGACACCAAGGATGTCAAATTCTGAGATTGGACGAGAATTTCACAGCTTTTCAACTCGGGGGGATCTGTTCCCATAAATATCGTCCTTTACTTTGTGTAACGACGCATTTCACTGTACCGTGAAATTCTGCCGCACCGCTTCGATTTGTTAATTCTACGCAATACAAATTAAAAAATATTTTGAACTGGTTAGCCGATCATGATGGTTTCAATTTCTGCATGGTGTTATGACTTCTTTGCTCTATCAAAATTCAGCTCTTCAGACTTAGGGAGTTTGTCAGACACCTTAACTTCGCAATTAAATCTTGTTCCCGTCGTGATTGTTACTCTACAATCTCGAGGTCATATGTCTTTTTCCTGCCTGAGATTTCTCCACGTTCGATCAAGAACATCACTTTCTGACCTCCGTCGGGAGGTTGATACTTATTCATTTGCCTTAATTATTAATTAAGGGAAATTATTTTATGATTTCAGTCGATCATGTGCATCTTTTATATGCTACTTTATTACCAACTACATGCATAGACTCTCGTCTATATAGCGTGCTTGCTTTCTTAGTAATGAGCCGCTGAAACGAAGAAGGCCGGATGTGTGAACTTTAAGATTAATGTGAAACTTTGAGGTCGAGTCCCCAACTTTGAGGCGAAATGATGAATTACTTTCTCTTTAAAAACGATCTCATGAAATTAAAAAAGGGACCCAGACCGACTATTATGTATAGAGAAGAGGGTTCAACCTGATTATAGCATTGTCGCTCATAGAATATTATGTCGGGGACATGTCGATTGAGGTAGTGTCATTATCTTCCCTTTATTCCTACTTCTCATATATACTGTGTGAGAATTTCTAACTCTATCCTGAAATATATCTTTATTGTGGGGGACGTTTCGCTTCGAAACATGTTAGCTGAACTCTACTAGTAATAAGAAAAGAACACCGAGATCCCCGACTGCGAATCATATAGGAAACAACATAAAACCATCAAAAACGTAAAATTGCCGCATACGAAAGCAAAGAACCGTTATATTTTCATCTTCTCAATATTTATTCCTCGTATGTTTCCTTTGATAAAAGAAGCCTCCAGTTTTCTTTAAAACTGCTTCTCTTTATCCGCAACTATAAGATTTTTCTCTATTCCGTTCCGTCTCTAGTAAAATCTTGCAACTTGATCAAGCTCGATCATTGTTGTTTAGTTAGGATTATCTCTAATACTTCCAGTTATAAATAAGAGAATCCATGTCATATATAAAACGATTTTATGATATCTCTGTTGATAAATAGAAAAATCTATGTCGTGCAAACGATATTTCTCTAACTTCTTATCATAAATAAGGAAAATCGAGCCATCCATAAAATACTTATAGTCATTTCACCAAATGTCAAAAGAGTACAGACCTTTCAGAGATAATTGCTTGATTACTTTATATGGAACCTGGGTAGGAATCTATGATTGTATATAAGACGACAGTCCATACAATAACTTTATGATTCCTTAGATCGTAACATAGGTTTCCTTGACGGCCGCAACCACGTTTAAGGGAATGAGGTTTACTAATACGTCTGGGGAAAATTCATAGTCCTTTCAATGGTAAACCAGAAGTGCGAGATGCTCACAAGACAATTACTGGATACGTCGATCATATGAGATAAAAATGATGACTGGTCCACTTAATAAAGATTCAACATATTAATCGCTAACCTAACCAAGCGCCAACATATTTCTTTGATATTTTTCTTTGATTCATCTAGTTACTCTCCGAGGGCTAGGCGAGGGGTATAGCGTTTTTTGAATCACCCCTTCATGTGAGGTAAAATGACTATTTTGAGTCTTGGAGAAGATAAACATCTTTCCATACTATCTAAAATGACTCAACTTCGTATGTCGTTTTACAATCTTTCTCTAGAGTTTTTTGACTGTCTATAAAATTGACCATTCATCAATGAGCAAAGAATCGTGTCATACGATATGATCAATAAGACTCTTTAATCATCAAACATGCCAATATCATGGCTATAAAATATCCTAATATAAAGTCATGATTCTCTGGCAAAATTTTCTCTCCTGTCAGACACTCTTTTGATCACTTTTAGTCAGAACTGAAAGTCCAAAGTTATGATAGAATTTAATGAAATTCGTACCATACGGTGAATATCTTGCCATTTCGATCGCTTTTCCGAATGAAATCCATAAGTATAATTCATTGGTCATTCATAGGCAGATAACTAAGCTATGCAATAAATTCTCAGACAATGATCCATGTTATAGAGAGATTACTTTAAAACTCGATAGTAACTGAGAATACCTGATCATAAATAGCGGGAATTGATGTTATAAGACCATCACTTGGTCACTTTGATCGTAAATAAAAATACCCGATCATAAATAATGAAAACTATACTATCAGACCATCACATGATCACTTTGATCGTAAGAGAAAATATTTGATCATAACAAGAGTTCCTGAAATCTGTGTGTTGGACTTAATTAAGCTCCCAACACTACTTACATAGATCGATCTGTCCCGTTCTCCTCCAAAAAATAAGCGTATGAAGCCTTCACAATCCAGGTCAAAGTAGCGCAAGGTTCAGATTTTAATCCTTAGACTGACGTAAATTTGTCACTCCTGAATAGGAATATCCAGTACCTTGGCTAAGGTGGCCTTTTGAGGACCATGGAGGAGGCGGATGTCTTTTCGCTAATCTCAACGAGCATCCGACATCACTTCCACTTCTGTGTCTGAACAAGTACCCACTAGTCCAGGGTCTCTCCAAGCATCTTGACTAATCACAACTTTTGGATCTTAACAAGCACCTACGATTCCATAGTCTCACCAAGCACCCTCACTAATCACATTTTGTGGGTCTTAACAAGCACTCACTAGTCTAGGGCCTCACCAAGAACCTTGACTAATCACGTCTTCTAGGTCTTAACAAGCACCCTGATTAATCACATATGCTCGGGTCTGAACAAGCACCCGCGGGCCTCATGTAGCGCCCTAACTCATCTCGCATGCTCGGGTCTGAACAAGCACCCGTGGGCCTCGAGTAGCTCCCCTCATGTTTTCCTTCTAGGTATAAATTTGCACCCATAATCGTCCCATCCAAACTAGGCGTGACCTTTCCCGTTCTCCTCCGTAAAAAGAAGTAAACATAGGAAACCTTCACTGCCCGAATAAAAGTAGCGTTAGGTTCAGGGTACAATCCTTAGACTGACGAATATTTTTCACTCCCGCCTATATAGATACAATCCCCTGGACTAAAATGTCTCTGTGGGAAAACAAAGGAGAAGGATGTCTTTTTGCCTCACTTACTATCACGAACCGCAACCATTACATGTCATCTCATATGGACCTTTCGCATTCTCCTCCGCAAAGGTAAGTAAACATAGGCAACCGTCACTCTCGCCTAGATAGATCTAATCTCCTGGACTAAATGATCATTTTGGGACAACGGACGAGACGTATGACCTTTCTCACTACGGACTATGACTAGCCTCCGACGAGGGGGTGTTTTTTCAGAATCATGGAGGAGTTGGGCAAAAAAGGCTCCCGTGTGCCACAGAATCATGCTCGGAACACGGCCGGCTATCAAACTATCGGGTCCCTTGACATATTGCAATAGTATATGTGTATAGACGATTCTACTGCATACATAGACTCTTCGGTTTCAAAATTATTTTAACCCAACATCCAATTTAATGAGTTTGAGGTTGATCGACTACACGACAGACGGTACATTTCATTTCTAATCTACTTTAAGTTATTTAATTTTTCATTATCAATCATATTAAAATGCAATGAACTTGACTCCTATCTTACCAGTCCCCTAGTCGATTGACCTAATGTCGTCACGAAGGATGCGAAAAATTCAGATTATGATTAAAAATTGGGTAATTTTATTTTTCAAAAATATTGAATAGTCACATCTATACATAATACTTGCGCAAATTGGAAATATGTCAAGTCTGTGGCATCTCCTCCCCGCTCAAATTCAAAATCTTATACATTCATTTTCTCATCACCGCCAAAATTTCATACGAAATTTCCTATTCACAATACCACTCGCAAAAAAGTTCAACCATCTCAAATTTCTATAATATCGAGTCAACAATAATCAATAGCAAAGAACGCAATTGTAATCACGTACCTCCATTCGAATAGTCGCCCTCCTTATGTGGTTCTCAATACATCGGAAATTTAGCTTTTACGTATCTCAATAAATCCATTAGTGACGGTGAAAGTCCTAGGCATAGAATACAACATACGATAGTAATGCATGCATTATTCACTTGTACATTTTTTAGGGAATAGGGTACTCCTTCTGCTAGACATAATAATACTCACATAAGTCACTTCCAGGCTTTTCGAAGAATCCTGTTGCAATATGCAATACCAAGGTCTTAATTATCCCGAACTAGCAAACGATATAAGCGTTGGATGGCTTATCACCTTGTGTTCATAATCTCATTCCAACCTCGGAATACCAATTTATATATATTCAGGAAAATGTGTGAGGACCATTGATGCAAATAGCCTATAAGAGAAGCCCATAATAATATCAATTCTCAAGTGTCGATAGAACAATGATTTTGTTGTTATCATATTATAGTAGTAATGGATCAATTTCCAACTATACTTGCAATATTCGCCGGAGATACTTAGAGTAATACTGACCCAATTTTTAATTTAATTTGCAATACATATCTCATCACCTTATCATAGTCAGCATGGTCCCCGGTATAAACTTACTTTAATGCATTAAGTCTGGAGCAAGATAAACAATGAATATATCGATTGTTTACTAACTGATTTTTTTTGCTACTTCTAATATTTATAACAAACCCGGTTCCAATTACACGATTCTAAAGATTGACCTTCGTCTTGAGATAATCTCACTAGTTGATCTCTCCATAATGATAATAGGCAATTGATAATAAATCATGTTATCACCGTTGATTCGTTATATAATAGGTGCATTCGGACAAGAATTCTCTTGGCTCGCAATACAATTCACTGTATAAGATATCAATCTTGAAAGCACATTATTCTGAATACCCCACATAGCATAGAATACCTCATTTCATTAAACATATTTGTTTAGCGATACGAAGAAAGATAAACTTTTATCTCCTGACTTGGGCATAAATTGGTTAAAAATATAATGGTAATAGAAAAATGGATTCCACGAAAAGAAAGACATGAATTTTCGATAATCCATAATGATATCGTCCTAAGAAATTTATTATTTAAGGAAATACTTATTTCTATATAATCGACTCTAACTCGAGAAAGGAAGCATATCGGGATATTTTGATAATTGACTTTGCTGATAGCTGTTGTGCTATTTGAATAGGGTTACTCATTTAATGGGCCAATATATTTAATTTAGAGATTAATGTGTTATTATTTATTGGACTTCATTATTGATGGGCCGAGAGAGTTATAATTGAGCTGGACTAATCATCTATATAAACATGGTTAAAGTGTTAATAAAAGGGTTTTTTTGGAGATTACCTACGAGAGAGTTTTATTGTTGACCTAATAAAGAGTTTTATTGATGAAGTAATGAATAGATCGTCATTCACTTCTTTTCCATGAGGAAAACCTACTACTATGGCCACCGAAGATGATCTTTTTTCTTTTCGATTTCTACACCATTGTGCTTTTTTATCATTTCTTTTACAGAAAGATTTAAAAATCATGCCTTTTTTTCTTCTTGTTCTCGTATTAACTATAATTCGACCCATACACATAGAAGGGGGTATAAATTTTGTTATTGACAATTTTTAGCAGCGATAACACATAATATGTGGGAAGAATTTTAATAACGTGTTTCTTTCCCTTCAATGAGCTCTCATTCTTCCAAGTTGAATAATCTCTAGATTCCTTATATTTGTCCCCTCGTGATTACTAGTTCAACGGATCACGATCATATCATCCTCCTATCAATTAAAAACGCACGTGACAAGCTCATGTTCTTCCATATGAACAAAACGTTTTTACTCACAATTCTCTAGTGTTGATGGAGTTAGATGGGTGAGTATCACAGAGGTCCGCAATCTCCTATTTGGGCATAAGAAATCCTGCTCATAACAACACACAATGCATACTAATTTTATTATAAAGAAACATTTTAAAATGTGTCCCAACATTGGGGTATATAACATTGGTCTTCGTCCCCTAGGTCCTCTAAACATGTGTAGTACCAAGAGTGGTACCGTAAATGTGACAAAATCACATAACCATTCTCTACAACATTTCCTTAAAAGGAAATAATTACTATGTCTCTCCTTGTCAACAGATGTTTCTGCATATACAATCGCTCTCATGAGATTCCCTTTCATAAATCTCAGTTCTCCTCTTCGAATAAGACTAAGGTGGGTACATCGAAATTCGACCCTTTGTATTTTGATACTAACATAATTATTGGCCACTGTTTCTCCTCAATGTGCCCAACTAAAACAACACTTATGGCTTCTTTGAATTCAGAAAGTATAAACCCGAAGGTTTTCAAGGAGGAGTAGAAACATAAACGAATCATTAATAAAATCTTTCCAACTGTCAAAAACCAATAGACGATGCACGAAGGAAATATCAAACTTTCCTCGATTGATAACTTAACAATTCATATTTCTCTCTCAAATATCATAGGACCAAGGAAATTCCTTCTTTCACTAAGAACTCACATCTAGGAGAGTTCCCTTCATTCGATACCTCCTCATCATACTTAACTATTCACCCAAGCATTGGATGTGATTATTTCTATGTCGCCTCTTTATCCGTATGCCATCAATTTGAACTTCCAAACATTCTCCCCTATCACATATTTAAATATTGACTTCATCGATTGTTGGTATGTGGCACCCTACTTTCTTTAAATCAAAAGACATAATTGAGAAACTTTAAACTGAGCGGCAGTAGATATATGTCATCTGACCATGCTTCACTAAACTAAGTGAAATTAATGCAAACTTTGTAGATATTGTACAACTTTGGAGTCATCAATAGGTTCGCGATTATGTTTGTTTCACAAGTTCAACGAACCCTGCTTGCAACAAAATGTTCACATCTTCAATAATTATTTTTTCATTTTCACGGGAGAATATCCGCTTCTTTCAAGGAATTCATTTTCATTCTTTAAAACTTCCTTAATACTACAACTTCCACCTTTATATCATTTTTCTTTTACTTCTAGAACAAAACCGCATCATGTTAATCAATTCGTTCTTTCTTATTAGAATCCCACCATATAAACGCATTTATTCGCATTAAACACCTTCATACCGATTCGGAACATAATATCAAAAAAATATCTTGCCGACACCTAATTTCCCTTCATCTTTTTATTCCCGAGAAGGGATAGAACTCCACCATCAAAGTGCGGTAGAGATATGATAGCTCCGATTAGATTTAAAGCACTTCTACCAAAGATAGTATTTTATTACATCCCAATGTGACTTGGAAAGTAATAGATCCTTCAGGAAAAACAACCTTATTATTCAAACTTCGACCAACTTTGTATATACTAACTGTAGCTTAATAACACCCTGCAACGACATATGCACGGAAGCAGAAAAGGGTCAACGTGTTCCATAACCGTATATATCCGGATATTAAATCAATAATGTCGTAGATTAATTAAGGAGGCAATTTTGATTAACATATATATCCGGACAAATAGCATTATGGACGATCAATAAAGTAGTTTAAATGTGATCTCTTTCGTTATCGATAATTTAACCCCAATAAGTACAGTATGATAGCGGATGTGTAAGGCTTCGGTTTTTATGTGATATCTTAATACATGAATTAAGTTATTAGGCATTGATTAAGATAGGAAATGAGTCTTGGGAATCAATTTTATAAGAAATAAAAGTACGAATACATTATATTCATAGTTTAGTGTTGTCATGATGTCATTGGAGCAAATTGATCAAATTTTCCATGTCTTGCACGTGGGTTTGGTTGTGTATAAGATAAGTATGTATTGTTATTGTCATTGTATGAGGAAATTATGAGGAAATCGAATCAACAAATCCCATTTTTTCAGCAGCCAAACAAATAATTTTGGGAAGTAAGTTGGGAAAAAACTTGTTTTAAGTTGGTTTAAGGTTGATTTTGTTAATAATAATGGTTTTACAGCAGGTATAGGACGTGTTTAGAGGTATTAGACAAGTGAAATCAGGGAAAAACGAAAGATAAGAGGGATAATTGAGGGAAGCATGTAGTTTAGGCAGCATATGCATCATGTTATTGTTATATGTTGTGATTTTTACTGTGACTGCTATGAATGTCGAATTATGATGATTTTTATATGTTCTGAAAGCTACGTGTGTCTATTTTCAAGGAAAATTTACGTTGTTGTAAATTTAAATCAGACCAGAAAGTTATGTTATAATATTCAAGAACAGTACGATTTTACGTGAGAGCAGGACATTCATGTTCATAGTCTTATTTCGTATTTTTCGAGAGCTTTGATGAAGTTTCGTGTGCTTAACAGTTTTTAGAGTATTAAAAAGGCTTTCAAATGAGTATTTTATGTGATTCTTCAATGCATATGAGCTCCAAAAAAGGTAAATGTTTACAGGATCGACAGACTGTTGTTAAGGTTTTAAAAACTGTATTTTATGTTATGTATGTGATTATGTGAAAAATCGAGAGCTTGTGGACGCACAACTCTGACAACATATTATTAAGAACATGGTTTCAGTCAAGATATGAGCTAGCTACAAGGAAAGATTTATAAGAATGTGGCCACATACAGGTTAAGCATGAGGTGAAGCCGACCCTCGGAAGTGTCAATGGATTGGTCGCGCTTTCTGTCCATTATTTAGGTTAGGGGACTCATGTATCATGATCCTTAATTCTTGGTGATGCGTAAGCCAAAGGTTGAGGCAGGACCATGACTGTTATCTGGCAACCACAAGCATAGAAATAAAAACAACAGTCTGCAAGATTATGTGTTTATAATTATGTTGAATGTTATTGATTACATGTTTATATGATTTACATCATTGATATTATTCTTGCTTGTCTCTCATTACTCTCATGACCTTTTAATGAACAATTGTTAAACACGTAGTGAAGACGAACAGTAGAGTATTCAGCTGCCAAGATCAAGTCAAGATACTTAGTCGGTAGATATCAGGTGTTTTGTAAATAAAACCTAGTATGTTTTGTGTTGCGTGTATGTTTAGGATATCCTGATGTTATTATGTAAATTAGCTTCCGCTGTGTTTTAAAGAAAGTTATGTTTTATAGTTTCATGTAAGGCCTTGTATTCTAATTTTTAGAGCACGGCATCATGCTATCGATTTAAGTAAATTAAGTATAGTAAACTAAGTAAATAATATAGATTGAATTAGTAATGGGCATGACAGGATGATACTTCCAAATCCCCAACAATCCATAATTCTCGGGACCTCGTTCGATAACTCAAATAGGAAGAATTAATTGAGATAAACGTATTTGAAAAGATCAATTATCATTTGTAGACGCGATGCAAGCCGTTAATAACCAATTGTTGAACGGCATTATGAATATCATTTTAGACGAAAACCATTCTGGATATTGAAGCAAATCGGACAGATGAATCCTTCACGATAGATTAAGACTATTCCAACGAATATCATTTCGGATGATTAATAAAATCAATTAGAAGCTCTCTTCAACATGGGCTCCGTGTTATCAATAACTTGATCATATATTAGAGATTTAATTTCAACCATTGAAGCTTAATAATTCTCTTTAACTCCAAACCCTTAACCATAAATCCGAGGGTTGCGAATCTTTTCAAGGGCTTTCGTTGACGCAGACCCACATGATCCAAATAAGGAACACTGATTGATGAAAACATGTTCAATTTTCTGAGCAACAATTAATCACCAATGAAAACTTAGGTGATCCGAATATTCCAAAAGCATGTTCGAATCTCCTGAATGATGAGGAGATGAGACCGTCTTTCAATAACACAACTCCACGCCGGAGTTTCATTTTGTGATTCTATGGTAACTTCACGCGCTGATGACTATCTTGTTATTTTAACAATTTCTCTACTATCCATATTTATAGTTTCTCATTTTACCAAGATAATTATTTGTTCAATCACGAATGATTTCTCTTCTACACATGTTTCATCTTTTGTCATAATATTTTCTTGATGTGATATACTTCCAAAAGGTGTACTCTTCAACTTCTCAATTTGAATATTAAGATATTCATTTCCACATTATAGGACATGTACAATCTATGTACCAATAAATAGTTCACCAATTTGCCATAAACTTCATTATTCTTCGAGCCTTGAACCTTAAACCACATAAGTAATTGATATAATGTATGGAACATACACGATAACTATATACCTTATTGACGTGTGTCCATAGATAGGATTAATATTTCACGATCTCGTATTCTTCTAATGAATAACCAGAAAACCTCGTTGATAAATCAAAACTAGAAAATCCACATCATTAATTTCGCTCTTTCACACGTTCTATGATCCCAAACCAACTGAATACATACTGGAGTGATATGCTCAATACTCACTACTTATTGCCTCGGGTTATGGTAAATCGATCCCGGGGGAGCATCACTTGTTTCTCGGGTTGAAAATTCAAGCCAACTTCCCCAACTTCGATCTCAGGCATTCCTTCCACCGTACTAATCAACTAATCAGGCTAATCGTGCTCTAAAAACCTATCAACACCGGAAACCGATTTTCGACAATCACTGTAACTTGTCCGAAACTCGGGGACAAGTTTCGGACAAAATACTTGGTTGAAAAAAGGACAAAATACTTGGGACTCATGAGTCCCCGGTGTCGGTGATTATAATAAAATGACGTATATAAGGGATCCTCCTTATACCAAAAAAGTTCGCATGTTGAACTTCGTCAGCGATACATTCAATCGATCATATGATTTTCGACAATGTCAAGTCGTCTATAAGTATGCACTCTTTCATTTACCAAATATATTGTGTATATGTGACGCCAAGCTCTTCCATAATTTACTATGGATCCTCTAGATACCAACGACGATCAACTCTTCTCATGTTCTCCAAAACCTCTCATTTTCCTACGGACTTTACTTATTATATCATTGTTGCCAAAACGGAGTATAAAACTTCTCGTGATCCTTCAAAAATTCCTAAATCCGTCCACTATACGAGACATGGATCAATGGTTAAACTCGGATCGAAAATATTATCATGATCATATTTATCGCTATTGACCGGTGAGACAACGATGATGTCGTAAGAAGGCACCATCACATATCCAACTTATCATTTCCTTGGCAAAAATGCATGCCCTCATGTTATTTTGTAACTATGCATGCACTCGCGTAGCATTGCACACTTCCACACGAGAGCTCTAATGTACTCATGTAACCTCTTATCTTTTCAATGTAATTAGTAAGTCGCGTTGACTTGGCACTTCCAACTTTCCGCATCTAACATTCTCTCCAACTATTCCATGTACATACATACGATCAAGCAACACGTGGCCAAATTCCCCCCAATACAACTATGCATAAGCTAATTTCCCATGTAAGGTTCACGTGTCTCACAAGTGCCATGCAACTGCTGCTCCATGCAATCCACACGACTACCACAAAACGGGTTAATAAACCATACAACCTCTAAAAAAGAATCGTTATGCCATGCCATGCCATGCCATGCCGAATATAACTCATACTTGAATCCATATATGAATTGATAGAAAACCTCGGCAACTAATTGAATTATCGAAGAACAGACTCTTCCAAAGAGCCAATGAGAGTACATGGTCACGTTAATGAAGTTCATCAAACTGACATGGATCTCCATATTCCATATTGTGGAGTTTTTCATTTCAATATATTCCGATCTTCTTGTGAAGCATAACCTCCCTCGCAAGCGGAGATATGTAAATATCTCAGGTGTGTTTGCCATATACCCATCTTCTTTATAACCGAAGCCGATATTGACCTCCAATGTATCCATTCAAGTATCTTTCAGCTCCACGAACATTCTTTGGAACATAAACCGCTTATGAATTTCTCTTTTATCTTTAATCACTTCGGAACATAAACTTGCTTCACATAAGAATCGTTATTTGCTAAAGATATCACACGACGGCCAACTATATACACATGTTCTTTTTATCTCATTCTCTCTTATAAAATTCTACATCGGCATTATCCACCGCTCTATTGCACAATCAATGAAATCACTGATACGGAATAAAATCTTTCAATCATTCAAAATATGACTCATTTTCGATAAATTGATCGAAATGAAATAGTGAAATTCCACCAAAATCCGACCCGGAAAATATTACATCGTCACATCACCATGTAATTGTAGACATAAAATGCAACCACACATGAAATTTTCATATTGTCGAAAATCGACTTTTCCAGACCTTTGGCATGTCTTTAGCATATATTCATGGCATATGATAATTTTTCATTGCACTTAATTATAGATCTCCTCCGGATGAAATCGCACTCCATCTTCTAATTGAGGACTCTTCCGGTGTTCCAAATACTGAGGGTTGGTTAGATGTTCCAAATACTGGGGACTCTTCCGGTGGCACTAATTGAGTTCCCGATAAAATATCATTTCTCTAGTCTTATATCGCATAAGGGTTGCAGTACTTCACAATCTCTTCATCAATATCACTCTCATATTAAGAATCCCATATCATCACAATATATAATAAGATCCAAGCTCGGGACAAGAGCTCTCAATGGGACTAAGTCTCGCTCCCCATGGACAGCGCCAAACTTATCTCGTCTAAAATATTTTATGGAATTTGTTTTAGATCAGCCAATTTATTTTATTATTTGGAATTCAATTATTGTGGGACACGAGCTATATACGAGGTTGGACCCACAATGTGTGAGCTTACGTACTCGGGATAGCGAAGCTCTACCTTGGTTTTCACAAGATAATCAAAGGCTATAAGTACAAACAAGATAATCCGAATGAAAAAGTTACGAAAAACGATCAAGTAAACTTCGTTGCGTCTGAGATAACAAAAACTCACGAATGGAAGTCCTTGTTGCGAATTTTGGACAAAAATTCGCGTATGGTACAAAAATTCGCGACTCAAGGTATCCAAGTGACAAAAGTCGCGAGTTTGGGGTCAGGGTGGCCAAAACTCGTGAGTTAGAGGGCCAGGCGATGAAATCTCATGACTACAGCCATGAATACGTGTTCTCGCGACTTTTTAAGCACAAAGTCGCGAGTGTAGGTTTGATTGAGTGTTCTCGCGACTTTTTATACAAAAAGTCGCGAGTGTGGCATAAAGTCATGAATACCTTTTCTTAGGAAGCATGCTAAGAGTCTGAACCTTTTTATGAGGCATATGATCTTGTATTTATAGAGAAACTTATCCCAATAAGTTAACTTATGGTCAAAAGACATAGTCTTAGTCAATTTCGACAAACCTGGCACGAGTTGTTCTGAAACGCCCTGTTAATGCATAAATTATGATAGCGGGTCAGGTTTAGCGGATTGGGTATTATGAAATGGTATGCATAAATCAATCGATACATTTTCTCAAATTTCCACAGATCGTAATTTTGACATTCGCCTCATGATGGAGTCAGACGATCGCAATGACCAATCGGGTCATCAACATCATACCGGTGTTCAGGCATCCGATTGGAGAATAAGTGTATGATCGACAAATGGTTGGTGATTAATGTCAACAACAGCTGCGCCATGAATTTCAGACGACGGCGCACGACATTTACGGAGCAAAAAGTCATATATATCAACTCGAGGGTGGCTGTGATGTGATTAATGAAGATAACGATTAGATTATGTAATATTAAAGTATGTTAAATGCCTCTATGAAAGGGAGGGCAAGTCATCCCTGGAGATCTTCTACTTCTATATCCATAGTGAACTCTGCTTGGGTTTAGTGCCCCGTGGGTTTTCTTCCAGGTTCTCGGGTTTTCCACACATAATTTCTTGTTTTTTTTCATTACGGCAACCGAGTACCTGCGGTAACTTCACTTAAATCATAAATATCGTAGAGTAGATTTTTACTCATAACATTTGACGACGTCCGTGGGGACCGATCTGGTAAACCTACTGAAAAGCTGTGCTTGCTAGTTTTTATTTTTTATAGAAAACCTAGGATCTGTGGAGGCGATGGAAGCTCACCAGCAGTAATTGCATAACAGCATCGCTGGAAGAGAAGTAATAACTATCGATCTTCAATCTCTGCGAAAAATGGTGGAGGAAATGGTGGGGAACCAACGACAATTGATCTTGGCGTTAGGGAAGAAATCTGTTGTTCAGCCGCAGACCCAGAACCCTCCAAGTATGAACCCACTAGAACCATGCCTGGAAGACGATCCGCGTGGAAACCAAAGTTCAGAGGAAGAAGGAAATATCGGCCGACAGCCCCAGAACGAGTTGGCACGACCAGCTATCGATCAGGACCAAGCTCGCTTTAAAGAGTTGGTGGCAGAAATGGACACAATCAAAAGGCGACGACCAGAGTTGGATACCGATCGTCGACCAACTTTTTTCAATGAGGCAATGAGTCAACCTATCTAGAGAGATGTTGGAAAGGACTTTTTACTAGACTTGGAGGATGCTTATCATGATCCCAGTCCAGACAAAGGGGTTTCCACCTTGCTTCATATGCGCCTACATCCATTCTCGGAACACAATGAAGGTTGTGCCCGAACGTTCGTTCAGGATACCTACATTTGGTGGTTCTGGAGACCCCTTGGATAATTTATCAGACTTCGAATTAAGGATAGGGATAATTCGTGCTAGTGACGCTGTCCGATGTAAGCTATTTGCTGCCACCCTAAAGAAAGACGCTAAATCTTGGTTCATAAATCTTCCTTCATGATCTATACGATCTTTTGAAGATTTTGCATATTATTCACGCATCAGTTCGCTCACAATGTGGGTCCCCCGAGGAGCAAAACCGAACTTTACGCCTTAAGATATATTCAGGGAAAAACCACGCTAAGACAGTTCATTGAAAAGTTCAATCATGTAGCAAGATGAATAAAAAATGGTTCCCTAAACCCTAAAATGTCCAGCAGGTTCATAGGAAATGCGGACTCTCTACCAGTCTCATAAAGAATCCACCTACTTCCTTGGATCAACTTACCCAAAATATCAATAAATACATCAAAGTAGAAGAAACTATGCCTGCTCTTTATGGTAACAAGGAGTCTGTTTTTACCAAGCCCGTGGAAAAGAAAATCCATCCCTTGGATAAAAGATGGAGAGAAATGAATTCGTGTCAAATCCGGGGCACGTATACTGTGAATCAAAGGGTATACTACGAATTACATAAATCTGCTAATCACTCAACAAGTGAATGTAATGTTTTGGGAAACATTATCGAAGGGTGAAAGAAGGAGGGTTGGAGTACTATAAGGGTAAAACCCCTGAGAAGGAATCAGGTCAGAGTAGGGGTGAAAGGGATGACGATCGTCGCTATGCACCTCGCTAGAGAAAAGACGAACAGAATGACCGATTGCGGCAAAACCATCAAGGGCAACGGAAGAACGGTCAATGTGGCGACCATGGTGGGAGACAATGGAATGATCGGCAAAATGATCGATATGGAGACGATCGACGAAGTAACCAACGATCCCCTGACCCAGAAGTTCTCCCGCCACCTCCACCGAAAGGCCTAATCCAGAAAATGTCAATTCAGTGGACAACAACATGATGTACCCAGAAATTTTTGTGATTTCAGGTGGGGATCGGTGGGATGTGACCAAGAAAGAGAGAAAGCGCGATGCTAGGGAAATAATAAATTCGTCGCAAGTCATGTCGATCGACGACGGTTGGAAACTGCCAAAGACAAATATAACATTCGACGAGACAAGGAAGTTATCTACGAACCTCAGAATGATCATATTGTAATTAGTGTCATTATTGCCAATCACAGGGTACACTGGATTTTTGATGACCAGAGAAGCTCTTGTAATATCATCTCTAAGGGAGTGGTCGACTCCATGGGTATTGGTATGGCGGAAATGGAGACTGTGACAATGACACTATGGTCTTTTGACCAACGATCGGTCACCCCCTCTGGAAAATCATTTTACCAACCACAATTGGGGTGGGGGGAAAAATCACGTACATGAATGATGGAGTAGGTTGCCATGGAAAAATTCCCTTCCTGCCACCACGAATACTTGCCTTGCAACCAACCTCTGGTACTTTTCCATGTATAGTACTAAAACCATGCAAGTCCACGCGGCACCTTTCCCTCCCCAACAACTCTACACGATCATTCACTTAAAATTCAATGGCTTAACTCCTCCCTACACATGCGACACACCTCTCTTCTTTATATAAATACTAATTATTTATGTCAAATAGTATTCTAAAATTTCATATTGACCTATCATTCATTTATTTATTACAGTTTTACCTTAATTTAAATATGCTTAATACAAAACATTTACGATACTTCCGTTATTTATGGCGATTCTTAAACTTTGTACTCCAAATTTTATTTAGTGCGTTCGAATCCAATATTATTTTATTTCACTTATATCATTTAATTTTTTTTTACTCCAATCGGTTTCTTCGGTTATACTATACATGCGCAAAGCATAGCATAAAAAATTCTTCTTATTTCTCGCCCTTCATTATTTATCCATCCTTTCAAAAATACAGTATCCCTCATCCTCTATGGTTACGATAATCATTCCACTCTATTACATTTAAATCCAATTTCCTAATACATTCTATTTTGATGTATTGTTTATGTATAATAACTAGTATTCAAAGGCTATGCAATTTTTGTTTTGAATAATCGGGTTAACCTAAAATCGAGTTTCGCCCTCGAAACTCGCTCGTCTTAATATTTCTTATAACCCTCAATTCCTACTACTCATTTCATTTCCCTTTATCTATCAATATCCATTGATTTATATGTTTTCTCTACCAACTTCATGTCTCCACGCTTCAAACGTTCCTTATCCTTCTAGTACTCTTGTTAATACTATATTAAGACAATTTATTTTGACTTCCTTTAATCGTGTCTAGAATCACCCATCTATCGATTGTCATTCTAGAATTTGATCATCACTTCTTAAATCACTTACATTCGCCACCTCCAATACAAACCTATTACTTCTCCTTTAATCTCCAATAATCTTTCCCCTTTCTAGTTCTCATCGTTGTCGTACCCTTCAAGCGTAACAAATATTTTACTATCTAGAGACCCCCTTTTCTTGGTTGGTTAAAAACGAATCTTGTCCATAAAAAAAACACCTTTATTCAAATAATACTAGCGTAAACTTATCCCAATATCAATCCAGTTCGTACACCTCCTTTTATACTGCACATACACATGTCTCCACTCAACTCATCTTGCATACTCCATTGTTTATCATTCCTATGATCGGCTGTTACCACTTAACATAATCATGAACTCGACATCTACGAAATTCTACGACCGTTCCAATACGAATTTAGTATTGGAAATAGCTCTAATACCAATCTGCCACGACCCGAAAACGAGCCTAGCCTTTTTCGGTGCGCGACATGTGGTGTTCCACACTTCTTTGGAACACGAGACGCTTATCATATTACAATGTAAATAAAACTTACAACATCGGAATAAAACTCATAAATAAACTTATACAACTTTATCTAATTTATTTCAAATCTTCCTCTCGTTAGAATATTAACAAACTCACTTTACTCACCGACTTCATAATCACTCTAGATATCAGCCGACGACTAACTCATTCCAAGATTTCCTTAATCTTGTTATTTCCTACAAAAGTGTAGAACGGTCATAATCGAATAATAGAAACTTCGGTTAAAACTCTTTAAAACTTATCTTCATTTCTAAAATATTTTTTCTTTTGAAAACTCGTCTTGCTTTGAAAACTTCTTTAAACACAAATCGTAAAACATCTTTATAAAAATCATACTTGAAACTCAACTCTTTTTGAAGCTCTTTGAAATAACTTTATGAAACTTGTTAAAACTCATTAGTCTTTGAAGCTCGTTCTAAATCTCATTTGAAAATCTCTTCAAAACTCACTTAAAACTTATCCCTATTGGAGCTATTTCGAAATCTTATTTTAAAACCTCGTAAAACTTACTTGAACTTTACTTGAAACATTACTTATCATTTTCTCATTTGTCTTTTACTTATCTTGACGGCTCTATTTTACATGCCCGGTGACATTTCTCGCTCAAGCCAACCGTTAGCTGTTGGTCGACTCGACGAGCCATATGCGTCCCATCCCCGAACGAGTACTCGGGCGCTACCCCTTTTCTCGCTCTGATCCGTTCTGCCCATTCCGTATGTACCCTTTTCATTCTTGAACATTTCATTCACTTCATCAGGCATACCCTTCATTTGGCGATTCGTGTGCGAGACACGATGCCAGGTTAGGTCGGACGGTCCATCCTTCCATAACATTTCATAAAAATCATATAAGGACACCCTCTCCCGGGGGGCGCTCGCAACCGCATGCACAACGTATCTCAAAACATTTATAATTTAAACATTTCATCGTAAAAACTATAAAATAACATGAACCTTCTATTATTTGATTGATCATCCCGCGTACCTTACTTCGTACTTTGGTCACCGTTGTAATTGATGAATCTGTATCCTTTTTGCCTATTGTCGACACGAAGATCAACTGCGGCTAATACCAAAAGACTAAATTAAGCATTTTCTATTGGATCCCAAAATCACCAACGCATTTTATCTCTACAATATCACTCTTTCTAGCCCCCATTTCTTAACAAGAAGCATTTCCGTAGCCTACAAATTGTTCAAATCTTGAATATGTCCTTGCCATAGTCTCACCAATTCAACCAATCCCATTTTCGATGTAATTAGCTAATGGATCCTCAACATAAAGATAACTCAAGAGACATGCTGCAATCCTCAAAAGTTAGCCAATCCCTTCTTCATTCTCAGTCATTCAATTATTTGTTGAGTCTTGAATAGAGGAGTAAGCGCCCTGCCTCTACAATTATTGTACCGAAGCTATTCTCTTATACAACATAGGAGTAAGGGCCCTGCCTCCACCTAGATAGTGAGAGCGAGAAACGTACAGATATGAGGACGATGGTGGAGCGTGCCAGCAAGTATAACGCATAGTAACATCCGCTTCTCCCGATGGTTAAGTGGGTGAAAAATCTTAAAGCGAGGGACTCGATCCGTTTCGGCGGAGTAAAATATTAACGTCAGTCTAAGAATCGTACCTTGAACCTGACGCCACTTCCACCTAAATAGTGAGAGCCCCCAACACTTTTTGATAGAGTGCCGGAAAGGTGCAAACAGGAGGATGATGGTGAAGCGTGCTACCAAGTATAAAACATAGTGACATTAACCTCTCCCGATGGTTAAGTGGGTAAAACCTCTTAACACGAGGGGCTCGATCTTCTAGGCGGAAGTGATATATTTACATCAATCTAAGGATTATACCATGAACCTAACGCTACTTCCACCTAGATAGTGTGAGCCTCCAACACTTTTCGATAGAGTGCGTGAAAGGTCCATATATGATGATGCAAAGTGATTCATTATAATATTTGAGGCGAAATGATATCCATCTCCTCCATGTCCCATAGGGTCCTTTTAGTCCAGGGTAACGGATCTATCTTGGCGGGAGTGAAATATTTACCTCAGTCTAAAGATTCTACTGTGAACTTGACGCTACTTCAGTCTAGGCGGTGAAGGTCCTCTAGTGCGAGGCACCTGAGCTACCCGAGTATTTATGACAGTTTAAGGATTGTACCCTAAATTTGGCGCTACTTCTATTCGGGCAATAAAAGTTTCCTACGTTTACTTACATTTGCGAAGCAAAGCGGGAAAGATCAGTCATATAAAGGATGACATAATTATGTGTGGAAGTTTATACCAGAAGGAAAATATGAATGACGCTACGTTAGGCAGATGGGTGCTTGTTGAGACTCGAATATATTGGAGTAATTGGGGCGCTACTTGAGGTCCACTGGTGATTGTTGAGAGCCGAGTATATTGGACTGATCCAAAAACCCGGTATCAGTTAAAATAAGGAATCGTCGAGTATTCACTGTACCGGAAGGGTGCGGCCGATGCATCATCCACTACCATAAATATTTTTTTCCAGTTGGATAAGTCTGGTTTCGACCTGGATACCCGAAATCGAGTGATTCCCGCTAAAAATATAATTCACATCTATTACCCAATTGAAGGCCCAAATTTGCAATCTTAAAAATCTCCGGTTACCAATTTTCCCACTCCATATATGCTACATGAAATAGGTTGTCGATTTAACTTTGGCGATTAAAAATGAACTTTAAGTATCGATTTTACCAAATGATACAAATTATAAGGATGAATAGTAATTCTGGAACTCGATAGAGAAGCAAAATTATGCTCTTACTTTGCAAGATGTCAGCAATGGAAAGAGGAATGTATCTCCATTGGTATCCCATGATGAATAGTACAAATTGCACAAGCTTTTGGAACTGAAAATACAAAAAAACTTTAAAAATTAAATTTACTATATGTTGTAGTCAAAAGAACGAGGGTATTAACAGTTGTGCAGTTCGTTGTAGAAAGAACTCTGTTCGAATTTGTTTGAATGTGGGAAACGATTATAAGATAAAGGAGGAAATAGTACAACGATGTTAGAGTGAAAAATCCCTCAAAATATGGCAAAAAACCACCTGACTAAGAGCTGAAAATGCTCTTAACCGATATATTAATGAAAGAGTTCATATTACAAACAATGTGGGCTTATGAAGATGACTAAGAGAAAAATAAGAAAGCGCAAGGGAAAAACCAGCATAGTATCAGCTGATTTGCGCTTCCAAAAGGTCTTGTTTAAGTTTGCCATCAAGCCCTTATTTATAGATGGGAGGATGCGTGCGAATCACACTGTGTAACCGCCTCTAATAAGGTCGTTTTCCCATGGTGGAAAACATAGATTAGCCAGAAGTGCAGACTACGTGACTGGGCCCGAAGCGTGGAAAGCATGCCTATGACCGGAGCGCAGGACACGTGGGCTGTAGTCGTCTGGACGCTCCAACATTTCTTCAACCTATTTCTTCAACCTATTTTTGGTCGGATCCCGAAAGCGAAAAAGGTTGTTAGGACATATTAGGTTATATTATATACCGATTCGCACCAAAAAGTGCGTCATGGTAGATAAGAAGGACTCCCTTCATGAATGGAAGTCCTGCTATGTTTGGATTACAGTCCCAAGAGAGGACTTGTTCAAGGTATCACAACTTATAAAACATCCTGACATCGGGAAGTTGGACAGATCCCGGTTCAATCCTTTCCACCAGAACATTGCTGACACATTAGCGATGTTTCCTCCTCCCAAAAGGCGTCTTAAACGCATAGACATACTTCGGGAAAAGAAGCTCATAGAGATAGGGGTAACGAGTAGGACCAGAGCCCCTGCCCCGAAGGGGATATTCTCTAGTTCAGATTCGTCTGAAGGATCGGGTATTAGATTTGACTTAACCTAGTTCAAATCTCCAGATCTTTATCATTTTTCTTTTGCAGGTTCTACAGATACGATTTATGGAGATTGTATGGCTGATATGGCTATTGTTGTGAAGGCTTGGAAGGAAGCTCAGCTGCAATCATCTATATCAACGTCAGCTTCTCCCGGGGAATCTTCATGATCTACGGGTGGTTTAAGTAGCCATAGACCCGGTCCATCAATGGCGAAGGTCGAAGAGGTGATCACGGAAAAAATCCGCTTATTGAGCCTGCTAGCTATGTATATGATTGGGAACTATCGTGCGGTTGTTGCTGCAGGGGTCGATTAGAGTGGAGATTGTCCTTCCATCCTCTAGCTTGGTGGAAAACGTGTCGAGACACCCTCTGCCTCAGAACAAAAACAAGCTGGTGCCCGAAGAAGAGGTCCCGAAGCAACTCAAACCGCTGAAAAAGGCTGGAGAAGAGCCTGTGGCCCCGATCCCGAGGAAAAGGGTCGTAATTGGTGAGCAATCGGCCCCCTCATCATCAAACCTAGAGTATGCTCAGGAGACGATCTTAGATATGGTGGCCTCTGTCTCGAAAGCTCGGGGGCCGAAGAGAAATCTAGTATCGTTGAAGGATGCCATGTTGGAAAAGTATTGGATGTTGGCGAAAAAGAACCCAACCGAGCTAGATGGCCCGATCCCTGATTTGGTGGCGGCTTATCTAGAGTCCAAGGCCACGGTAAGTTTTACTCATGCCCTATTATTAACTTTATCATTGGTTAAATCTAGGTTGTTCTTGTAGGCATGCAGAAGGGGATTAAACTTGCTTCTGCGATCTAGTTGAGCCGAAGCTCTTCTTCGGCTTATAAAGAGATCAAAGACCAAATTGCCTTAACTCAGCAGCATGTTGAGATCAAACAAAAGGAGCTAGATTCAGTTCGGGCAGAGCAAGACCGTTTGAATGGAGAGATGTTAGGAGCGGGCACTCAATGTAACGACCGTAATTTGGGCCTAGTTTTTTTTGTTAAAACATGATAATTAAAACGGAAATATTCGAAAGCAATTTAAAACAAAGTTCGAAACATTAAAGTGTGACTGCATAATTTAGAGTGTTCTCCGAAGGACCGGACTCTATCACTGGACAACCGACGACCTCCTTCCCCGTCCCTATCATATCTCACCTGCGTCACCTACAAAATCTGTAAAGCGGTCACAATCTATTAAAGGAAACTTCACACACACTACACATTATCTTTCTTACTTCTTAGATACGTCATACACACACACATGAACCATTTCACTTAACCGTTTTCTTATTTCCCTCTTCTTTTACCCTTATCATTTCCATCATTCATTAACTTTTCTGTTGCCGAGATTAACATGCTCGGTGCATGTCCCGCCCAAGCCAACCGTTAGCTGTTGGATGACTCGACGGGCCATATGCATCCCTTCCCCGGGTGGGTACTTAGGCTCTACCCCTTTTTCCACCCGGATCCGTTCCGCCCTCTTCGTACGTATCTTTTCCTCTTTGGAACTTATCGTTCCCTTCATCAGGCATGCCCTTCCTTTGGCGAATCGTGTACTAGGCACGATGCCGGGTTCGGTCGGACGGTCCATCCTTCCTCACCCCGAGTCTCATTATCATTTATCTCGTTCATTCGTATCATTTCTTCCTTCTTTATTAACCCAATCCCATTCCTTAAGTCTGAACCTTCCCTTACTATATTGTGTTCACTCCGCTTACCTGTTGCTTTCGCTTGTTATGATCTCCAATGCTTCCCTACAATTCGCAACATATTTTAGTACTTCATTATTATTGACGTTATCATCTTATTGTTGACTGTTTGGTTACCGTAGACCCTTCGTATCTCTCTCCTTCACGATTCGACATCGAAATGCGACGAAAACACCCTAATTGTGTATTTCCGCGATAAAACCCTTCTGTTCCTCAAATCCGCGATAAAAATACTCTAACCCTGAAATCCGCGACAAAACCACACGTAATTCAGTTTCCGCGACAATTTTGCAAGCTCTGAAAATCCGCGACAATTTTCCTCTTTGAAATTTTCCGCGATAATATTCAAAATGGGATTTTTCCGCGACAAAGTTCTTACCCAAAAAATCCACAATAAAAATTGATGTTCAAATTTTCGCGACAAAAAGACACTGGAAGGAAATTTCCGTGATAATTTGATGTTTTGGCGTTTTTTCCGTACGTTTTTGCGGTTTAGAGATAAATGGCTTGGGTTTTTGGCTTTCTAACCCCTATTTATAGATGTTTTAACTTCCCTAATTCACATTTTGACCCCTCCTTCTTTTTCATTTTTCCCCCTCCTTTATTTCATGTTTTTCATTTAAAACTTTTCGTTTCCTTTTACGTTCTTTCGTTCCCGTATTCCTCATTATCTCTCGTCTAGACTTTACCGTTACGTTCCCTACTATTTGTTTCGACATACCTTTTTCTCGGCTATTACACTCAAGTTCGCTTCCCACTTCTCAAGCAGCAGAATGGGAGGCGAAATATAAGGAGGCCCAAGCAACTGCTAACTCCGCAACGGCTATCTGACGAAATGAACAGGCTTCTCATTCGATCCCAAGAGGAGAAATATGTCTTAATGGAAGACTTGGTTAGGAGTAAAGAAGCAACAAAGGGAGCGTACCGGAAAGCCCTTCTCGGCTTCGCTCGGTCCCCTTTATTGTTTTCCTTGGCGGCAAACGTTTATGGGTCAAGTATCTCTCAATACATGGATAACATGAGGGGTCAAGTTATCCAGTAGTTTATCCTGGACCCCGAAGATGAGCGATGGGAGTCAATTGATCCCCTAACACATGATGAAGACACTAAGGAGGTCCCATCTTTGGATGAACCTCCACTAGAGAAAGATCCCAACTATCATTTATTTCACTTGATGGAGAAATCCGTCGACGAGTTGGATGAGGAGAATGAGAGAAAGCTGGAAGATCTCAAGTCATGGATTGCGGAGAAGTTTTGGTAGGCAGATAGGGGGGAGGACAAGTAGATTAAGTTTTAGAAATTAGGTCCCTCCTACTGTATTTTGTTTTTCGATGTAAAATCTCATATGTTCTAATATATTCAGTTCATCTAAGGGTGAGCCAATGACGAAAAATGTGGGATGGTACCCAGTTTTACAGAGAAATCCCGAACCAATTGAAGTCCATTATCAGATAATAAGGCTCGAGGTACACCAAAGCAGCTCACAATATTTCTTCATAAGAAATTTTTTACAACTTTTTTAGAGATTATGGCCACATCCTCTGCTTCTATGCACTTGGTGTAATATTCCACTGCCACAATGCAGAACTTTCTTTGCCCTATCGATCTAAGGAACGGTCTCAATATGTCAATTCTCAATCTGTCAAATGGACAAGGGAGTGTGATCATCGATAAGGGAGCCCCTGGTTGTTAAGAGACTGGAGCATGGTGTTGGTAATCTGTGCAGCGTTTAGTATATCTCTTCGCATCTTCGAGTAGTATTGGCCAAAAGTATCTAGCTCTGATGATCCGGTGATATAAGAATCGAGCTCCATAATGAATACCACATATTCCCTCATGAACATAAATAATGACGGCATCGTCCTCGATAGGGGACAAACATCGTAAAAGCAACCCCTCGAAACTTTTCTTAAACAATTGCCCGTTGTCTAAAGTATATAGTTTGGCTCGAAATTCAATCTTTCTGGCTTGCGAAGTGTTCTCAAGGAGATAAGCATTCGTGTTCCATCCATGTGGGTTCCCCAAGAGATTCAATGGAATTGATGTTCAGGCTCTGAAGTTCATGGCATAAAGCCTCAATTTGTTCAATTGATTGTTCTGTCACGGATATGTTGATCGAAGGTTAGTCTTGGATATGGACCGATATAGTGTTTGATCCAATGTTTGGTATGCATGCGCTCAATCTGGCTAATGCATCAGCAACCTTATTCTGTTCTCGTGGCACATGGTCTAGTGAAAACTCGCTGAACTTCTTACATAATTCCAGAACATTAGCATGATATAGCTTCATCGTAGGCTCATGTGTTTCAAATCGTCCTGTGAATTGTTCCACAACCAACTTGGAATCTGAGAACATTCGCACTTTGGCAACTCCCATCTTTCGGGCTAGGTAATTCCCGATAATTCAGCATCGTATTCGACCATGTTATTTGTTCATGAGAATAAGAACTTATTTGCGGAATGAATAACATACCTTGTCGTGTAGTAAGGGCAATGCCCAAACCCTTTCCTCCGAATGTTGATCCATCAACATAAATGATCCATCGATCGTCCTCTTGGTTTAAGAATATAGATGATCGGGTCATTTTGTCTTCTATGTCTTTCTCAGAAACATAATATCCTAGGAACTTACCACTTCGAATCCCGAAGCAGCACTTGTTTTGATTTAGTTGGAGCTTATATTTACGGCATACTTCAAAACAACGAGATAAATAAGAAATATGGTCTTCGTCATTCATAGACTTGACAATCATATCATCAACATACACTTCTATTATATTGCCTATCAAATATCTAAAGATTTTATTAACCAGCCTCTGGTATATTGCTCATGCATTCTTCAAGCCGAAAGGCATGACCACATAACAATAAACACCATTTCGGTCATGAAGGCCGACTACTTCTGATCTTCTTTAGCAAGGAAGATCTGATGGTACCCGGAATAAGCATCTATAGTACCCATCATAGTATTGCATGCAACAGCGTCCACCAAACGGTCAATATGTGTCAGGGGAACGGGTCAGATTCACAACTCTTGTTCACATCGGTAAAATTTAAGCACATTCTCCACTTCCCATCTGCCATAGAAACCACAACAGAGTTTGCGACCCATTCAGTATAGTGGATTTCTCCGATAAATCCGAACCGTAACAGTTTATTCACTTCTGCCCTAATCACTTCAATTTTTTCATGAGAATAGCGTCTCTTATTTTGACGGAAAGGCTTTGATCCGGGCGGAGTGTTGATCCGATGTTCACTCTCGGATCGGTCAATCCCTGGGACATCATCCGAGGTCCAAGCGATTAAATCCACATGTCTTCTAAGTAGGTGGACCAGTTCTTCCACAAAAGCTGGGGCCAAATGTGTCACAATGCGAGTGGTTTTAGTTGAGTCCCCTTCAACCAAGTTAATCATTTTGAACCCGATGGGTTCCATAGCTTGCCTCGGGTGCGGTGGCTATTCCTGCAAATCAACCCGAGCTCTCTTAATTGGTGCCAAAGTTCGGCACGAGCTCATGTATCACTGTCTTGCTACGATTGGTCCCCCTTTACAGATATAACTCCATGGCCGGATGGGAACTTGAGCATCATATGATAAGTAAAACGGGCCGCCTCAAATTTACTGAGCTCGGTCCGTCCAATGATGGTGTTGTAAGCCAAATCAACTTTCACAACGATAAACTCCAAAGTCTTCGTTCGGTCCGTGAGCTGATCTCCCAAAGTAACGGGGAATAGGATCTTCCCACACGAAATGACACTCCTTTGGTCGAATGCCCAGAAAAAGATATTAACAATACGGAGATCATGACATTTCAGCTACTTCGGGATTTATCAAGTTGTACAAAGCCCTGGTGTTCACCAAGATCATGTGGACCCTATGATTATCAATAATTTCAGTGATGATGAGAGGGTCATCACATGGATCATTAATTCCTTCCTGATCGGCTTCTTTGAAGGTAATGGCCTCCTAATAAGAAGTGGACCGCTCCACTGGTTCATACTTGACTAGCACCACATATTCAGAACTCTTTGTGGAGTCTGCGCGGACTGCTCTCTTTTGATCTCTATCCGATTCATTTATTCTTATTCCACTGAAGATAACGTAAATATCTTTGGCTACTTCTCTTTCCCTAGGCACCACCTCATTTTGGGAGGATCAGTGTCCATTTCAGCCGGTGGAGGAGGATGATTCTCCTGTCTTCCACCTTCATTTTGCGGGGCTCTGCCGCTACAACTCTGCCATCTTCTTCGTCGGCCTGGTCACGGTTCTCTCGACCATGTTGGCCTCTTTCATTTGCTCGCGGAGGCGACCTTCGGTCCTCCGCTCAATCATAATAGTTTCTGGGTTGTCCCCGATTGTCTCTAACCCACGGCCTATGAGAATTGTCATCTTGATGGCTTCTTCGGGGTGATTCAGCTCTCTTGCCATTAGCATCATCATTTTTGGGCTTCCTTTGTCATTGGCGCTACTGTCTCCTACAATCGCGAGCACTTCAATGTAGGATGATCGTGATTATGATGTAGCTCATAATATACTTGCTTGTCCTCCTTCTTCGGTGGAACATTCTTCTCAGTTACAGCTGCTACTTCTTGGGGTTGCTTCTTAGGGTAAGAAACCCTATGATCACCTACGAGCTCAGAGATCCATTAGGCTTCCTATAGCTCGGTCCTAATGCTTCATCCACCTTGATGTACTTGTTGATTTTCTGAATGAGATTTCCCAAGGTGAATGGGGGCTGTTCATCAGACTGGACAAAAGGCCACACGGTCCTAGGACCTGCTGCAGAATATCAATCTTGTCTCTGAGCTCTAACATTATATCCCTGGCGGTTCTATTAAATTTCTCCATGAAGGACCGGAGACTCATCTTTGTCGAGATATATTTTAGATTGTATAATTTTTGCCTGCTTCAGAGCGGTCTTTCGTTTGGAGCGAACTTCTCAGAGAAATCTAAAATAAATCTGACATACGACTGTATGGATCGGGCAGGCAGATTCTGGAACTAGTTTGTCGCGTCACCTTGGAATCGTGCCGCGAATATGCGGCACTTGAGTGAATCAGAGGCCTGAACCGTTCTCATTCTTAATTCAAAATCTGCGACGTGATCAATAGGATCTCCGTCGCTTCTGAACGTTGGCAGCCCTTCGGGGTTACGATAATGCCGATATGGAACTACCGCCCAGATCTCTTCAGAGAATGGGAGCATCAAATCTCCCAATACAGGGGGGGAGACACCACCAGATTGCTGGGACGATGTATGGGAAGTATGCAAGTTGTGCCACCAATCGTCGTCCTTACTCCGTATGATCGGGTCCACCATAGCCCTATTGAATAATCAAGGATTGTGCCCAATATCGGGCCCACAATCCCTCAGCGTACGCAAGGTCTCCAATCCCTCTCCGTACGCAAGGTCTCCAACATCGGAATAAAACTCATAAATAAACTTATACAACATTATCAAATTCATTTCATGTCTCCTCTCATTAACATATTAACAAACTTACTTTACTCCCGACTTCATAATCACTCTCGGTGCCGACGACTAACTCATCCCTTCCTACAAAACTGTAGAACGGTAATAATCGAATAATAGAAACATCGGTTAAAACTCTTTAAAAATTTAACATTATTTCTAAAATATCATTTCTTTAGAAAACTAGTCTTGTTTTGAAAACTTCTTTAAAAACTCATCATAAAACATCTTTATAAAAGTCATACTTGAAACTTAACTTTTTCTAAGCTCTTCGAAATATCTTTATGAAACTCGTTGAAACACATTTGTTTTTTAAGCTCATTCTAAATCTCATTTGAAAACCTCTTTCGTACTCACTTAAAAACTTATCCTTTTGCGGCTCTTTCGAATTCTTATTTGAAAACCTTGTAAAACTTACTTGAAACTTACTTGAAACATTACTTATTATTTTTTCATGTGCCTTTTTCTTATCTTGTAGGCTCTGTTTTACATGTCCGGTGACATGTATCGCCCAATCCAACCGTTAGCTGTTGGTCGACTCGACGAGCCATATGTGTCCCATCCCCGAACGAGTACTCAGGCGCTACCCCTTTTTTCGATTGGATCCGTTCTTACCATTCGTACGTACCCTTTTCATTCTTGAACATTTCATTCACTTCATCATGCATACCCTTCCTTTGGCGAATCGTGTGCTAGGCAATATGCCGGGTTCGGTGGGACGGTCCATCATTTCTCATCCCAAGTCTTATTCTTTCATAACAATTCATAAAAATAATATAGGGACACCCTCTCCCAGCGGGCGCTCGCACCCGCGGAGACAAGATATCTCAAAACATTTTATTTTAAATATTTCATCGTAAAAATAATAAAGTAGCATAAACTTTCTATTATTTGATTGATTATTCTGCGTACCTTTAATTCGTAATTCATTCACCATTGTATTCGATCATCCTTGCCCTTCCTCACTGTCAATGCGATTGTTCACCCATTGCCATAGTTTGACCAAGTCTACCCTGCCTTTCTTCAATATGAGACTTCCAATTAACTAATAGATCTTCAAATGAAAAGAGAAACCACTACCGAAAGGAAACCTCATTATTTAAAGGTCTGATTCACCCATTTGTTCCTGCCTTTTATAAATGCCATAGGTCGCCCCCCCCCTTTCGATGAGGCTAAAATCCTTTGCTTAAGTGTGATTTTTCGGGTCTCTATTGACGATTAACAAATAGCCTTATCGGGTCCGGAACTCGCTTTATTTCCGACCTCCCACAACCAGCATATTCAAATGAGGTACACTTCGGAGCAACATCTGCCTCTTCCCAGGAATGAACAATTTTTGGATTGTAGCATAATTAGATATGAATCTTGGGGAACGACAATCCGGCAACCAAACCGCGGTGGAATGTGGAGAATAAAAGGGGCTAATAATGTGGAGAATAATTTACACGGTAGAATATTGAAGGAGAAAGAACACCAATTGGAACAACGCTGGCGGCGAGAACACAAGGGAACTAGGCTGGTATTTGTTTGCATATGTGATTTTAGGGATTTTGAATTGTTGATAGGGCATCTTATAAATGTATAATGGTCCTGCGTGCCAATACGAATGGTCCAAAAATTTATTCTTAATCATAGTGTAATTTATGTATTATTATTATTAAAATTTAAATACATTCTAAGATTGTTGTGATCTAAAAACCGGGGTATCAACAGTCGTCCGATTCGTTGCAAGACGAACTCGGTTTTAATTTGTTTAATGCGAGGAAACGATTGTGAATAAAATGAAAATGATCACAACAAATTTAGAGTAGAAAACCTCTGAAAAACGAGGAAAAAACCACTTGACTACGGTCGACCACGATCGAGCAGCCCCAGTCGACCATGATGCTACTGCCATTGGCGATAATGCTGACACTGCCATGGTCGGGCAGACGTTGTCCACCCCGGTCGACCATGATGCCAACTGCCATGGTTGACGGATGATGATGCCACTGCCATGGTCGACCATCGGTCGATCATGATGCCCCCGCAATTGTCTCCCGTAAAAGCTAGAAATATCCTTAGTCGATTAACTAATCAAACTGTTCATTACAAAATGCGATGATTAATTCCATAATCACAAGGAAGAGGAAGATGGAATCCTTTCTTCCGTCTCAGAAGTGTTCCTTTTATACTCCTCCCTAGTTGTGTGAACACTTGGATGTCGTTTTGTACTTGTCTCATGCGGCTAGGTTAGCCTATGTCGGGCGGGAATGCCGCCAGGTGTGATTCTATATCGCCGCTCGGCTTCAGGCCTTTCGGCGCTGCTAACCGATTATCTCCCGACTGGAAGAAGGTTCGTACGATTCTGTCAGGCACGCCTCTGATAGGGTTGTCGGAGAATGTTATCACACGTTGAGAAATATGGATGGCCCGAAGCACAGCCTGCGTGATCTGGACCGATCGGTCCCAATGAGGGGAACCCTTCACAATTCTAGCCTTCGGTCCCCAATGGCTAAGCACGGGCTTTTGACAAGCTTTCGTGCCCGTCTGTCCTCGTCGGTCCGCACGTTCACGGGAGTTGGATCTGGGGCCTCCATGTTCGGCTTCTGTCACTTAGGCTGGCCTCACAAGACTTGGGTCTAACCTGGTTATGGGTACCAGGATCCGAAGGTCTCATCAAAGATCAAGTATGATCATTCTTAAATTCATTTATTACTGATGAGAATTCTAGGACCGGGCAGCCTGCAACGGATGAGGCACAATAACGATTTGACCGATCCGTATGGTGGAAGCGAACATGTGCAGCCCATTTACACACCTAACGAAAAACGGCTCGATGTTCCACGAGATGACCGAAGATAACCTTGGCAAAATAAAGTGTTTTATGGTAACTAGCTCTGTGGTTCGGTCTAAGCGGTTACAAACCTGCGCTTTCCACTCTTCGGGCCTTCACACGTTTACCACGCCTCGGGCCCGATCACGCAGACCACGCCTCGGTCCCAACCTCATTTTAAATCGCGTGACAACAACCTCTAACAAACTTGTCAGAGGCGGTTACAGAGCGTGATTTACACACGCCACTATCTCTATAAATACAGAGCGCGACGACGGAAATAGCACAACCTTTTTGGATGCGTAAGAACAGGCCGTTATCCTGCAGGAGTTCTTACTGCTTTCTTATTCCTTGTCATTTTCATTAAGTCTCTGATGTATTCTGTATGAATTGTTTGATTAGTGAACAACCTATGAGCGTAATTCGCTCTTAGTCAAGTGGTTTTCTCCCCAATTCCTAGGGTTTCCACTATAAATCGCTGTATCTCTTTATTGTTTCAAGTTTTAATCATATTCCCCATCAAAACCGAGTTCGTTGGCTGACGAATCGGGTGACTGTTGGTACCCCCTAAAATGGGACCATAACAGTTTGGCGCCCTCCGTGGGGACGATTCTCTAATCCCATTTGAGTTTTCTGCCAGGGTTAGGACAATCAAAAGCATGGCTATTGAAACATCGACAAATGACAGTGACGTGCTTCCCGACAGTCTCCCAACACCAACATTCACTTTGCAAGATCTGGAAGCTATCGTCAGGAAGGTGGTACTGGAGATTACGTCGGAGAGAAGTGGAATAGAACCACCGGCTGTTTCGAGCCCTGTTCCCAAAAGCAGATGATACGAGAGTGATCCTGACGAGTGCAGCACTGATGATGAAGAAATCATCAGGTGTTGTGTAACAACGAGGAGGCCCATATATCGATCTAAACCCTAAACCAAAACAACTCGCATCGGGGCACATTTAGCCCTTGCTTTTGAAAAGGAACTTATCCACTTGCTGAGAAGCCACGTGGATATATTCGCATGGACCCCGAACGATGTTCCGGGGATTGACCGATCCGATAGTGAACATCGGATCAACACCGAGCCTGGAACTAAGCCTGTTAGGCAGAAAATGAGACGCTATTCTCTCGAAAAAATGGAGATTATCCGGGCTGAGGTCAATAAATTGCGGCGGTCGGGATTCATCAGAGAAATCCACTATACTGAATGGGTTGCAATCCCTGTAGTGGTCTCCAAACCGGATGGGAAATGGCGAATGTGCATCGACTTTACCGATGTTAACAAAAGGTGTGAGTCGCACCCTTTCCCCTTGCCGCATATCGACCGACTGGTAGACGCTGTGTCTGGTAGCACCATGATGAGTACCATAGATGCTTATTCTGGGTACCATCAGATCTTCTTAGTTGAAGAGGATCAGAAGAAGTCATCATTCATGACCAAAGATGGTGTTTACTGTTATGTGGTTATGCCATTCGGTCTCAAAAATGCTGGAGCAACATATCAAATGTTGGTCAACAAAATCTTTAGAGAATTGATCGGCCATATGATGGAAGTTTATGTTGACGATATGATTGTGAAATCTATGAATGATGAAGACCACCTTTCTTATTTGTCTCGTTGTTTCGAAGTATGCCGAAAATATAAACTTAAACTAAATCCAAACAAATGCTGCTTCGGGATCCGAAGTGGAAAATTTCTAGGATATTATGTTTCAGAAAAAGACATAGAAGTCAATCCTAAAAAGATGCAGGCTATCATTGATATGCAACCTCCAAAAAACAAAAAAGAATTTCAAAGGCTTAATGGCCGACTCGCCGCACTAAGCAGGTTTATCTCAAAATCCACAGACCGGGCTCTACCTTTCTTCAGAGTGCTAAGAAAAGCAAGCCATCTAGATTGGACTGAAGAATGCGATCGGGCCTTCTCCGAGCTAAAAACTTATTTAAGCACTCCCCCGGTGATGGTGAGTCCAACTTGTGATGAAGCTTTGGGGTTGTATCTTGCTGTATCAGAAGTTGCCGTCAGCACAGCTCTGGTGACCATTCGAGACGACATTAATAGACATGTATATTATGTAAGCCATTCTCTGGTATCTGTCGAAACCAGATATTCCACCTTGGAGAAGTTGATGCTGGCCTTGAAAAAAGCTGTATCCAAACTGATACATTATTTTGAAGGCCGAACGGTCTATGTTTATACGGATCAGCCTCTGAAGGTGGTCCTCAAATCAAAGGATTTGAATGAGAGATTGGCAAAATGGGCTATCAAACTCAATGTTATGTATCTGGAATTCTTGCCCCGAACGGCGATCATAGCTTAGGTCCTAGCCGACTTTGTGGTTGAAATGACCCGATCGGCCATATATCTTAACCAAGAGGATGATCGATGGACGATCCACGTAGATGGATCTACCTTCGGAGGAAGAGGAGTAGACATTACCCTTACAACGGTACAAGGTGACCTTATTCATTCCGCAGTCAAATTTTCCTTTGCTTGAACAAATAATGTGGCAGAATATGAGGCTGTATTATCGGGAATGACATTGGCTCGAAAAATGGGAGTTAGCAGAGTGCGAATGTTCACAGACTCGAAGTTAGTAGTGGAACAGTTCGCAGGGGGATCTGAAACTCATAACCCGATGATGAGGTTGTATTGTGCCAAAGTCTTGGAATTATCCAAAAAATTCAGTGAGTTTTCTCTTGACCACGTGCCACGAGAGCAAAATAAGGTTGCCGACGCACTCGCCAAATTGGCTGCGGGCATACCTGACATAGAGCCGAGCACTATTTCGGTCCATATCCAGGACCGACCTTCGATCGAGATATCAATGACCGAACAGTCTATTGAAGAGATCGGGGCTCTATGCCATAAGCTCCAAGGCTTGAATATTAATACTATTGAATCTCCGGGGGAACCCAATTGGATGGACCCCTTCATTAAATACCTTTCAAACGGTTATCTCCCTGAAGATAAGTCTGAAGCCAGAAGAATAGAAGTTCGGGCTAAGAGATTCATCTTGGTTGACGGACGCTTGTTTTAAAAGAGTTTTGAGGGCCTGCTTCTGCGCTGCTTATCCCCTATTGAGGCTGAAGCCGTCATGATTTATGTTCATGAAGGGATATGCGTCATTCATTCAGGGGCTCTATCTTTATACCACCGCATCACTAGAGCTGGATATTTTTGGTCAACATTGCTTGTGGATGCCAAGAAATACACTAAAAGTTGCGCCATATGTCAGTACCATGCTCCGATCCCGCAGCTGCCTGGGGCTCCTTTATCGGTTACCCCATTGCCTTATCCGTTTGATAGATGGGGGATCGACATCCTCGAACCTTTCCCTCGGTCAATAGGGCAAAGAATATTATGTATTGCAGCGGTGGAATATTACTCAAAGTGGATTGAAGCAGAAGTAGTAGCCATCATCTCAGAGAAGGTGGTCAAACACTTCTTATGGAGAAATATCGTGAGCCGCTTCGGGGTTCCCCGAGCGCTCATATCATAAAATGTGACTCAATTCCGTGGTAAGAGCATACGGGATCTATGCACCAAGTTGGGCATCATCCAACATTTCTCATTAGTAGCCCACCCTCAAACTAATGGACTTACGGAGGTATCTAACAAAGTTATCTTGAAAGGATTGAAGACCAAGTTAGAAGATTTCGAAGGTAAATGGCCTGAACACATCTATGAGGTCTTATAGGCATACCGAACTACACCTCGCTCAACAACCCAGGAATCACCTTTCTGATTGGTGTATGGGACCGAAGCTGTTAGCCCTGTGGAGGTTGCCATCCGATCACCTTGGATATCTCAATATGATGAGCATATGAATGGTGAAATGAGATTATTGGACCTCGAGATGATCGAAGAAAAGATAGATGCAATGTATGCACGGATGCGTGCTTATCAGCGAACTATGTAACGGGCCCATAACAAGAGAGTCCTCCCAAGAGAATTCTTTGAAGGCGATCTCGTCCTCATAAGCATTAAAGTGCAGAGGAACGTTGGAAAGCTGGACAGAAATTGGGAAGGACCATATCGAATATCATAGAAAATAGAATCATGTGCGTATAAACTTGAGACATTGGATGGTATAGAAGTTCCCCGAACTTGGAATGTCATGAACTTAAGGCGATATTTCTTGTGAACTTTCGATTAACCTGCTTGACTTAATAAACGTACATTCCTTTAAGCGTAAGCCGATAACAAGTAAGTACAAAACATATAATTTCTAATTGAATGATGGACCGATCTTGAAGTTGGGTGACTTATGACGAATCTGGACTGGTGACCGAAGCCTCTTATCCGCAAGGCTCCCAAGTTGTAGTGACCGCTCTGACGAGTCAGATGCTCCTGCACTTGCCTAGTCAAATGGATAAGTTGCGATTCTCTCAGAACTCATTACGAACTAAAACACTCTCTTCAACGGCATTCATTCTTGAGAAATGACCCTTGTACTTACGAAATCTGCCGCGAAAAGAGGAATGGGAAGGGTCAACATATCGAAACACGAATTCGGTCCTAGTATGGGACATGGTATGAGCAAAAGTTTAGCCAATATAACCTACGGGACTTCAGTAGAACCAAGGTTTGGCCAAAGCTTATAATAACTCATATTGAACCTAGACCGCGCCTCTCCAATCATGTATTGATTCCAAGGACGGAATAAGAGTGATCCACATACAATGTAAAACGACCGATCCAATCAGAATTGACATGAGTAAGCCAAACATAATATCTAGGACCGATGAGTTAACACCCTATAAGCATCCCCGATCTTATACTTGGTGGTTTAAACACTCTTGTTAATTTGAAACATATTAATTCACTTTAAAGTTAGTTATAACACCTTGTTCTGGCAATTAAAGAGACAACAATTGATAGGAAAGAGTTGTATATTGAAAACAATGAGCAAAGCACGTACAAGATACAACTGAAATTTTAACTGTCCTGCCCATCTTCCTTGTCTTCAATTCCCTGCTCGTGCGGTTCGGTCCGGACCGCGAGCTGTTTCAATTCTTCCTCCTGGTCAGCCACCTTTTGGTTGACCGCTCTCTCCATCTCTTCAAAGAGATACAGGAAAGGGTCTTCTTCCAGAACAGGTTCTTCCAAAGTTGGAATAACCTGAAAGTTGTCATCTCTCTCAAGTGGCTCGACCGATTTCCATCGCTCGTCCGAAGGGGAAAGCCCGAACTTCTTTATAACCTGCTCTCGCATGTTATCCAGGTATTTAGCACTATACACCACGTGTATGTTATCCGCCAAAGCGAATAACAGGGAAGACCGAGGGAAGCCTAGGACTGCATCCCGAACCGAACCTTCGGCCGAAGTGCGGGTTCTTGTCAACTCCTCCTCCAAGTTTGCCTTCTCTTCTTAGGCCCGAAGGAGAAGTTCGTTCAATTTGTTTCTCTTCTCATGGGCCCGACCTTGGACTTGGTTGACCTCCTCCTCCTTAGCCCACAGCTTGGCCTACAGGTCAGAAATTCGCCCCTAAGCTGTTTTTCCTATCTTCTCCAGCTGAGAGATTTTATCTGCTAAAAGTGAGACCTCCGTCCCAACTCTTAGCAGTTCACTATCCAGTCGGTCCCGGTCCTCCTGTACCGTAACCAACTCACCATGTTTGATTTCAACTTGTCTTTTCACAAGGTCAAGTTGATCTTGGACTTTTTGGGACATAATACTGCCACCCTGGTTCTTCTCCAAGGTGATGGCAGTGGTAAAGGCTTTCCTCAGCATCTGCATAAGATAACAAGGTCAAAAAAGTGAATCTTCGGGCCTTCATATATAAAAAATTACCTTTGAGGTGAGGTCGAGGAAGCCCTCCATGATCTCTTCCCCAGACATGTCCGCTTGGACGTTGTCTGGGTTTTGCTCTCCGTAAAGGTGGAAGTCCTTCAGGAAAGCACTTCTCCAGGAGGTTAGTTTTCTCCGCTTACTGAACGTGTCTAGCAGGCCCAAAGCAACTCTCCAGTCGGAGTTAGTCTTAAGGTCCGATGCATGCTCCTTCAAAACGATACCCTTGGTAGGGACCGAAGCGCTCTTCCCTTTCTTCAACCTTTTGGGATCCTTCGGGGCTTCGGCCTCGCTCGCCCTCTTCCCTTTTCCCAATGGGATCGGCGGTAGGGAGATGTTCGCCTTAAGGTGAGGACCGGGAAGAACCTTTTCCACGGGAACGGCTTCCTGCAGCAATAAAGCAATAGTATTAGCATTGATAAAGGAGTTGTTTCCGATCTGATAGAGGCTGGATAAGCTCAAAGAACGAATCCGAGCTATTATCACCTCCTCTACCACTCCAAATACCCGAAACGCAGGCCCTTTCCCAGTCGAAGGCTTATCTGTGCAGCGCAGGGTCAATGTGCCCGCGCTGGTAGTTTGGATCGGGGGGTTCCCGGACCCCGATGGGACCAGCATATCCCCCGTTGCAGATTCACTCCCATCAGCACTCCCCGATGCTTCGCGTTGTCCTTAGAAGGACTGACCGAAGCAGCCGCCATACGTTTGAAACGTGAGCTAGGCATCGTCTCAGTTGAGTCTGCAAAACAAATACATAAGGATCAGAAAATGATAAAATAAAAACATTACTTCATACCCGATCCTTCTGATGGATCTGAGCTAGAAAACATCCCGTTCGGGGCTGGGGCTCCGGTCCTACCCGCAACACCTATTTCTATCAGTCTTTTCTCCCGAAGCAGCTCCGTTCGCTTAAGGCGTGCTTCGGGAGGGGGGAACATCGCAAGTGTATTTGCAGTGTCCGGACGAGAGGGGTTGAACCTAATTCGGTCCAACTGACCTATGCGTGGGTGAGTTATGTGTGGCCATACTTTCATCAGGTCCTCTTTTGGGACTGTTATCCACACATAACAAAACTCCCACGCATGGAGAGACTCTTCTCTATCCACTATAACGCACTCTTTAGTGCGCACCGCTATATAGTATAGCTTGCGGCATCCTAATAGACCCTTACCCCTTCGAGATCCCCCCAAGAACAGGTTTAAAAAATGTTTTAAGGTCGGCGCCCTATTCTGTTGGTGGCAATAAAATATGAACGCCACTATATATACATAACTACCCGGAAACAATGCAAAAGTAGGGCAGTGAATTTCTTTAAGAACGGCTGCTAGAAAAGGATGCAGTGGGAAACGAAGCCCGCACTTCAAAGAAGCGTAACTGACCGGAATAGCGGACGCCGGCACATTCATTTCCGCCAGAAGGAAACACGGAATATCTTCCCGTCCATTCCAGATGGAATAATGTGCCAGAATCGAAAACCTAGACCTAAACTCCTCAATATCCAACTCAGACATGGCTGAGTATCTCGTTTTATGAGGAGCCATAGAATATACCTTAACGAAAATTGAAACGAAATGGGTTAAACGTGAAACAGATTGAGGCCGCAGAGAGCTCGATTTGGCAGTTCTTCCTTCGCGAAATAACGATGAGAAGAAACATTACCCAAAACCCCGATTTAAATATTAATTTCCCAACCAATGGTGAGCTGCCACATAATATTGCCCCAGAAAATGGCAGTACAAGCATACTCATCATGCCTGTTGAATCATCGAATGTGAAGAGGCGCAAATCTAGATATTAATATTTAAAAAATAACAAGGATAACACAAATATACGCTACTGAGTTTTAAATATAAATTAATTCCTACACTTATAAATGTAAGTGAAAGATCGGTCCCCTGGACGCTCACTACCTGCAGGAACGGTCCCATATTCTCACGAATGTATGAACATCATGTGATCGGCCTTGTATCACCTCTACGATGGCAATCAAGCCCGAGGGGCTAGTGATGAGAATTCTAGGACCGGGCACCCTGCAAAGGATGAGGCCCAATAACGATTGGGCCGATCCGTATGGTGGAAGCGAACTTGTGCAGCCCATTTACACACCTAATGAAAAACGGCTCGATGTTCCGCGAGAGGACCGAAGATAACCTTGGCGAAATAAAGCGTTTTCTGGTAACTAACTCCGTGGTTCGGTCTAAGCGGTTACAAACCCGCGCTTTCCACGATTCGGGCCTTCGCACGTTTACCACTCCTCGGGCCCGATCAAGTAGACCACGCCTCGGTCCCAACCTCGTTTTACATCGCGCGACAACAACCTCTAACAAACTTGTCAGAGGCGGTTACAGAGCGTGATTTACATACGCCACTATCTCTATAAATACAGAGCGCGACGACGGAAATAGTAGGACCTTTTTGGACGCGTAAGAACAGACCGTTACCCTGCAGGAGTTCTTACTGCTTTCTTATTCATTGTCATTTTCATTAAGCATCTGCTGTATTCTGTATGAATTGTTTGATTAGTGAACAGGCTATGAGCGTAATTCGCTCTTAGTCAAGTGGTTTTCTCCCCAATTCCTAGGGTTTCCACTATAAATCATTGTGTCTCTATATTGTTTCTAGTTTTAATCGTATTCCCCAACAAAAACAAATCAAAACCGAGTTTGTTGGTTGACGAATCGGGTGACTGTTGGTACCCCCTAAAAAGGGACCATAACAATTACGTTTTTTACATTAATTCAATTTAAATTAGCCTAAATCGTGAAGCACATCTCTAATATATTTTTGTCATCTAATATTATTTCAATATATTATTCTATCTTTTACTTCATAATAATAATAACTTATTTTATGTTATCTTATCATAATATACATTTATTCCTAACTATATATGATCTCCATCGCTACATCGTTTCCAGTTTAGAGTATCTATTGTCTATTAATTATTCAATATAATTGCCCATTTGTATTACCTTGAAACTAAAATGTATATTCAATTTTGGTATCTTCATATTATATATTCAATAATATCCATGAGTTATCAATTCTCCTAAAATTTGGGATTATTACACAATAGTTTTGTTCCACTTCTCTCTGACGTAATCTCCATCACAAGCTTCCACACAACGGCCTCCAGGTCCTACAGAGAGAAAGCAAGGGCTGGAAGGTTGTTGGGAAGCACGTCGCTATCGTTCTTCAAAGTTCTAGTTGCCATGCCTTTGTTTGTCCTATCCCAGGGAGAAACCTCAAATGGGGATTAGGAAAATGTCCCAACATATGGCGCCAAACTAACGTGGTCAAAAGATCGGGGGTGTCAACAGTCGTTTGGTTCGTAGTAAAATGAACTCGGATTGAATTTGTTCGAATGGGGGAAACGATTAAAAGATAAACGAGCCAATAGCACAGCAATTTAAGAGTGTAAAACCCTTAGGAAAATGAGAAAAAACCACCTGACTAAGAGTTGAAAACGCTATTAGACGATATATTAATGAATGAGTTCATATTACAAATAATGAGGGCTTATGAAGATGACTAAAGGAAATAAGAAAGCGGAAAGGGTAAAACCAGCAGAGTATCAACTGATTTGCGCGCCCAAAAGGTCATTTCTTAGTTTGCCATCAAGCCCAGAATTTATATATGGGAGAACACGTGCGGATCACACCATGTAACCACCTCTGGCAATGTCGTTTTCCTATGGCCAAAACGTGGATGAGCCCGAAGTGCAGACTGCGTGATTGGGCCCAAATCATGGAAATCGTGCCTATGCCCGGAGCACAAGACACATGGGCTGTAACCGTCTAGACTGATCCAACTGATCGATCCCCGAAGTAATGGATAATCGTGCAGCGCCATCCTTAGGTCTTGGCTATCGATTAATGGGCTCAGCCCAAGCGGGTCTTTGGGTCCAGCTATCCTCGTTGGGTTGAATTTATACTAGGAATTGGATCTCGAGCCTTTAGGTTCGACTTCTATCACTTGGGCCAACCTAATGCGGCTTGTGCCTCGTCCAATTCGGGATACCGGGTCTCGAAGTTCTCATCACTATAAGTGTGTGTTTTGCACAAATTATATCATTCATAATCATAATTTATAATTAAAATACAAAATGCAGAATGTATAATTAGACTCTTTGTATTGTTCTCTGTAAATATAAATTGAATTATAAAATGTAAAATCGTTCTAAATAAATATATAATGTAAATTGAGTTACAATGTAAAATAATTATCTCCCTTAGTTATAAATATAAAAATATAATTCTAAATTAAAATAATATTTGTAAAAATAAAATAAATTAATAACATTTTTTATTAAAAAAATCATATAATAAAATAAACAAAAATGTTGAAGAAGATATCATCGAAGAAGAAATTCAATAATGATAATATAAATGTTAAATTATTATAGAAAAAAGATTAATTATGAAAATGATAAAAATTTTATTTTTAAAAAATGTATATTGAAAAATAGAGTGATGTTTGCCATTAGCCCCCAAACTTTATAATTGTGTAAAGACGGTATCTAAAAATTTGTAAATTAAATTTAAAGTTCCTCGAAGTTGATATAATGTGTGATGTTAGCCCAAACTTTTAAATGTTGTAAAAATCATGCCCTCAAAGTTAAAAATAATGTGGTTGCCACCCGATATTTCAAAACCGTTTACATTGAACCAAAATACTTGTTAATATTTTAAAGTCTCAATAGATTGTATATATCAATTAACATTGAAAGTATAAAATGCTATGTCTCTAAATTTGAAAATTTTAAAAATAATACATAAATTATCAAAGTCACTTATATAGAAAAGATGAAAAACGCTATTATTTACTCGAGTGTCATTCTTAAACGACTTTGAAACTTTCGAAGGCTTCTCATATCTTTTACATATATTAGGGGCATTACTTCTACACTATTTTAAACATTTGTGCCAATATCGTAATTTTCTCGTAAAAAACAAGAAGTATAATACATAATGCATTTCAAAATCAAGTTTGGACTTCATTATGCATTATAGTTAAAACATCATAATACATTATATATCCGAATTGATAATTAGAATTTAAAAACGATAGTGTTTTGTTTAAAAAAGATTATATATTTTATAATACATAATTTGTTTTTATAACTTGTGCAAAAGACAACCTAAATATATGATGAGAAAAAAATATGTTATTTATCAATCAAAATTTATCATGCTTAAAGTTAAATGACTAGGCCGTGTGCTAGTGAGCGCCGGTATGGCTTGAACCAACGAACCGAGAAAGTCAGGGTCGTTAATGTACTCGGTCCAATAATGCTGGTAAACGGAAAAAACTTGATAATAATGAAGCGATACAAAATCTTGCTACCTCAATGGATCGTATAGCTACTGTCGACCCTGAATTTGAACAAGTTGGTAGGTGCATGCAATTTTTGAAAGCAATTCCGAGTGTGGAATTTGGCACACCGTTCTTCTATGGTGCCATTAGAAATTTTAAAGATTGGTTCAACAGAGTTATATTTTTATCGTTGGATACACCAGAACAGATGTTAGAGTTGTTGTAGACCGAGTTCAATTGTAAAATGTGATCTATGTTAAAGTTACCATAAACTTTTTTTTATTTGTTTTGGTGAAATGTGAAAAACACAAGTTGTATTTTTGTTTACTTATGACTTTTGCATTAGTTCTATGAATTTTCGAGATTCTTATATATTTGATTTTCTTTCTAGTGTTTATTGTCTGATTCTAACGATGCCGGCATGGAAATATTTGGGGAAAAAGGAAAAGCAAAAACTCAAAGGCAAAATGGATGTAGTTGTTGGAGCGATTGCATACGATATTGGAATTCACTCGAAATATGCAAGGACGAGTACTAGAACACCACAAAACAATAGAAATTATAGCGGTTCAAAATGGTTAAAACATATTCTTGATGGTCACCCAGATGAATGCTATCATAATTTTAGAATGAGGTCTGATGCTTTCAACAAATTATATATTTTACTAAGCAATGGGGACATGCTCGTTGCATGAACAATTGCCGACTTTCATGCTTATTGTTGGTGTCGGGGTGCCAAGAAGAGGCCCAGTGAAGACAGATATGCAACGATCAACTTATACAATCCAACATTCATTCGAAGCCACACTTCACGCATGTGTTGAAATGTCACGCGATTGAATAAGACAATTCAATGATCCAATGGAGACGATGCCAGGTCTGGGACCTGAGACTCGACATTGGCCGTTTTTCAAGGTTTGTATTGGATGCATTGATGGGACTCACATCAAAGCCCATGTGCCAACAGATAAGCGGAGGCCTTGGATAGGACGTGAAGGAAAGCCATCGCAAAATATAATGGTAATTTGTGACTTTTAGTACAACATTACGTACTGTTTAGCAGGTGCCGAAGGATCTCAACATGATTCAAGAATGCTAAGAGACGCATTAGCTAACGCACGTCAAAACTTCCCCGTACCCCCGAAAGGTGCTTCTTGATTAAGCATATTTTATGGATTTATGTTACTAATATAACTTGGATGTTTGACACAAGAAAATATTATTTAGTCGACTATGGATATCCAAACATGACTGGATTTTTAGCACCTTATCGAGGGATGCGGTACCATCTAGCCCAATTCAATGATAAGAGGTACAGGAGCAATGATGAACTATTCAATCACCGGCACTAAGACTTACGATCTATAGTGGAGCGCACTATAGGAATGTGGAAGAATAAAATTTTCGGAGTTGCGAATATAAGACGAGGCACAAGCATTCCGACTCAGGTAGCACTCGTTCCGGCAACAATGGTCATTCATAATTTCATTCGAAATGTAGACAAATAGGATCCAGACTTTGTAGAGATAGAACACGATCGGAATAGGGAATCACAAATTCCCGTTGATCTACCACATGTAGATGTTGAACTCATACACGATAACTATATGATTCGAGTTAGGAATGAAATACGTGATCGCATTGCACTAGCGGGGATGGGAGAAAGTCGTCGATCTAGATGATTCATTTTTGTCAATGTTTGTTTTTTGATACTTTTGACCAACAACTTGTTGTATTCTAGAAATTTCTTAAATAACAAGTTTATCATAATTGGTATGTGATACACAATTAATTAAAAGCAAGGCAAAACAGATATTTTATGAAATCACGATCTCTGCACCGCTGTTTCAAAAACAATTTTAAAAAATCACGGTCAATTCACCTCACAGTACGGTACAATCATCTTAAGTCATCGTTATTATGAAACACTGTTTCAAAAGTACCGTGTAGTTGGTCAAATGTAATGTATCATATATAACTTATGTGCTGCGGCGGGTGTAGTTGCTGAGCTGTTACTTTCTTCTCTAATCTCTAACCGATTACAACAACAGTACTTATTGTCGCCTTCGGTATCTTAATTACTTCATCTCCAACTTCAAGCAAGAGAGATTTGGAGGAGCAGGTTCACTGAAGGGCGATTTGTAGGAGATCCGGATCTGCGCAATGGCGTCCAAGATCTTGTTAGTTTCTGTCTTGATTCTTAATCTTATTGCATTCGGATTGGCTGTGGCTGCCGAGCGGAGAAGAAGCACCGTAAGCTTCCTCATTTCCTGAGAAATGTAGAGTAGGAGAAATTTGGTGGATTTATATGTGTTGTTTACGAGTAGGAGAAATTAGTGAGCGTGTTAATTGATTTTATGGTTACATTAACAGTCTTATTTTAGTAGATTGAATACCTAATGATCTTCTTCCATGTCCCACATTGAGAATCCAGCAATTGTGATCCAGCAATTAAGAATCCAGCAATTGTGATCCAGCAAATGAGAATCCAATTGGTTTTAAATAAATTTAAATTGTTAAACTGAGAATGCTATGTGTTGTATGACAGGGGAAGTCTGTAAAGGATTCTGATCAAAACTACAACTATTGTGTTTATGATTCGGATATCGCGACGGGTTATGGAGTTGGGGCATTTCTTTTCCTCCTTGCTAGTCAAGTCATTATAATATTGGCAACCAAATGCTTCTGTTGTGGACCTCCTCTAAAACGTGGAGGCTCAAGGGCTTGTTCTCTTCTCCTTTTCATTATGTGCTGGTACTCTCCAACTCTGCACAAATTGCTCTTTACTTGTGAATACCAGTGAATGATTATGGAGCAATGAATGATGTTGTTATAATTATTATGTCGAGTGACTTGATCAAATCTTATATTTGTAGGGTAAGTTTCTTCATTGCAGAGATGTGTCTACTGGGTGGATCTGTGAGAAATGCTTATCATACTCGATACTCAACCCTATTCTTCGAGAATCCACCATCGTGTGAAACAGTGAGGAAGGGAGTTTTTGCGGCTGGAGCGGCGTTCGTTGTGATTACCGGCATAATTTCCGATTTTTATTACATAGCATACACAAAGGCCAAAGGAGGAAGCTCGACAATGTTTGGCGGAGAAGCCGGTGTTGGTATGGGTGCCTACAGGTGAGAAACATAACAAGTTATATGTTGTTAAAAATGGATTGTTTCTATATTTCCAACTAGCAGCATTATCTTGACTTGGTGCTTCTGTTGTTCACACAAAACTACAGTCTCTCCATCCAATTATCAAGATTCCTACGGCTTTCTTATTTAATTTCTTTATTAATCACTCATAAAATTATTGCACAACCCGGTTATAATTTCTTACAATCTGTGACGTCAATATTTTGTTATCAAATCTTATATAATAAACTGCATTTTTATGGTTCCTTAAATAATCACATGGCTTTCATTTACATCATCTTTTATATATTTTAATTTAATCTCAAATTATGAATGTGTAAAAGTCAAGTGATAAATCTCATCATTTTTACTAAAAAAATAAATGTTGGTATTTTTTAAATTACTAATTAGTATTTTTAAAAAATTAATCACAGTTATTTCTTAAGGTACTTCATTTCTAATATGTTTAAAGAAATGAAATTTTGAAATTTTCAAAATAAAGAGTTTTTATACTATGATATTTTTTAAGAGGTATTAATAGTCTTCCCATTTGGGCTAATTACAATTCACAAAATCAGGTTTATATTTAATTGTCTGTGGAGACAACTAAATTGGAATACGAGACATAGTCATGCGGTATTTTATATAGAAACCTTAAAAGATTGTGAAAAACTACGATATCAATAGAAAAAACTATGGACATACAACTATGGATGAAAAAAACATATCCTTTTCCTTTCATGTGTTCTCATATTTATAGACTTTCGAGTGGCTAAATGTCTAACTTGTTTCCCCCATTACCATCACTAACAAGTGTTGAGGCCATAAAAACTAGTAACGTTGCCATGATTTATACATAATGTCATAAGGATCGCACAATCCTTTAAGACATGTACCTTCCGTTAACTCTTGTTAGACACACTCTATATCCCTGGACGCAAGCCCTATCAAAACCATATCCACTAGAAACTCAATCATGCCCATTGAGTATCACTCCGTAACTTATAATGTTTCTCTTGACTAGTCTTCATTGTTCATTCCATGTCTTGTGTTGTACATATCCACCTTTAATAGGGCATGTCCATATTGGGTTGGATCGCATCTTAGGTGGGATTTTTTTATCTGAACTCATGTTTACCTAGTCCGATGTCCCTTGGATATCAGCGACCTTAAAAATAGTGACTAAATGTAATCGTCGTGACACAACATCATTCATTTTTTGTTTTTGGATTGTCTTTCCCTACCAAGATTGTTCCTTGTTGTATTGTTTGGCTCATATGCAGGCCCTGCTAACTAAATAACATAGGGTCGGGCTAAATAGCCCTTTTTATGTAGAATTGGACTAATGTTTCTGCTTCCGAGGTTTGTACGTCTCGAGATTGCAGCGCTAATGATTACTAAACGAGTCATCCTTCAACATCCACACGTCAAACATCCGACGGTCAAAGCGTACAAAAAAAGGCACACTTGTCCTACGTGTCGCTTTTTCTTCTTTTTACTTTCAGTCGTCTGCAATCACGTTCATACCTTGTTCTTTCTGGCTCAAATCCATTCTAAGGCATTGTTTAAATGGCTCCTTCAAGGTTTGCTATCCTCTTTATTCGGAAGAGACGTTGAAAAACTATGTCCGAAATTTTCTATTCTTAAGCATTATCTAATCATCACGGGTAGCTTTTGGACTCCGTATTAGTAGTGATGAAATAACAAGGATTGCGCAATAGGATTGTTGTTTATAGCTAGCGTAAATAAGGAATCGTGAGTAAAGCGAGTTGCTCGGAGGATAAACAAATGAAGTATATGGGAGAATTAGATAAACGCCTTATGTTACAAAGATAGTGGATACGCGAAGGATGTATTACGGAAATATTATCTTAGAATTTGACGCTGAATACGAGGTGAGACTCAATGCAAAGCCCCCGAGCTCCATTTGTCACATTAGGGAGAAAACAATACATCATATTGGGAATTGATAATGATGAGAACTCTAGGACCGGGTACCCTGCAATGGGTAAGGCCCGATAACGGTTGGGCCAATTTAAATAATCAAAACGAATTCTCACGGCCCAATTACACCTTTAGGAAGAGTGGCCCGATGTTCAATACGGAGGACCGAAGATAACCTTAGTGTAAATAAGCGTTATCTGCCAGCTGGCTCCGAGGTTCGGTCCGAACGGTTATGAAACGGTTACAGGCTCACGCGTTCCACGCTTCGGGCCCTGTCACGTTTATCATGCTTCGGGCCCGATCACGCAGACCACGCATCGGTCCCAGCCTCGTTTTACATCCTGCGATAACAACCTCTAACAAACTTGTCAGAGGCGGTTACAGGACGTGGATTACACTCGCCGGCAACTCTATAAATGCAGGGCAGGACGAAGGAAAAAACAGGACCCTTTGGATGCAGGAGAACATGCTGTTATGCTGCCCAGATTCTTACTGCTTTCTATACTTAGTCATTTTCATTAGCCTGCTTTGTGTAAACTTCTCTTATTTTCATTAGTGAGCAGACCAAGAGCATAATCGGCTCTTGGTCGAGTGGTTTTCACCCCATTTTACGGGGTTTCCACTATATATGNGCCCGATGTTCAATACGGAGGACCGAAGATAACCTTAGTGTAAATAAGCGTTATCTGCCAGCTGGCTCCGAGGTTCGGTCCGAACGGTTATGAAACGGTTACAGGCTCACGCGTTCCACGCTTCGGGCCCTGTCACGTTTATCATGCTTCGGGCCCGATCACGCAGACCACGCATCGGTCCCAGCCTCGTTTTACATCATGCGATAACAACCTCTAACAAACTTGTCAGAGGCGGTTACAGGACGTGGATTACACTCGCCGGCAACTCTATAAATGCAGGGCAGGACGAAGGAAAAAACAAGACCCTTTGGACGCAGGAGAACATGCTGTTATGCTGCCCAGATTCTTACTGCTTTCTATACTTAGTCATTTTCATTAGCCTGCTTTGTGTAAACTTCTCTTATTTTCATTAGTGAGCAGACCAAGAGCATAATCGGCTCTTGGTCGAGTGGTTTTCACCCCATTTTACGGGGTTTCCACTATATATGATGTGTTCTTACTTTGATTTAAAATTTTAATCGTTCTCCATATCTTTTATAAATTAGAACCGAGTTCGTTGTTTGAACGAACCGGACGACTGTTGGTACCCCCTAAAAAGGGACCATAACAGATAGAATCAATGTTTCGAAAGATGGATTATAAAATAGAGTAGAATGATGCTCGAATGGATTGGTTGGAGGCCAGCCTAACCTCGGTTATGAAAGAAGATGGGTTTATGGTGAGCATACCTGAGACGCTTGTAACACCTTCACTATGAGGATAATATTGGTTGTAACGACCGTAAACCGGGCCTTAACAACGTCTATGCGCAAGCGAAATGAAAATAAACATTCTAATTAACACACAATTCGAAACCGGGGAATATCATCGTTTTTTTCCAAATACAACTAGATAATCACAAACAAAACGAAATCAAAAGGTGACTCGTACAGTGGACGATCGATGACTTTAGTTCCAATGCCACCTAAGCCTCCGGTCCTCCCCCTACAAAATCTGTAAAATGGTCATAGTCTATTAAAGAAAACTTCTGTATAATAAATTAATTAGCAAGATTTTATCCCTTTCCCTTTCCTTCTTTTATCTTACTTATTCTCTTATCTTTTCCTCTCCTTTTTTTATATTCCCTCTCCTTAGTCTTTCTGGTTTTCTACTATGATCGGTTTTTACATGCCCGACGACATGTCTCGCCCAAACCAACCGTTAGCTGTTAGTTGGCTCGACGAGAATATATGCTTTCCTTCCCCGGTCAGGGGCTCGGGCGCTACCTCGTTCCTATCCGGCTCCGTTCGGCTCTGCAATGCGCACAATTCTGTTCCGGAGAACTCATGTATCCCTTCCTCGGACATGTCCTACCTGTGGCTGACCGTGCTCATGAACACGATGCCGGGTTTGGTGTTCTCACCTCGCCCCTAGATTTCTGTTTTTAGTTCACGCTCCTTTCGATTCGATTTAGTGTTCATTTAAACTCCTAACTGTGAACCTTCTTTTAATTTACTATGTTTGTTCCGCTTACCTGGTCGTCCTATCTCCTGTTGCTTCCTTGTTCTCTACTCCCTGCATATACGTATTTAACGTGTTATACCGTTGTGTGACCCTATGACTTACTGTCGTTAGTTAATCGAATCATGCGGCAATTGGCAACCTTACCCTCGGATTTTCGATGAACTACACTATGGTCCCCAATTTACGGCCAAATCGGGTGTTGTTCTTCGTATTCGCGATAAGTTACGTTTCGGTCCTTAATCTCCGCGATAATTTGCATAAACATTCATTTTCACGATAATTGCAACACAGCCCTGAAATTCGCGACAATTTACACGCAAGTCCTTGAAATTCGCGATAATTCTGCACCCAGTCCGTTTCCGCGACAATATTGCACACATCTCCCGGGATTCGCGATAATTTGCTTCTTGGTATTGAATCCGTGATAATTTACTCTTTGGCTCTGATTTCCGCGATAATATTGCAGCTGTCCTCCGAATTCGCGATAATTCCTTCCCTCATCCCGATTTTCGCGATAATTCTCTCTTGCCCCTGATTTTTGCGACAACTTCAGGCAGTTTCCAATTTACGCGATAATTTCGATTTCTCTCGAATTTTCTCACATTTTTTGTGTCAAATGACCCTTCTTTTCCCATCCCACTCCTATCTATCGGTTTCTTAACTTGTCCAAATGACCCTTTAACCCTTCTTACTAAAATTCCTCTTCTTATGTTAATTTACAAAACTACGCTTCATTACATGTTTTTAACAAGAATTAATGCGAGTCTAACCTGTCCGAATTCTCTCTTTGTGCCGCTTTCCTGGGTCTTTACATCCGTCCCATCTTAAATGGAGTTTCGTCTCGAAACTCGTGCGTACCATTCTTCCATCACTTCGGGTGCTTTCGCAACTATTTCGTGCTCGGTTTCCCATGTCGCCTCCCCTTCTCCTTGGTTCGACCATTGCACTTTTACCATGGGAATCATTTTGTTGCATAGCTTCCTCTCCATCCTGTCCAATATCCTTATTGGCCTTTCTTCGTATGTTAGTTCCGGAGTCAGCGTTACTTGTTCCACTGCGCGTTCTTGTTTGCCTTACGTTAAGCTTTTCCTCAGCTGGGAGATGTGGAATACGTCATGTATGTTACTAATCCCATCGGAGAGTTTAAGTTTGTACTCCAGCTTCCCGATCCTTTTTAACACCTCGAAGGGTCCTATATATCGTGGGCCTAATTTTCCAGAACGTGTTGCTCTTAGAGCTCCCTTCATGGGTGAGACTTTCAAGTATGCTCTATCGCCGACTTCCAGCTCCATTGGTCGTGTCTTCAAATCTGCCCAGCTTTTGTATCGGTCTTGTGCAATTTTCATGTTTCTCCTCACAATGGCGACTTTCTCTCTTGATATCTCCACCAATTCCGTCCCCGTGAGACTCCTTTCCCCGATTTCGTCCCAGCACAGAGGCGTCCTACATTTCCTTCCATAAAGCGCTTCGTAGGGCGCCATCGCAATACTACTTTGGTAACTGTTATTGTACGCGAATTCTGCCAATGGTAGGAACTCTTCCCAGCTCCCACTAAACTCCGTCACACATGCCCTGAGCATATCCTCTAGGATCTGGTTGGTCGTCTCTGTTTGTCCGTCCGTTTGGGGGTGATATGCGGTGCTCATCGTAATTCTGGTTCCAAGTGACTGTTTCAAACTTTGCCAGAATCTGGAGGTAAACCTTGGATCTCTATCCGACACAATGCTTATGGGAATCCCATGAAGTTTGACAATGTTATCAATATATATCTTGGATAGGCGATCAATTCCGTCTGTAACTTTGACTGCTATAAAGTGTGCGGCTTTCGTTAGTCTATCGACTATCACCCAAATTGCATCATTCTTCCGCGGGCTTCTCGGTAATCCCACCACAAAGTCCATTCCGATGTGATCCCATTTCCATTCCAGAATATCCAGGGGTTGTAGCTCTCCACCTAGTCTTTGATGTTCCGCTTTTACTCTCTGGCACGTATCACATCGTGCCACATAAGTTGCTATGTCGTTTTTCATACCGTTCCACCACCAATGTGTCTGCATGTCCCGGTACATTTTTGTGCTACCCGGGTGGATAGAGAACGGCGAGTAGTGTGCTTCATCCATGATTTTCGCCCATAGTTTAGGGTCGTCTGGCACGCAGATACACCCTTGTATACGGACGTTTCCATCCGCAGCGATTGCCATTCTATGGTCGTTGTTCTGTCGTTTTTCCACTTTGCTATTTCGGTGTCCAATCCCTTCGCGTCTCTGACTTCGTCGAGGATATGAGGCCTAACAGTTATGTTATTTATCACTGCTTCCGTCGATTCCACTATTTCCAGCTGCAACTCTTCCATCTGTTTTGTCAATGGTTTAGATAGTAGGCCTTGCGTTTTTCGACTCAGTGCATCCGCTACTTGATTCGCCTTTCCTAGGTGATACTGGATTGTGATGTCGTAGTCCTTGATAAGTTCCAACCATCTCCTCTGTCTCATGTTCAATTCTTTCTGTGTAAACAAATATTTCAAGCTTTTGTGATCGGTATACACCTCGCGTTTCACCCCGTACAGGTAATGTCTCCATAATTTTAGGGCGAACACCACTGCCGCCAGTTGTAGGTCGTGTGTTGGGTAGTCGGCCTCATGTTCCTTGAGCTGTCGCGACGCATACGCGATGACTTTTTCTCGCTGCATTAGGACACACCCTAGTCCTTCCTTTGATGCGTCACTGAATATGGTAAACTCTCGACCTTGTTCAAGTAGTACTAGCACAGATGTAGAGGTTAATCTCATGTTTAGTTCTTCGAAACTTTCCTCGCACTTGCTGTCCCACACGTATTTCATATCCTTCTTGGTAAGGTTAGTCAGGGGTTTTGCTATCCGGGAGAATCCTTCGATAAACCTTCGATAGTAACCGGCTAAACGCAGAAAACTCCTGATTTCTTTTGCGTTCCTAGGTCGTGGCCATCCTAGAATTGCCACCACTTTCGAGGGGTCTATCCTTACCCCTTCTCCGGATATGACATGTCCAAGGAAAGTGATGCTGGTCATCCAAAATTCGCACTTGCTGTATTTCGCATACAATTCCTCTCTTCTCAATGTTTGTAATACTAGTCTCAAGTGTTGTTCATGTTGTTCCTTGTCCTTCGAATATACCAAAATGTCGTCGATGAAAACCACAAAGAATTTGTCCAAGTATTGTCGAAAGACTCTATTCATCAGATCCATGAAGACAGCTGGTGCGTTGGTCAACCCGAATGGAACGACCGTACACTCGTAGTGATCGTATCTTGTTCGTATGGCTGTTTTTGGAATGTCGGTCTCCCTTACTCTGACCTGGTGGTACCCTGATCTTAGATCTAACTTCGAAAATAATGTGGCTCCTTGTAGCTAATCAAATAAGTCGTCAATTCGAGGAAGCGGATATCGATTCTTGATGGTTACCTTGTTTCGTTCACGATAGTCGTAACCTAGCCTTAGCTCTCCATCTTTCTTTTTCACGAATAGGACCGATGCACCCCAAGGGGAGCTACTTGGTCGTAGATATCCTTTTTCCAATAGGGATTCTATCTGTTTCTTTAGTTCCAACATCTCCTTTGGCGCTAGCCGGTTCGGGGCTTTAGATATTGGCTGGGTACCCGGAAGGAGCTCAATCTCCAATTCCACTTCCCTTGCTGGGGGTTGGCCCTGCAGTTCTTCCGGGAATACGTCCCCAAACTCACAAACCACCGGAATGTGACTTAGATCGATTTTCTCAATCCCCATTATAATTGAAGCCAAATACCCTGCACACATCCGATGTTCGTCTCTCCCATCTTCGATCGGCTTGCCGATCACATCAAAAACTTCATCATCTGGTCCTTTAAATGTGATCTTCCGCTCCTTGCACTTCACCTGGGCATCGTGTTCAGAGAGCCAACCCATTCCCAGTATGACATCGAAACCCATGCTTCCTAATTCAAACAAATCGGCTCTCGTCCTCATGGTCCCTATCTCTATTATACATCCTTTGTGAACCCTTTTTGCTTCTAGGGTTTGCGGTCCAGGCGTTTTAACCGTTTTTTTGGCGCGGTTCCCTTCGGTTCCGAATTGTCACGCTAATTTCACCGAAACGAACGAATGCGTCGCTCCACAGTCAAACAGTACATAAGCGGTAAAGCCATTAATTAATAATGTACCTGCCACGACGTCCTCAGCCTCTGACGCTTGTTCCATGTTTACCGCAAATACTCGGGCGTTTCCAGTGGCTCTCTCTCTTGCTGCCGTTTCCGTTTTCCTCTTCTTGGGGCAGTCCCGCGCATAATATCTGTCGTTCCTGCACATGTAGCACACGTTGCTTCCGACGCGGCATTCCCCATAGTGGCCCCTCTGACACTTAGGACAAGTCGGCCTCGTGGGAGGTCTCGGTGCTGGTCCTACACTCTCCACGTTGCCCTTTCCCTTCCATGCCCCTCGGTCGCGACAATCCGTTTTCGCTCCACCCTTGGTTCGCTCGTTGTCTAACCTCCTGAATCCCCCATCCACTCGCACTGCGGCCGCAACTAGACTCGAGAACTCTTCATCGTCCCTACTGTACATGGCCATTCTGATCTTTTCGTTCAGCCCCTCCGTGAAACGATGCATCTTTTCTTGTTCCCTCCCCATAACCTCGGGGGCGTATCTTCCCAATTTGACAAACTCCTGCATATAGTCCATGACCGTACGATTTCCTTGGGTCAGCCTGTCGAACTCTGCTCTCTTGTCCTTTTTTAGTCCCTTCGAAATATAATAGTCCATGAATGCCTCCCTGAACTTCGTCCATGGAATCGGGCCTCCCTTCAACAAGGATGCTAAGACACTTCCCCACCAGCGGGCGGTACTCCCGTCGAACCATAACGGCGCCAGTCCCGATCTCATTTCAACCGGTGCCTCCACCAAGTCGAATTTCTCCTCCAGTCGGATCATCCATGCTTCCGCATCTTCCGCCTTACCCCCCCGAGAAGCTGGTCATTCCTGCTTTCTTCAATGCTTCGTTGTAATACATGCGACCTTTCTCCCTTGCGTATCCCCGGGTTTCGTCTAAATTGCTCGTCCCTCTTCCCTAGCCTTGCATCACGGTGTTCACCAACGTTGTAGCCATGGTTTGGAATATGTCTCTCAAGTTATCCTGGCTGATGGTAGTAGGGGTGGTCGTGTCCATGATTGGGGTTTCAGGTGTCGGTGCTTGCTCTGACTCTTCACTTTGTGTCCCTTGATTGCCTCGTGCTCTTGTTCTTGGTGCCATCCTGAAAATTGCCTATTAGTTCCATACCCCTCTATTAACGCTCTTCTACGACTAGTTATTTTTCTATTGCCTATGGTCGATCGTCCTCTAACGGCTTAGGTCGCGCTCCTATGTCAACTTCGGATCGTCTCAACACCTATTTAGTGTCGAGAAATGGCTCTGATACCATTTGTAACGACCGTAAACCGGACCTTAACAAGGTCTATGCGCAAGCAAAATGAAAATAAACATTCTAATTAGCACACAATTCGAAACGAGGGAATATCATCATTTTTTCCAAATACAACTAGATAATCACAAACAAAACGAAATTGTTATAGTCCCTTTTTAGGGGGTACCAACAGTCGTCCGGTTCGTTCAACAAACGAACTCGGTTCTGATTTCTTTAAAATGGAGAAGACGATTAAAAGCTAAAAACAAAAGTAAATACACGGCAATATATAGTGGAAACCCCTTGAATTGGGGTGAAAACCACTCGACTAAGAGCTGATTATGCTCTTAGCCTGCTCACTAAAGAAATGAATCAAAGTTCATACAACACAGGTTAATGAAAATGACGAGGAAAAGAAAGCAAGAAGAATCCGGCAGCGTAACAGCCTGTTCTTCAGCATCCAAAGGGTCCTGTCTTTTCCTTCCTCTTGCCCTGTATTTATAGAGTTGCCGGCGAATGTAATCCACGTCCTGTAACCGCCTCTGACAAGTTTGTTAGAGTTTGTTGTCGCAGGATGTAAAACGAGGCTGGGACCGATGCGTGGTCTGCATGATCGGGCCCGAAGCATGATAAACGTGACAGGGCCCGAAGAGTGGAACGCGTGAGCCTGTAACCGTTTTATAACTGTTCGGACCGAACCCCGGAGCCAGCTGGCAGATAACGCTATTATTTACTAAGGTTATCTTCGGTCCTCTGTGTTGAACATCGGGCCGCTCTTCCTAAAGGTGTAAATGGGCTATAAATGTTCGTTTTGATTACTTAAGTTGGCCCAACTGTTATCGGGCCTCACCCATTACAGGGTACCCGGTCCTAGAGTTCTCATCACTAGCCCCTCGGGCTTGATTGCCAATCGCGGAGGTGATACAAGGCCGATCACATTATGTTTATACATTCATGATAACTGGGGACCGTATCTGTAGGCAGTGAGAGTCCAGGGGACCGATCTTTGCCTTAGAGCATGGGTCGGTTATGCTTAAAATTTACTAACATCGGTTTAAATTATCTTTTTACCCTTGATATTCTTTAAATATTAATATCTTGACCCGTGCCTCTTCACATTCGAAAGTTCAAGAGGCGTGATGATTGCAATCCGTACTGTCACAGTTGTGGACAGTATTACGTGGCAACGCACCATTGGTTGAGAGATTAATATTTAAATCGGGGTTTAGGGCACTGTTTCTTCTCATCGTCATTCTTGCGAGAAAAAATTTGCAGCCAAGCTTTGTGCCCTCAACCGCTGTTTCGTCAAATCGCCTTTCGATCTTTTCTTTCTAAGGTAAACGCTTATGGCTCCTCATAAAATGCGTTATCCCTCTATGTCTGAGTTGGACATTGAGGAATTTAGGTCTAGGTTTTCAATCCCGGCGCATTACTCAATCTGGAAGGGACGGGAAGATGTTCCCTGTTTCCTTCCGGCGGAGATGAATGTGCCGGCGTCCACTATTCCAGTAAGCTACGCGTCTTTAAGGTGCGGGCTTCGTTTTCCGCTACATCCTTTTGTAGCGGCCGTGCTTAAAGAGATCCACTGCCCCACTTTTGCGTTATTTCCGGCAGTTACGTGTATATTGTAGCGTTTATTTTTTATTGTCACCAACAGCGTCGGGCCCCAACCTTAGAACATTTCTTTAATCTGTTCTTGGTTGGGCCCCGAAAGGGAAAAGGTCTGTTGGGGTGTCGTAAATTATACTATATAGCGGTGCGCACCAAGGAGTGCGCAATTGTAGATAAAGAGGAATCTCTTCATGCGTGGGAGGTTTGTTATGTGTGGATGACAGTTCCGCAAGAGGATCTATTGAAAGTATGGCCACGCATAACACACCCACGCATAGGGCAATTGGACCGAAGCAGGTTCAACCCCTCCCGCACGGACACCGCAAACACTCTTGCGTTGTTCCCCCCTCGTGAAGCACGCCTTAAGCGAATAGATCTGCTTCGGGAGATAAGATTAATTGAGATAGGTGTTGCGGGTAGGACCGGAGCCCCGGCCCCTAAGGGGGTTTTATCTTCTAGCTCAGATTCAGATCCATCAGAAGGATCGGGTATGAGATAGTACTTGTGTTTTACTTAATCCTGATCCTTATGTATCTGTTTTGCAGATTCAACTAAGACGATGCCGAGCGCCCGTTTCAAACGTATGGCAGCTACTTCGGTCTGTCCTTCTGAGGGACAAAAAGAAGCATCGGGCAGCGCCGAAGCAAGTGAATCGGCGACGGGAGGCAAGGTGGTCCCTTCGGGGTCAGGGAACCCCCCAGTTCAAACAACCAGCAAGGGCACATTGAAACTTCGCTGCACCGGGCAGTCCTCAAGCGGAGAGGGGCCTGCCTTTCGGGTATTTGGAGTTGTAGAGGAGGTGATAAAGGCTCGGATTCGTTCTTTGAGCTTATCCAGCCTTTATCAAATCGGTAATAGTTCCTTTATTAACGCTAAGACTATTACTTTGTTGCTGCAGGGAGCCGTTCCCGTGGAGAAGGTTCTCCCCGGTCCTCAGCTTAAGCCGAACGTGTCCCTGCCGCCGGTCCCCTTGGGAAAAGGAAAGAGGGTGGCCGAAGCAGAGCCTCCGCAGGAGCTGAAGAGGCTGAAGAAGGGAGGTCGCGCTCCGGTCCCCAACAAGGGGATCGTTTTGAAGGAACCTGGGCAGGGCCGAAGACCAACTCCGATTGGGGAGTTGCTTTGGATCTGCTGAGCAGATTCAGCAAGGGGAGGAAGTTGTCCTCCTGGCGGAGTGCCTTTGTGAAGGACTTCCGCCTTTTTGGGGAGCAGAACCCAGATAACGTCCAAACTGACGTATCTGCAGAAGATATCATGGAAAGCTACCTTGACCTCACGTCTAAGGTAATTCTTAGTTAACTTGGAGGCTCGAAGCTTTATCTTTAACCATGTATTATCTTTTGCAGATGCTGAGGAAAGCTTTTACAACGGCCATCACCATGGAGAAATACCATGGCGATGGCGTTGTCTCCCAGAATGTCCAAGAGCAACTTGACCTTGCGAAAAGGCAAGTTGACATCAAGCACGGGGAGTTGGTCACGGTACGGGAGGAGCGTGACCGATTGGACAATGAGTTGCTAAGAGCAGGGACGGAGGTCTCGCTCTTAGCAGATAAAGTCACTGAGCTAGAGAAGGTGGGGGAAGTAGCTCAGGGACGAATAAACGACCTGGAGGCTCAGCTGCGGGCCAAAGATGAGGAAATTAACCAAGTCCAAGGTCGGGCCCAGGAGAACAGGAACAAACTGAACGAGCTTCTCCTTCGGGCCCAAGAGGAAAAAGAGGCCTTGGATGAGGAGTTGACGAGGGCTCGCACTTCGTCTGAGGGTTCGGTTCGGGAGGCGGTCCTGGGGTTCGCTCAATCCCCGTTGTTGTTCGCTTTAGCGGACAACATACACGGGGTTTACACTGCGAAGTATCTGGATAACATGCGAGAGCAGGTTATCCAGACGTTCGGGCTTTCCCCTTCGGACGAGCGATGGAAGATGATCGAGCCACTGGAGAAAGATGGCAAGTTTCAGGTTATTCCAACTTTGGAAGAGCCTGTACTGGAGGAGGATCCTTTCTTTTATCTCTTTGAAGAGATGGAGAAAGCAGTCAACCTGAAGGTGGCTGATCAAGAAGAAGAGTTGAAACGGCTCGCCGAACAGACCGAACCCCAGGAGCTCGAAGCTGAGGATCAAGAAGAGGGGCAGATTAGTTAGGAATTATTTTGTATCTGCCATTCCTTTGGATTTATATAAAATTTTTCCTCCCTTTTCCTTCAGCTTTAGCTGTTTTAATTACCAGAATGAACTGATATAACAAACTTCGGAATAAACTAACAAGTTTTAATTTCAACGAAGTAGTTCATCTTAACATCAGAATAAACTAACAAGTATAAGATCGGGGACACTTATAGGTTGTCAACCATCGGTCCCAAACGTTATATTTAGTTTATTTACGTCAAATTTAATTGGATCGGTCGTTTTACATGGTGTATGGGTCACTCTTATTCCGTCCTTGAAATCATTACGTAATGCAGTAGGCGTGGTTTGCGTTAGTTATGAGTTTTTGTGGGCTTTCGCCGAACCTTGGTTCTATTAAAGTCCCTTAGGTTTTACCGGTTAAGCTTGGCTCATAAAACGTCTTAAGTGAGGACCGATCTTATGTTTCGATATGCTGACTATCATTCCTTTCGTTGTAGCAGATTTCGCAGGTACAAAAGGCCATTCCTAAAGACTGAATGCCGTTGGAGGGAATATCTTAGTTCGTAATGAGTTCTAGGAGAATCACGACTCATCCATGGGGCTGGGCAAGTGCAAGAGCATCTGACTCGTCAGAGCGGTCACTGCAACTTGGGAACTTTGCGGACAAGAAGCTTCGGTCACCAGTCTAGATTCGTCCTAAGTTTACACAACCCCAAGATTGGTCCATCATTCTATTAGAAATAGTGAAATTTTGTACTTACTAGTTTGCCATTTACGTTTAATGGAATGTCTTTTATTGAGTCACACATTAATCGAAAAATCATAAGAAGTATCGCCTTAAATTCATGACATTCCAAGTTCGGGGGACCTCTATACCATCCAATGTTTCAAGTTTATACGCACCTGACTCCAACTTCGCCGATATGCGATATGGTCCCTCCCAATTTCTGTCCAGCTTTCCAACATTCCTCTGCACCTTAATGCTTCTGAGGACGAGGTCGCCTTCAAAGAATTCNTCATCTATCCGTCGCTGCATCTGCTCCTGGTCATTTCCAGGAGCGGGAGTTAGAGCTCTGGCTGGAGGGGGAGGAGTAGATCGATATCTAGGCCTCCTTGTGTTGACGCCACGCCTGAAGGCTTCTTCCTCATCAGTGCTGCGTTCGTCGGGATCACTTTCATACCCTCTGTTTCTGGGAACAGGGCTTGAGAAAGCCGGTGGTTCCGCTCCACTTTTCTCCGTCGTAATTTCCAGTACCACCTTCCTTACGATAGCCTCCAAATCCTGCAATGTGAATGTTGGTGCTGGAAGAATGCCGGGAAGCACGTCACTATCATTCGTCGGAGTTGCAGTTGCCATGCCTTTGATTATCCTATCCCAAGTAGAAAACTCAAATAGGATTAGAAAAAATCGTCCCCACGGACGGTGCCAAACTGTTATGGTCCCTTTTTAGGGGGTACCAACAGTCGTCCGGTTCGTTCAACAAACGAACTCGTTTCTGATTTCTTTAAAATGGAGAAGACGATTAAAAGCTAAAAACCAAACTAAATACACGGCAATATATAGTGGAAACCCCGTGAATTGGGGTGAAAACCACTCGACTAAGAGCTGATTATGCTCTTAGCCTGCTCACTAAAGAAATGAATCAAAGTTCATACAACACAGGTTAATGAAAATGACGAGGAAAAGAAAGCAAGAAGAATCCGGCAGCGTAACAGCCTGTTCTTCTGCATCCAAAGGGTCCTGTCTTTTCCTTCGTCTTGCCCTATATTTATAGAGTTGCCGGCGAGTGTAATCCACGTCCTGTACCCGCCTTTGACAAGTTTGTTAGAGGTTGTTGTCGCAGGATGTAAAACGAGGCTGGGACCGATGCGTGGTCTGCGTGATCGGGCCCGAAGCATGATAAACGTGACAGGGCCCGAAGCGTGGAACACGTGAGCCTGTAACCGTTTTATAACTGTTCAGACCGAACCCCGGAGCCAGTTGGCAGATAACGCTATTATTTACTAAGGTTATCTTCGGTCCTCTGTGTTTAACATCGGGCAGCTCTTCCTAAAGGTGTAAATGGGCTGTAAATGTTCGTTTTGATTACTTAAGTTGGCCCAACTGTTATTGGGCCTCACCCATTACAGGGTACCCGGTCCTAGAGTTCTCATCAGAAATCAAAAGGGTGACTCGTACAGTGGACGATCGACGACTTTAGTTCCAATGCCACCTAAGCCTCCGGTCCTCCCCCTACGAAATCTGTAAAACGGTCATAGTCTATTAAAGGAAACTTCTGTATAATAAATTAATTAGCAAGATTTTATCCCTTTCCCTTTCCTTCTTTTATCTTACTTATTCTCTTATCTTTTCCTCTCCTTTTTATATATTCCCTCTCCTTAGTTTTCTACTGTGATCGGTTTTTACATGCCCGACAACATGTCTCGCCCAAACCAACCGTTAGATGTTAGTTGGCTCGACGAGAATATATGCTTTCCTTCCCCGGTCAGGGGCTCGGGCGCTACCGCATTCCTATCCGGCTCCTTTCGGCTCTGTAATGCGCACAATTCTGTTCCGGAGAATTCATGCATGCCTTCCTCGGACATGTCCTACCTGTGGCTGACCGTGCTCATGAACACGATGCCGGGTTTGGGATTTCTCACCTCGCCCCGAGATTTCTATTTTTAGTTCACGCTCCTTTTGATTCGATTTAGTGTTGATTTAAACTCCTAACTGTGAACCTTCTTTAATTTACTATGTTTGCTCCGCTTACCTGGTCGTCCTATCGCCTGTTGCTTCCTTGTTCTCTACTCCCTGCATATACGTATTTAACGTGTTATACCGTTGTGTGACCCTATGACTTACTGTCGTTAGTTAATCAAATCGTGCGGCAATTGGAGACCTTACCCTCGGATTTGCGATGAACTACACTATGGTCCCCAATTTACGGCCAAATCGGGTGTTCTTCTTCGTATTCGCGATAAGTTACGTTTCGGTCCTTAATCTCCGCGATAATTTGCATAAACATTCATTTTCGCGATAATTGCACCACAGCCCTGAAATTCGTGACAATTTACACGCAAGTCCTTGAAATTCGCGATAATTCTGCACTCAGTCCGTTTCCGCGACAATATTGCACACATCTCCCGGGATTCGCGATAATTTGCTTCTTGGTCCTGAATCCGCGATAATTTACTCTTTCGCCCTGATTTCCGCGATAATATTGCAGCGGTCCTCCGAATTCGCGATAATTCCTTCCTTCATCCCGATTTTCGCTATAATTCTCTCTTGCCACTGATTTTCACGACAATTTCAGCCAGTTTCCAATTTCCGCGTTAATTTCGATTTCACTCGAATTTTCTCACGTTTTTTGTGTCAAATGACCCTTCTTTTCCCATCCCACTCCTATTTATAGGTTTCTTAACTTGTCCAAATGACCCTTTAACCCTTCCTTCTAAAATTCCCTCTTCTTATGTTAATTTACAAAACTACCCCTCATTACATGTTTTTAACAAGAATTAATGCGAGTCTAACCTGTCCGAATTCTCTCTTTGTGCCGCTATCCTGGGTCGTTACATTGGTGCTGCTAGTGGAGATGGGGCAATGCATTACTTTCTATCGAGACCTCACAATGTCCATGGAACACTTCTAATGCATTATCACCGTTTCTATGTATTCAATAACGCGACAAGCTGCGAATGTACCGAGATGCCCAAGGACCTGAAACAATATCGGGACTCTACAGATCCCATGCTTACACATTAAATGTGGAGACTCATACTAGCCTAGGGAACTTTAGTGATGGAGCTATGTCCGTTTTATTTTCACCGACTTATTGAAGAATCTACATCCGATGGTCTAGTCAGTCGACAAGGTTATCCATTGTCGTATCAAGATTTTAGGGAGAAATTCTATTCAAAATTTGCGCCCTTTAACATTGATGAAGCATATTACATCTTTGACCGCATTGCGGCATGATTCTTCAGAGAGAGTGTTGGGTTTTGAGGTAGAGTGCAAGAAAATTCTTCGTATTATTGTTAGTGACAAAGTCATAGTACTTCGGCTTATTTTGGCTGGTCATCCGCTATGCAATTTTTTGAATATGGATCCACATCAGAATATAGAAGAGCTTGCCCTAATTTGTACACAGTATATTCTTGAAGATGAAGGACTGCGTGATCATGGAGTCATGGAGACTCGTACTAATGTGTTACATAACATTGCTGCGAATCGTGTGATCGATCGGAATGTATCGTTGTCGAAGTCAAGATGCGAACTTTCATTCATTCATTTATGAGCCGATTTTCACCGTTATTTAATAGAAGAAATGAGGATCCTTGAGATATCGCCTTCTATTATAGCCACCGACACCGAAGACTCAAGAGTCTCTAGTATTTTATCGTTTTCATTATAGTTTCCGCCATGCTACTAATGATTGTTGAGAATTGATGTCCAATGTTGAGAGACTGTTGGAGCTTGGCCAACTTGATGATAAGATTAGTATAGTAGAAGGAATGCCCGAGGCAGGGAAAGTAGGTTTGAGTATTCAACCCGAGAAGCCAATGACTCTCTCCAAGATCGATTACCACGACCTGAGGCAAGAGGTCACGAATATGTATGAGCTCATTTTAGTATGTACTCAGTTTGTTCAGGATCACAGACCGTGTGACAATAGATAAATTAATGATGCGAGATTTTCTCGTTTTTAGTTATTATCAGATCTTTCTAGTTATTGATTCCTAGAATATGAGATCGTGGAATATTAATCTTCTCTATGGATACCCATCAAGAAGTTATGAAGCTTTCGTATATGTTCTATACATTATATCCATGTCTTTGGTGGTTTAAGGTTCAATACTCAGATACTAACATAGTTTAAGCATCTTCATGAATTATTTATTGGTATAGATGCAATGCATGTCCGAGAATATGGAAAAGAAAATCTCAATATTTAAAAGTAGATGTGGAAAAACACTTATTTTGGGAACATCACACATCAAGAAATTATTGTGCCAAAAGAGAAAGCAGTCAAGACGAGGAATACTTATCGTGCTAAAAGGAGAAACTACAAATAGAGATATTGGAGAAATGATCGAAATGGTACACAAGACAGTTGTAATGACCCGAATAATTGGAGATGAGAGAAATGAGAATTTAATACATGAGAATAATTAAAGTTCGAGTTTCACTGACGAAACTCGATTTTAATTGTGTATTGTGCATCAACTCGTATTTAAGGGAAATATATTAAGTTAATATAATATTTAAAATAGAATGAAATAATGTAAAATGACTACGTATACATATAATGATTTCACCGTACTTTGAAAGATTGATTATGAGTTATAAGAAACATAAAATAATTAGTTATATTAATGGGAAGGAAAATATTACGATGGGGGAGATTAGGGTTCACAAGAAAAAGCCCTTTACTGGAGTCTAGGGAACAAATATTGTCTAATTATGCTGTGGATTCAGCCCTGATTCTCACGGAGCAAGCCAAAGACTTTGATATGGATCTTAGACAAATTGGAAGAATGTTAAATGTTGTCCAGAAGCAGCAAAGTATCCTTCCTTGGAAAGTTGCAATCTGAGAAGACCAATGATGAATATGGAACCTGATAAATTTCTATCATGTTTTCATGATCTGTTCGATGAGGTCACTAAGTTGGATCTGAAATGTTGCCGTTTATGTTGTTGCATTCTGTTCTTAGGAAATCTGCTGTGTTAAATAGCCCTGCATTTTACGTTGGTTATGACTTATATTGGTTTATGCTTTGTTCTCTGTTGTTCTTAATTACAGAAGCTTTTCCCTGTGTTTGTTCTCATTTTCACGTTTAACTCCTACTGATTGGTAAAGATGAAGAAATGCATTGAATGTTCATTCTGATACACAATTATAACACATATCTACAACACGACCAAGCCTTAAAACCACAACCATAACCACAACTCATACATATTGCTCACATCAGTCCCTGAAATCCTCAAACTCCACATCAATTGCCTTCAAACTATCATGGTATCAGAGCTTTCCTTCCTACATTAAATGCATTTCCGAATTCTTGCTCTCTGTTGCATAGACACCATGGCTTCAAACCGCCCTTCATCTTCCTCTGTTCCCCTCCTCACATTAAGGAACTATCACTACTGGTCCATTCGTATGAAACAATCCTTGCTTGCATTGGACCTATGGAGTGCTGTTGAAAATAAACCGCCTACTGAACCCGCAGCGGATGCTCCAGAAAGGGCTTCATACATGGAAGCAGTCCTACGCCAACACAGAGCTTTAGACACCATATGCAGTACCATTTCAGAAGACGTTTACATGACACTAGTGGACTGCACCACACCATGCACTGCTTGGGAAAATTTGAGACTTACGTATGGTGGAAGCTGTAATGACCCAGGAAGACGGCACAAACGGAATCCGGACAGGTTAGAATCGCATAATTTTTTGTTAAAAACATGAAATGAGGGGTAGTTTAGTAAATTAATATAAGAAGAGAGAAATGAGGAAGGAGGGACTAAAGGGTCATTTGGACAAATTAGAAACCTATAAATAGGAGTGGAATGGGAAANAGATTTGAAGAGACGACCAATGGAGTTGGAAGTCGGCGATAGGGCGTATCTGAAAGTGTCACCCATGAAGGGGGTCCTAAGAGCAACACGTTCTGGAAAGCTAGGCCCACGATATATAGGACCCTACGAGGTGTTGAAGAGAATCGGGAAGTTGGCCTACAAACTTAAACTTCCCGATGAGATGAGAAACATACATGACGTCTTCCACATCTCTCAACTGAGGAAAAGCTTAACTGAAGGCAAACATGAACGCGCTGTGGAACAAGTAACGCTGACTCCGGAACTAACATATGAAGAGAGACCAATAAGAATATTGGACAGGATGGAGAGGAGACTACGCAACAAAGTGATTCCCATGGTAAAAGTACAATGGTCGAACCAAAGGGAAGGGGAGGCTACATGGGAAACCGAGCACGAAATAGTTGTGAAAGCACCCGAGGTGATGGAAGAGTGGTACGCACGAGTTTCGAGATGAAACTCCAATTAAGGTGGGAAGGATGTAATGACCCAATAAGACGGCACAAACGGAATCCGGACAGGTTAGAATCGCATAATTTTTTGTTAAAAACATGAAATGAGGGGTAGTTTAGTAAATTAATATAAGAAGAGAGAAATGAGGAAGGAGGGACTAAAGGGTCATTTGGACAAATTAGAAACCTATAAATAGGAGTGGAATGGGAAAAGAAGGTCATTTGGCACAAAAAACGTGGGAAATTCGAGAGAAATTGAAATTATCGCGGAAATTGGAGTAAAGAATGAATTATCGCGGAAATCAGGGCGAAGAAGGAAATTATCGCGAAAACTGGGGGAAAGGCGGATATTATCGCGGAAATCAGGGTTTCTGTGAAATTATCGCGAAAAATCTGGACCATGAAGGAAATTGTCGCGGTTTTTGGATCCACATGCAAAATTGTCGCGGATTTGGGCTGAAGGGTAAATTATCGCGAAAATCAGGGACTGCGTGTAAATTGTCGCGGATTTGGGCTGAAGGGTAAATTATCGCGAAAATCAGGGACTGCGTGTAAATTGTCGCGGATTTGGGCCTGAGGTGTAAATTATCGCGAAAATCAGGGACTGCGTGTAAATTGTCGCGGATTTGGGCCGAGTTGTCACGATAGAACGACCAGGTAAGCGGATCGAACATAGTAGATTAAAAGAAGGTTCACAATTAGGGATTTAGTGAACATTAAATCGAACAGAAAGGAGCGTGAATAAAAAACAGAAAACTCGGGGCGAGGTGAGGACACCAAACCCGGCATCGTGTTCATGAGCACGGTCAGCCACAGGTAGGACATGTCCGAGGAAGGAATACTTGAGTTCCCCGGAACAGAATTGTGCGCATTACAGAGCCGAACGGAACCGGGTAGGACGGGGTAGCGCTCGAACCCTGACCGGAGAAGGGAAGCATATAGTCTCGTCGAGCCAGCTAATAGCTAACGGTTGGTTTTGGCGGGACATGTCGTCGGGCATGTAAAAACCGACCATATTAGAAAACGTGAAAGAGTAGGGAGAAAGAATATAGAGAGGAAAGGAAAAGATAAGTGAATAAGTAAAATAAAAGAACAAAAAGAAAATGGATAAAATCTTGCTAGTTTAAATACATTGTACAGAAGTTTCTTTTAATAGACTATGACCGTTTTACAGATTTTGTAGGGGGAGGACCGGAGACTTAGGTGGCATTGGAACTGAGGTCGTCGATCGTCCGCTGTACGAGTTACCCTTTTGATTTTCGTTTTGGTTGTTATTACCTAGTTGTATATTGAAAAACGATGGTATTCCCGGTTTCGAATTATGTTTTAATTAAAATGCTTATTTTCATTTCGCTTGCGCATAGAAATCGTTAGGGCTGGTTTACGGTCGTTACAGAAGCGAGCATGCTCATGTCGAAGGCAGAGCACTTTGGAGACAGTTTGAAAACCTAAAGATGGACTCTTCAGAAAACATACAAGACTTTGCGGAAAAAATCACAAAAATCACCAACAAACTAACGATATGTGGTGAGGAAGTGACTGAAAAGCGGGTAGTGAACAAAATCCTATCAAGTCTCCCTGAAAGGTTTGACGCACACACTGTTTCAGTCGAATACACAAAGGAATTTCAGGACATAACACCCCAGGCATTGCTCAACATGCTAATAAGTGCGGAAGCGAAACTCAACTCAAGATTGATCGAAGGAAGAGAAATTGCTTTCAGAACACAAATGAAAACTCCACAACAAAATCATGTAGGAAATGGCGAAGTTAAAGAAAGAACAGGCCCCTACCCCCCCTGCGACCATTGCAAGCAGAAAAATCATAAATCCGCATACTGATGGTGGCATCCCTCAAATCTGTGCTCCTTCTGTCGTCAATCAGGTCATCTAGAAAAGGTGTGCCTTGTGAAGAGAGGATCACAAAATCAACCTCAAGTAATCACTACAAACTTGGCTACAGAATTAGAAGGAGATATGGGAAATTTGCATCTCATGCTAATGACGAAAACTGAAGAATACAAAAACAGCAAAAATGTTTTGCTTTTGGACAGTGGGTGTACCAACCACATGTCAAATGACTCAACGATCTTCAGCAGACTTGAACCATGCAACAAATGGATTGAAGTCGCAAATGGGCAAGTTACTAGATCACATCATGTGGGAGATGTTGAAGTGTCTGCTGGAAGAGGAAAAATTACCATTAGAAATGTCTTTCTGGTTCAAGCATGCCCACATAACTTATTGAGCTTTGGACAACTGGTGGATGATGAAAATTTCGAAGTGTTGTTTCAAGAAAAGACCTTTATCATAAATGATAAACGTGGAGGAGCTATCTTGGAAGCAAAAGCAAATGGAAGAACCTTTTCGGTGAACTTTTCAAGCCTGGAAAAACCGATGATCAGCCTTAGTGCTCAAGACAACACTCTTCTATGGCATAAGCGTTTTGGACATTATCACTACGCCGCCAGAAAGAAACTTCACACTCAGGTACTCGACTTGCCTTCATTGTCACCTTACTCAAGCATCTGTGCTGTGTGTCAAGAAGGAAAATCAAGCATAATCAAATTTGGCAACAGCAGCTGGAAAAGCTCTCACAAACTCCACTTGGTACATTGGGATGTGTGTGGCTATATGAACGAGCAAACTCCAAGTGGTAACAAATATTTCATTACTTTTATTGATGATCTAACTAGATATGTGTGGATTTACTTGTTGAAAAAGAAATCTGAGGCCTTCCATTACTTCAAGATATTCAAAGTAATCGTAGAAAAACAAAGCGGCTTCAAGGTAAAAATGCTTAGATAGGATAATGGAGGCGAATATATGGGAAAGCAATTCATTGATCTATGCAATGCTGAAGGGATAATCCATCAACTTACAGCGCCATATACTCCACAACAGAATGGGAATTGTGAAAGGAAAAACAGGACAATAATGGAGATGACGAGATGTCTACTCTTTGAAAGAAATTGCCCCTCAGAATAATAAGTTTCAACTTAACGAAGTAGTTCATCTTAACTTCAGAATAAACTACTAAGTATAAGATCGGGGACACTTACAGGGTGTCAACCATCGGTCCCAGACGTTATATTTAGTTTATTTACGTCAATTTTGATTGGATCAGTCGTTTTACATGGTGTATGGGTCACTCTTATTCCGTCCTTGGAATCATTACTTAATTAAATAGGCGTAGTCTGCGTTAATTATGAGTTTTTACGGGCTTTCGCCGAACCTTGGTTCTATTAAAGTCCCTTAGGTTTCACTGGCTAAGCTTGGCTCATAATACGTCTTATGTTAGGACCGATCTTATGTTTCGATATGCTGACTTTCATTCCTTTCGTTGTAGCAGATATCACAGGTACAAAAGGCCATCCCTAAAGACTGAATGCCGTTGGAGGGAATGTCTTAGTTCGTAATGAGTTCTGAGAGAATCACGACTCATCCATGGGGCTAGGCAAGTGCAGGAGCATCTGACTCGTCAAAGCGGTCACTGCAACTTGGGAACCTTGCGGACAAGAAGCTTCGGTCACTAGTCCAGATTCGTCCTAAGCTTATTCAACTCCAAGATCGGTCCATCATTCTATTAGAAATAGTTAACTCTTGTACTTACTTGTTTGCCACTTACGTTTAATGGAATGTTTTTTATTGAGTCAAACACATCAATCAAAAATTCATAAGAAGTATCGCCTTAAATTCATGACATTCCATGTTCGGGGGACCTCTATACCATCCAATGTTTCAAGTTTATACGCACCTGACTCCAATTTTGCCGATATGCGATACGGTCCCTCCCAATTTCTGTCCAGCTTTCCAACATTCCTCTGCACCTTAATGCTTCTGAGGACGAGGTCGCCTTCAAAGAATTCCCTTGGGAGGACTCGCTTGTTATGGGCCCGTTCCATATTCCGCTGATAAGCACGCATCCGTGCATAAACTGCATCTCTTTGTTCTTCGACCATCTCGTGGTCCAATAATCTCCTTTCACCGTTCATATGCTCATCGTATTGAGATATCCGAGGTGATCGGATGGCAACCTCCACCGGGCTAACAGCTTCGGTCCCATACACCAATGAGAAAGGTGATTCCTGGGTTGTTGAGCGAGGTGTAGTTCGGTATGCCCATAGGACCTCATAGATGTGTTCGGCCATTTACCCCCAAAATTTTCCAACTTGGTTTTCAATCCTTTTAGGATAACCTTGTTAGATACCTCCGTAAGTCCGTTGGTTTGGGGATGAGCCACTGATGAGAAATGCTGGGTGATGCCCAACTTGGTGCATAGATCCCGTATGTTCTCTCTGCGGAACTGAGTCCCATTATCAGATACGAGCACTCGGGGAACCCCGAAGCGGCTCACAATATTTCGCCAGATAAAGTGCTTGACCACTTTTTCCGAGATGATGGCTACGGCTTCTGCTTCAATCCACTTTGAATAGTATTCCACCGCTACGATACAAAATTTCCTTTGCCCTATGGACCGAGGAAAAGGTCCGAGGATATCAATTCCCCATATGTCAAACGGACAAGGCAATGGGGTAATCGATAGTGGAGCCCCAGGCAATTGTGGGAGTGGAGCGTGGTATTGACATATGGCTCAACGCTTAGTGTACTGCTTAGCATCAGCGAGCAATGTTGGCCAAAAATACCCGGCTCTAATAATGCGGTGGTATAAAGATCGGGCCCCTGAATGAATGCCGCATATCCCTTCATGAACATAAATCATGACAGCTTCGGCCTCAATAGGAGATAAACATCGCAGAAGCGGGCCCTCAAAACTCTTTTTAAACAAGCGTCCGTCGACTAAGGTGAATCTCTTAGCCCGGACCTCTATTTTCCTGGCTTCACATTTATCTTCAGGGAGATATCCGTTTGAGAGGTATTTAACGAAGGAGTCCATCCAATTGGGTTCTCCTGGGGATTCAGTAGCATCAATGTTCAAGCCCTGGAGTTCATGACATAGAGCCCCAATCTCTTCAATAGACTGTTCGGTCACTGGAATCTCTACCGAAGGTCGGTCCTGAACGTGGACCGAAATAGTGCTCGGTTCTATGTCGGGTATGCCCGAAGCCAATCTGGCGAGTGCATCGGCAACCTTGTTTTGTTCTCGTGGCACATGGTCCAGAGAGAACTCACTGAACTTCTTGGATAGGTCCATAACTTTAGCGCAATACAGCCTCATCATCGGATCGTGAGTCTCAAATCTCCCTGCGAATTGTTCCACTACTAACTTCGAGTCTGAGAACATTCGCACTCTGCTAACTCCCATTTTTCGAGCCAAGGTCATTCCTGACAATACTGCCTCATATTCCACCATGTTATTTGTTCCAGCAAAGGAAAATTTGACTGCGGAATGAATAAGATCACTTTGTACCGTTGTCAGCGTAATGCCCGCTCCTCTTCCCCCGAAGGTTGATCCATCTACGTGGATCGTCCATCGATCATCCTCCTGGTTGAGATAAATTGCCGACCGGGTCATTTCAACCATAAAGTCGGCTAGAACCTGAGCTTTGATCGCTCTTCGGGGCAGGAATTCCAGATACATAGCGCTGAGTTTGATAGCCCATTTTGCCAATCTTTCATTCAAGTCCTTCTGTTTAAGCAGTATCTTCAGAGGCTGATCCGTATAAACATAGACCGTTCGGCCTTCAAAATAATGCTTCAACTTGGATACAGCTTTCTTCAAAGCTAGCATGAATTTCTCCAAGGTAGAATATCTGGTCTCAGCCGATACTAGAGAATGACTGACATAATAAACAGTTCTATGAATGTCATCTCGTATGGTCACCAGAGCTGCGCTGACGGCAACTTCGGATACCGCAAGATATAACCCCAAGGGTTCATAACAAGTTGAACTTACCATCACCGGGGGAGTGCTTAAATAAGTCTTCAGCTCAGAGAAGGCCCGATCGCATTCTTCAGTCCAATCCATATGGCTTGCTTTTCTTAGTACTCTGAAAAACGGTAAGGCCCGGTCTGTGGATTTCGAAATAAACCTGCTCAGCGCGGCTAGTCGGCCAGTAAGCCTTTGAAATTCTCTTTTGTTTCTCGTAGGCTGCATATCAATGATAGCTTGCACCTTCTCAGGGTTAACCTCTATGCCTTTCTCTGAAACATAATATCCTAAGAATTTTCCATTTCGGATCCCGAAGCAGCACTTGTTTGGATTTAGTTTGAGCTTATATTTTCGGCATACTTCGAAACAACGAGACAAATAACAAAGATGGTCTTCATCATTCATAGATTTTACAATCATATCGTCAACATACACTTCAATCATATGGCCAATCAACTCTCTAAAGATTATGTTGACCAACCTTTGGTATGTTGCTCCAGCATTTTTGAGACCGAATGGCATAACCACATAACAGAAAACCCCATCTTCGGTCATGAACGATGATTTCTTCTGATCTTCTTCAGCCAAGAAGATCTGGTGATACCCAAAGTAAGCATTCATGGTACTCATCATGGTGCTACCAGAAACAACATCTACCAGTCGGTCGATGTGCGGCAACGGGAAAGGATCTGACTCACAGCTTTTGTTCACATCGGTAAAATCGATGCACATTTGCCATTTCACGTCCGGTTTGGAAACCACCACTGGGTTTGCAACCCATTCAGTATAGTGGATTTCTTTGATAAATCCCGACCGTAGCAGCTTATTCACCTCAGCCCGGATGATCTCAATCTTCTCAGGAGAATAGCGTCTCCTTTTCTGCCTAACAGGCTTCGTTCCTGGCTCAGTATTGATATGATGTTCACTATCGGATCGGTCAATCCCCGGAACATCGTCCGGGGTCCAAGAAAATATATCCACGTGGCTTCTCAGTAGGTGGATCAGTTCTCTTTCAAAGTCATGGGCTAAATGAGCCCCGATGCGAGTTGTCTTGGTTGAGTCATCCTCAACCAGGTTAATCAATTTGAACCCCATGGATTCCATCGCTTGCCTCGTGTGCGGCAGCTCTTCCAGCAGATCCACCCGGGCCCTCTTAATTAGTGCCAACGTTCGGCACGAGCTCATGTAGCATTGTCTAGCTACTTTCTGATCCAACTTAACAGAAATAACTCCATGAATGGAGGGGAACTTGAGCATCATGTGATAAGTAGAAGGGACCGCCTCAAACTTACTCAAGCCGGTCTGTCCAATAATAGCGTTGTAAGCCAAGTCGACTTCAACGATAACGAATTCCAAGTCTTCAGATCGGTCCTTGGATAGCTCTCCAAGGGTAACGCGGAATGACATCTTCCCACAAGGAATAACACTTCTTTGGTCGAACGACCAAAGAGTTATGTTGGCGATCGACAGATCATGAGCAACTGCTCCCAACATTTCGGCGACCTCGCGCTACATCCGATTGCACGAGGCCCCAGTGTCCACCAAGATTCTGTGGATACGGCGATTCCCGATGACCCCTGTAATGGTGAGGGGGTCGTCACAGGGATCAATGATCCCCTCCCGATGAGCCGGGGTGAAAGTGATGTCTCTCTGAAGATGGAGGACGGATCCATGGGATCATATTATACCAGCGCCACAGATTCGGAGCTCTCAGCAGAGTCTCCGCGTGCTGTTCTCTTTCTGTCCCGGACCGACTCATTTATTCTCAATCCACCGGAGATAACATAAATATCTCCGGCCACTTCTCTAGGTGCCGCCTCATTTCTAGGAGGTTGGGCATCAGTTTCAGCAGGTGGGGAAGCAGCATGCTCCTGTCTCCCACCCTCATTCTGCGGGGCTCTGCCGCCACGGCCCAGCCATCTTCTTCTTCGGCCCTAACCACGGTTCTCGCGACCGTGTTGGCCTCTTTCTTGCTATGGCGGAGGAGACCTTCAGTCCTCCGTCTGATCGTTATAGTTTCGGGGTTGTCCCCGATTATCTCTTCCCCGCGGCCTGAGACGATCGTCACCTTGATGGCCCCTTCGGGGGGATTCCGCTCGTTTTCCCTTCTGACCGTTTCGGTAGGGCTTTTCTTTACCCATTGCTTCTACTGTCTCTTTCAACAGCGGGCACTTCAAGGTTGGGTGATCGCGATTATGATGAAGCTCGCAATACACCCGATTGTCCTCCTTCTTCGGGAGGACGTCTATTTCATTCACAGCCGCTACTTCTCGCGACTGTTTCTTCTGGTATGAAACCCTATGATCACCTGTGGGCTCAGAATTCCCGCTAGGCTTCCGATAACCAAGCCCCAGCGCTTCATCTACCTTAATATGCTTGATGATTTTCTGAAGCAGTTTTCCTAAGGTAGATGTGGGCTTTTCTCCAAACTGGCCGAAAGGCCGCACGGTCCTAAGACCTGCTGTAGAATATCGATTTTATTCCGGAGCTCGAGTTTGATGCCTCGAGCGGTCCTGTTGAATTTCTCCATTAAGGACAGAAGACTCATTTTCGCCGGAATATATTTTAGCTGGTATAGTTCCTGCCTGCTTCGAGGCGGTCCTACATTTGGAGCGAATTGCTCTGAGAAAGCCAAAATAAATCCGCCATACGACTGTATGGATCCGGCCGGCAGATTATTGAACAATGTTCGGGCATCGCCTTGTAATCCTGCCGCGAAGATGAGGCACTTTAATGAATCCGAGGCCCGAACCGTTCCCATACGTAACTCGAAATCAGCGACATGATCAATCGGATCACCATCGCCACGAAATGTTAGCAACCCCTCGGGGTTGCGATAATGTCGATCTGGGACTGCTGCCCAGATTTCCTCAGAAAAAGGGGAGCATCAAATCTCCCAAGGCGGCTGATACGCCTTCAGATTGCTGTGATGACGCTTGGACAGCATGTAAATTATGCCACCAATCGACATCCTTACTCCGCCTGATAGGGGCCTCCATGGCCCTATTAAATAAACCAGGATTGCGTCCCAGATTCGGTTCGCAATCCTTCATTGCACGCATATTCTCTAACTCCCTGGTGAGCTCATCTATTCGTCGCTGCATCTGCTCCTGGTCATTTCTAGGAGCGGGAGTTAGAGCTCTGGCTGGAGGGGGAGGAGTAGATCGATATCTAGGCCTCCTCATTGTGACGCCACGTCTGATGATTTCTTCATCATCAGTACTGCGCTCGTCAGGATCACTCTCGTATCCTCGACTCCTGGAACAGGGCTGGATACAGCCGGTGGTTCTGTTCCACTTTTCTCCGTCGTAATTTCTAGTACCACCTTCCTTACGACAGCTTCCAAATCCTGTAAAGTGAATATTGATGCTGGAAGACTGTCGGGAAGCACGTCACTATCACTCGACGGAGTTCTAGTCGCCATGCCTTTGATTATCCTATCCCTGGTAGAAAACTCAAATGGGATTAGAGAATCGTCCCCACGGACGGCGCCAAACTGTTATGGTCCCTTTTTAGGGGGTACCAACAGTCGTTCAGTTCGTTCAACAAACGAACTCGGTTCTGATTTATTTTTAAGTGTGGAAGACGATCAAAGGCTAGAAATAAAGTAAGTGCTCGACGATATATAGTGTAAACCCCAAGAATTGGGGTGAAAACCACTCGACTAAGAGCTGATTATGCTCTTAGCCTGCTCACTAATGAAATAACTTAAAGTCAATACAAGAGAGGCTAATGAAAATGACGAGGTAAAGAAAGCGGTAAGAATTCCGGCAGGGTAACAGCCTGTTCTTCCGCATCCAAAGGGTTCTGCTATTTCCGTCGTCTTTCCCTGTATTTATAGAGTTTTTAGTGTGTGTAAACCACGCTCCGTAACCGCCTCTGACAGGTTTGTTAGAGGTTGTTATCGCGGGATGTAAAACGAGGCTGGGACCGAGGCGTGGCCTGCGTGATCGGGCCCGAAGCGTGGTAAACGTGGGAAGGCCCGAAGCATGGTAAACGTGAGTCATAACTGCTCGGACCGAACCCAGGTGCCAGCTGGCAGAAAACGCTTTATTTTGCTAAGGTCAGCTTCGGTCCTCCAGCTAAACATCGGGCCGTTTTTCATTGGAGGTATGGAATGAGCTATAAGGATTCATTTTCGCCATTTGAATTGGTCCAATCGTTGCTGGGCCTTACCCATCACAAGGTACCCGGTCCTAGAGTTCTCATCAAATATCTTCAATATCGGTTCGATAACGATTCAACAATGGTTCATTGACTCGTTAAAAATCTGGTTCACCAAATTGTGGGCACAACCTCGTTTATTTCTCGTGTCTCCACGTTAACTAAATCGAAGATAACAAATGAAAATTTACTAATTAAGAACAAGAGTCATATAATCTTTTTAGACAAGATTAGTTTGGCACTGTCCGTGGGGACCCGATACTTAGTCCCATTGAGAGCTTTTCTGTTGAGTTTGAAAACATACTATTGCCAAGATGATGAGAAGTACTGAAGACTAGAATGATGTTGATAACTAAATTGAGATGGAGCTGAACCAAGAGCGATTGGAAATAATGAGGCCACTATATTACCGGGGACTCAATCATAACTTACGGAGGAGCCCCCGGTCCTTGAAACTATTACTCAACCTTCCTGTAGTAGGAATTCATTTGGGAGAGCACCTATTGTTTATCCTACACCTCCTCGGTGCTTCTCAGGTGTTTTGAATTCGGAATAGTGGGCCGATTGGTTGCCCAAAGGAACGTTCATCTTCCACTACTGATACGAGCTCGATCTGCAGATCACAATCAGAATGATGACGATCTAGAGGAGCGAAGACGTACTCTACTCGCTCCATTAGAAGATGTTTAGGTCCAAAGGAGGATACAGAGATATAATGAAGTTTTGGAACCTGTTGATGATGAGGTTACTTCTGAGGACATAGGTCCTGCTTAGAACCCCCAAGCAACATTTTTTATATTGGGAGAGAGCAAACTTTCACTTTACAAATATTTGAGAATTTGATTGAATCAAAGTTTCAAGATAAGAATGACAAAATTAAGCAGATCGATGCTCGAATGAGTTAGTTGGAGGCCAATCTTGGCCTCAGTTATGAAACAAGACGAGTGTCTGGAGAACACACCTAGGATACTCATTACACATGCGCATATGAGGGTGATTATGTTGTACAAGAGAGAGCAATCAAGCCCTATAACGGGAGAGGAAAGACTTCACCATCATGGAAGTTTTTCATAGACCATGCAATGCTTAAAGCGTTTATCTCCATTCTCCATGGCTATTATTAATCCCACAAGATCGGAGTATATTAAGATGCATAAGGATCTTCCACAGTATCATGGATGGACCGATCCCCATGCTCACACTTCGAATATGGATATTCATGTCAGTTTGATGAATTTTAGTGATGCGGTTGTCTGTTTTATCATTCCCGCTTCTTTGAAAGAGTAGACTCTCCAGTGGTTCAATCGTTTGCCGAGGTTTTCTATTGTATCGTATTAGGATTTTAAGGATCAATTCTATTTAGCATTTGTGTCTTTTAATGCACATGTGAAGTGTATAACGTCTATACAATTCTTTTGAGCTAGGGGATTCAAACTCTCTAATTATTATTTGATTTTGGACCTGAGGATTTATCTGGTATTTTCTCCCCACAAGAAGATGCTCTCGTTATTTCCCCAGTTAATGCAAATCATCCCGTATCTCGAATTTTGGTTGACACTAGAGCAGCCACAAAATATCTTAACTCGTGCGGCGTTTGAGCATATGTCTTTGAAAGGAACCACTATCCTCTAGCCTGTTTAAACCAAGTTAGTCGGTTATAACAACAACATTGTTGCCTCGGAAGGATCATTATCCCTCTCGGTTACTTTGGGAGACCCAGAAATCTCGAGAATGATCATTATCTGTTTCGGTGGAATTCAATGTGTTGGATTTCACTATTCCTCCTTATAATGCTATTCTTGGGAGAAGTGTGTTGAATTTGTTCGAGGCTATTGTGTCTTAGTCCCACTTAATGATGAAGTTTCATACTCGTTTGGGTATCGGAAAAATGAAGGGAAATAAGGAAATAGCAACTTTTTATTACAATATTATGTGTCGAAACCGTATGGAATATTCTAGCTAGAAAAAATATGTTTGTTTGGTGGAATTTATCTAAGAAGAAGGTGTCGGTTCAGGTGATATGGTATTTCCTCGAAAATACAAGGAAAATGAGATGAAGATGGAATCTATGGGGATTAAGACAGTGCCAATATTTCCCAATAGCGCAAAGAAGACAATTGTGATTGGTTCTAATATGCCGCCATATTTTGAAAATGAGTTCATCAGAAAAAGCGAAAGTTCTCCCCTAAGAAAGAAAATGCTATTGATGAGGAGGTTGAAAGTATGTTGCATGCTGGATTCATAGAGCCTATGAAATACGAAGATTGGGTCGCGAATCGAGTGGTGCTCCCAAAATTAAATAATAATCGAAGAGTTTGCATAGATTTTACATGTTTGAATAAAACATACCTGAAGGATTTGTATCCATTACATGTCATTAACAATGGTGGATGCAACTTATGGTTTGTAATTTCTTAGTATGTTAGATGCTTTTAAGGGTTATAACCAAATTTTTGTACGTATCATGAATGATTGTTTTAACTGATAAAAAGCTGACATGGCAATTATCATGTCCAATATATGAATGATTGTTTTAACATATTGAGAAAATATCGAATGAATTGAATCCACTTAAGTGCACATTTTTGTAAAAGGTGAGAAATTCATTGGTTTTATGGTATCCAAAAAGGGAATAGAAATTAATCTTTATAAGATCACATCTATTCAACAAATGAAACCTCCAACAACGATCCGAGATATCCAAAGATTAACTGGCTCTTAGTATCTTTGAATCGTTTCAACTCCCGATCAGCAGAGAAAAGTTTGTCTTTCTTTCAAGCATTGCGGAAGGCAAATATGTTACAATGTGATGATGACTGCAATTCGTCTTTTGAGAATTTAAAAGAATATTTGAGTAAACTGCCATTTATGTCTTCCATCTCCCGGGAGTCTTTGGCTTATCTTTAGCAATGTGTAAAGAGGTTGTTAGTGTTGCCTTGGCCAATATATTATGTCAGTATGAAATTGCAAGGTGCGAAGTCGCGCTATACAAACTTAGAGAAATTTGTTCTACTTTGATAGTTGCCTCTTGAAAGATAAAGCATTATTTTAGGGTTCTCATATTGCAGTATTGACCGACTAGCCTATAAGAAGTGTATTATCCAAACTTGATGCCTAAGGTAGTTTGTCGAAGTGGAATATTGAGTTGGGGCAATACCAGTCGAATATATCTCACGTTGATCTTTAAAGTTACAGTTTCGAGAGGATTTTATATTAGAGATGACTCGAGCAGAGGAGTTCTGCTCGCTCTCTAGAGAGGCTGGGTGGCCGATAAAAGAAGTTATCATGTCCATTCGGAAAACAATGGCCAAAGTTCCCAATGAAGCGAACTAGTCATCAGTAAGTCATGGCCTTAATGAAATTGAAGTTCGTGTAGATTTGGATAGATAATCAAGACGATTGAGATTTATTCATCGACGGATAGCGTCAGCCAGACGATATAGCCTTGGCATTTATTTCAAAGAATGAAAGTCAAGAGAGGAACAAGAGTATGCCATGTAGGTTTGTTTTTCCACAACAACTAAAAATGTTGCAGAGTATGAAACATTGATTTTTGGTATCAATCTGGCAGTTCAAGTTGAGATTGTTCGTTTGCATGATCATTCTGATTCACAGTTCGTAATCAATCAGTTTTCGGAAACTTTTATCATCAACGATGAATATATGATCTTATACTTAGAGAAATTGAAAGAGACTGTGAAAAGTTTTAAAGACATTTGTTCTCAAGTATGTTGCGAGAGAAGAGTATATTTGAGCGGATGGTCTTGCAAAGTCAGCTACGATTTTGGAAATTTCATATGATTCAAGGATCACGACAATGATCCATTACCAAATGTGTATCAGTTTGATTGAGAATTTGGCATCCGAAAGTTGCGAATTGGGAACTCTCATGTAATACTAGGTTTTCATTGGATGCAATATGTGATGATCCATCATGAAAGATGTTATCATTGATTACTTATTCAAGGGAGAGTTCCCTGCTGAACAAAGGCAAAGCCCGAAGAACAATGCAAAGAGCTACAAACTATGTGTACTTTAACGAAAAGTTATACAAGAAGAACTTTGCAGACCTTATCTTCGATGTTTGTCCCAAGTTCAGGAGAAGGCCGTTATGGAACAGATCTATGCTGGGGACTGTGGTTATCATTCAGCAGGCAGATCATCAGCGTTAAAGTCAAGCGGGCTAGATATTTTTTGCCAACGATGTTAAACGATTACGTAAGCTAAGTTGGAGCTTGTTCCGCTTGCTAGTTTCATTCAAATGTAATTCTTCTTGAGTGACATCGTTGTTGTTAAACCCGACTAGCTTAGTCTATGTTAGGAATGAAGTTCGGGTGATAGCCAAAGGGCTCGATGGTGAAAGACCAACTGGGGGAAACCTAACATGAAGCGGTGATGTTGATCGACTTGTTGAATTTCAGATCTATCAAGAATATCGATCGGACGATTGTGATGAGTCTATTTGATAGCGGTCGAATTAGACTTGGATCGGGATTCGAGAGTATCGATTAAAAATATCTTTCTTTAATTGACGCATTAAATATATGGAATAAGATATTGAGATACATCTTATTAGTTGCATATATGGAATAAGATATTGATATATATATTGTTGGTTATATATATATGGAAGAAGATCTAAAGATATATTCTGTTGTCGATATATATAGAAGAAGATATGAAGATATATTTTAGAGATATATATGGAAGAATATATGCAAATATATCTTGTTATATATATATATGGAAGATGCGGTCAAAGATATGGAAAGAGAATATTGTAAAATATTCGGTAGAATATTTCCTAGATTATATCCTAGTTAGACTCTATAAATAGAGGCATCAAGAAGACAATTGTAATCAATCAATTCTATTTTTCTTGTGATAGTGAGTTCACGACCGAGGTTTATCGGTCACGTGGTTTTCCCGGTTTTGGGTTTCCATGATAAATCTTATGTCTTTTACATTTCTTCATTTACTTTCGGTTCTCATCGCATTAATTCGATCCGATCCCGGATAACGGGAATTCTTTTCTTCTCTGGGAAGGAGGGAATTTTCCCAACAATTGGTGGTGGTTGTGGAGTTGTCCCATGGGGTAGTTCTTGACGGATCGTGGTGATGGGGGAATACCAAAATATCTCGAAGATGTTTGATGGCGATGACTATCGGTATTGGAAGATGCAGATTGAAGGAACTCAACGACGGTATGATCTCGGAGCGGCTCTGAAGAAGGATAAACTGAAAGAGATGGAGGATGCGGAGTGGTCGAGAATCGACAAAAAGGCTCTCGGGTTCGTGGTGGAAACTTTAACGACAAACGTTGCCTTTAACGTTTTCGATATAACCACTACGTACGTGATGATGAAAGCGATTGAGGATATGTTCGCAAAGCCTACATCAACAAATTTAGTGCACTTTGCAATGAAACTTTGCCATTATCGAGCAAAAGAATTATGTATCACCTAGGTGTTCAGTACCTTGATTCGGCTTTATTAGTTGATAAGCCCATACTTACAGATGCAAGCACCGATGAAAATATAATGTTCTATACACATGGGAATATTCAAACCAGTTAAACTTAATGTTAATCAGAATGACTATTTCGGATAATATTAAGCCATCAATCTTGAAAACCGAGAGTGCTAAAGAATTTATGGAATTCGTGAAGTCAAAGCAGCGCTGTGAAAGTGCTGAAAAATTAGTTGCCAAAACTCTTATGGGACATTCACTACCATGAAGTTTGACGGTAGTCTCGCTATGCATGAGCGCATAACTGAAATGATGAATATTGCGGCAAGACTTGATGCTATGGGGATGACGGTGAATGAAAATTTCCTTGTGTACTTTATTATGAATTCTTTACTTTCTTAATATGGACCATTTCAAATTACTTACAATTCCATTAAAGATAAGTGGAATGTTTCGGAATTGCAATTTATGTTGATCCAAGAGGAGATAAGACTTCAGAAACAAAGAATGGACACAGTCAATATCATAAATGGAATTGAAGGAAAGAATGAACAAAAGATGCGAAAGGGGAATTATAAACCAAAGTCTCATGCATCTTTGTCAACAAGCACTAAGAATGAAAAGTAGATTATGTGCTACTTTTGCAAGCAAGAAGAACACTTACAGAAAGATTGTAAGAAACATATAGAATGGTTTGAAAAGAAAGGTAAGTTTTATGTTTACGTAAGTATTGAATCAAATCTTACAGAAGTTCCTTGTAACACTTGGTAGCTTGACTCAAGTAATCCTTGTCACATTTCTAATACGATGTAAGGATTCTGTATGATCCAAACCACAAATCCAAATGAAAACCGATTTGTGCATATGGGGAATCGCAACAAGGCTAATGTTGAAGGCGTTGGAACTTATCGTTTGGTTCTTCATACTGGCCATGCTTTGAATCTTTATGATACTTTATGTTCCTAGTATTTCTAGGAATTTAATTTCTGTTTCAAGACTCGCTGATAACGAGTGCTCTTTTATGTTTGGAAATAAGACTTTTAATATATTCAAAAATTATGTTCATGTTGGTTCCGGTAATCGCTTTAATGATCTTTACAAACTTAATCTTGATAACTATTTTGAAGAAACCTTGTCAATTACGCATCATGTTAGTTGTAATAAAAGAATCATAGTCAATGAAAACTCCGCTTCTTTATGGCATAGGCGCTTAGGCCATATTTCCCGAGAAATGATTCAACGATTGGTTAAAATGAAATTTTACCAAACTTCGATTTTACGAAATTCGAGGTTTGTGTCGGTTGTGTTAAAGGATAGTTTACAAAACACAAACTTAAGAAGAAAACCAAAAGAAGAACACATATCCTTGAAGTTATACACACTGATATTTGTAGTCCTTTTTACATTCTATCATTTAATGGATAAACTTATTTCATAACCTTTATCGATGATTTTTCACGTTACAGATATCTCTACTTATTGAAAGATAAGTCTCAGTCTTTGAATGCTTTTGAGGTATTTATTATGGAAGTTGAGAGACAATTAGAGATGAAAGTGAATAATGTACGATCTGATAGAGACGGTGAATATTATGGAAAAAATAATGAATATGGGCAATGTCTACGTCCATTTTTAAAATTCCTAGAAAAGCATGGCATTGTTGCACAAATCACTATGCCAGGCACACCGGAACAGAATGGTGTAGCAGAAAGGAAAAATCGTACTTTAATGGATATGGTTAGAAGTATGTTGAGTAATTCAACATTACCCTTATCATTGTGGATGCATGCTTTACGAACTGCCATATACTTATTAAATCGGGTTCCTACTAAGGCTGTTAAAAAGACACCTTTTAAATTATGTACCGGTAGGAAACCCAATATACGACATCTTCATACATGGGGTTGTCCGGCAGAAATCAGGATATATAATCCACATGAAAGAAAACTGGATTAACGAACAATCAATGGTTTTTCATTTGTTATCCATAAAAATCTAAAGAGTTTCGTTTCTATTGTCCTAACCATAGTACAAGAATTGTAGAAACTGGAAATGCAAAATTCATTGAAAATTATGACATTGGTTTCGTTTTGATCCACGCATTGTGGAACTAAAAGAAGTAAAAAATGAAACTCATAATGAAACCGACATTCCACTCACTGTCTTGAATCCCGATGTTGTTGAAATACATAATGATACTGTTGGAATTCAAGATAATGACATCATCATAGAAAATGAAAGTGTAAATAAACCAGAAGAAGTAGTCTTACGGAGATCACAAAATGAAAGACGTTCTGTTATTTCTGATGATTATATGGTTCATTTAGATGAGTCTGATTTTGACTTTGAATGTTTTGAAGATAGAGTTTCTTATATCGAGGCCCTGAATAGTAAAAATTTTGAAAGATGGCTTGATGATATGAATGAAGAGATGAAATCGATGGCAAACAATAAAACTTAAAATCTTGTTGAATTGGCAATGGAATCTAAAAGAGTTGGTTGTAAGTGAGTGTTCAAGACCAAACATGATTCTAATGGCAATATCGAAAGATATAAAGCTCATACATGATAGCTACATGATTCGAGTTAGGAATGAGATACATGATTGCATTACACAAGTGATTATTGGAGAAGATCGTCGATTTAGATGATTCACTTTTTTCAGTGTTTATTTTTTGATACTTTTATATTCGAGCAATTTCTTAAATAACAAGACTATCATAATCAATATAAAATATAATTTGTAAATGATACACAATTAATTAAAAATAAGGAAAAAAATTGTCATTTTATGAAATCACGATCACTACACGGCTGTTTCAAAACAGTTTTTTAAAATCACGATATGTTCAACTCACAGCGCAGTACAGTCATCTCATCTCACCGCTAGTTGTCAAACGTTGTTCCAAACGTACCCATTAAATCACGATTTGTTCAAATGTATACACAAACGTGCACAAGACCTGATTTAAGCTTTGCTGTAAATATGTTGGGCATATATTTAAGTGTCCCTAGAATGGCTCACTCGAAAGCTGTAAAGGAAGTTTTGAGATATTTACAAGGAACAAAAAATATGATTCTCTTGAGGTTATTGGTTACTCAAATTCAGATTTCGCGAATTGTGTGGATTCAAAGAAATCAACTTTTGTTTATGTGTTTCTTTTGGCTAATGGTATTATTTTATGGAAGAGTGTAAAAGAATCCATAATAGCAGTAAGCACTATGGAGGATGAATTTATAGCATGTTATGAGACCACTACTAATGGTCTATGGTTGTGAATCTTATTTCACGGCTCGGACTTGTTGAAAGTTTTGCCAAGCCATTGAAAATTTATTGTGACAATTCTGCAACGGTCTTCTTCTCCAAACATGACAAGTATTCCAATGGCACTAAACATATGGATGTGAAGTATCGTGCTGTGAAAATGAAGTACGAAAAAAACGAGTATTACTCGAACATATTAGAACTAATCTCAAAATTGCGGATGCACTCACAAAAGGATTAGCTCCTAAAACTTTAAGGAGTATGTCAACAACATCAGTGTTATCGATAAAAGTTTATTAATGATGAAATAAAGTTATGATTATTGTATGCAAACTAAATTGAGATCTATAAAAATATCTTTTCGTAGAAAGTTTTAATAAAATCTTGATTATGTCTTAGTATACATGTTGTTATGTAGAATTTATTAAATTGCGTTTTAATATGATATTAATATATGGTAAATAGAAGGAAGTATATTGATAAATGATATATAACCGTTATGATCTATATTGATTTTATATTAACTATGATGAATAAACCGACTTTGTTTTATGATTTGACATTACGACTGCATACTAATATTGTTAAATCATAATTATATGGATCAAGTGGGAGAATGTTAGTTTATGTCATTATGTGATCCACATAATATTATATATTAAGGTTATTTCATGTTGATGGACCACGAAATTTATGTTATAAAGACCAACATGTGGTCTTTTCTTCTACCTTTCATATGTACAAGTTCTATCCATTAAGAACTTGTTTCACTATCATGAATATGGACTAGTAGTGCACACATCAACTATTGATATATAGACATGTTGATACATAAATTGTATTAACTTCTATAACCTGATGAGAATCCTAGGACCATGTATCGTGCAATGGGTAAGGTCCAATAAAAATTGGGCCTACCCAAGTAATGAAAAGCGAACTCGCGCGGCCCAAAATCCCCAGCTTAGCATATTTGAGATAAATCGGCCCGATGTTCCGCAATGAGACTGAAGATGAACTTGGAAAAATAGAAGGGCATTTGACAGGTGGCTCCATGGTTCGATCCAAACGATTACAGCCACGAGTTTCACGCTCCGAGCCTCCACACGTTTACTACGCTTCGACCAGATCACGCGAGCCACGCTTCGGTCCCGGCCATGTTTTACATCGTGCGAGAGCAACCTTGAACATACTTGTCAGAGGTAGTTACAGGGTATGGATTACACACGCCTTCAGCTCTATAAATGCATAGCGTGATGACGGAATTTGCAAGACCTTTTGGACACATATGAACAAGCTATTACTTTGCCGGAGTTCTTATCACTTTCTTATACCTCGTCATCTATATAAACCTCTACTGTATTTTGTAATGAACTGCTTGATTAGTTAATCGACTAAGAGTTTTTCCTGCTCTTAGTCAAGTGGTTTTTTCCCAATTTCCCGGGGTTTTCCACTCTTAATTGTCTTGCCCATTTCTTCGTTTGCTTTATTTAATCGTTTCCCCACCATAAACAAATTAAAACCGAGTTCGTTTCTTGACTAACCGGACTATTGTTGGTACACCCTAAAAAGGGATCATAACAATTTGGCGCCGTCCGTGGGGACGATTCTCTAATCCCATTTGAGGTTTCTACCAAAGATAGGATTATCAAAGGCATGGCAACTGGAACTTCGACGAACGACAGTGACGTGCTTCCCAACATTCTCTCTATAGGATCTGGAAGCTGGAAGGCAGGAGCAGCCCGCTCCTCCACCAGCCGAAGAGGGCTCCCAACCTCTTCAAAACAAGGCGGCACCCAAAGACGTAGCCGGAGATATTTATGTTATCTCCGGAGGATTGAGAATCAACGAATCGGTCTCGGACCGAAAGAGAACAGCACGCGGAGACTCTGCTGAAAGCTCTGAATCAGTGGCGCTAGTTAAATATGATCCAGCTGAGTGGTCCCCTTCCTTCGGGGGGGATATTACTTTCACAATGGCCGACCAGGAGGGAATTATCTATCCATGCGATGATCCCCTTACTATCACGGGAATCATTGAGAACCGTCGGATCCACAGTATCTTAGTGGACACCGGGGCTTCGTGCAATCTGATGAAACGCGAAGTTGCTGAGATGCTCGGAGATGCTGCTCACGATCGCTAATATAACTCTCTGTTCATTCGACCAGATGAGTGTTATTCCATGCGGGAAAATTCTATTCCTAGTCACCCTAGGAGACCCATCCATGGACCGATCAGAGATCTTCGAATTCATTGTCGTTGAAGTCGACTTGGCTTACAACGCCATCATCGGACGAACTGGCCTCAGTTAGTTCGAGGCGGTCCCTTCTACTTATCATATGATGCTCAAATTCCCCTCTGCTCAAGGAGTCATTTCTGTAAAGGGGGATCAGAAGGTAGCAAGACAATTCTACTTGAGCTCGTGCCGAACTTTGGCACCTGTTAAGAGGCCTGGGTGGATTTGGTTTAATAGCCACCACACCCGAGGCAAGCCATGGAACCCGTTGCGTTCAAACTTATTAATCTGGTTGAGGATGACTCAACCAAAACAACTTGCACCGGGGCACATCTGGCCCTTTCATTTGAAGAATAGTTGATCCACTTGTTGAGAAGCCACGTGGATATATTCGTCTGGACCCCGGATGATGTTCCGGGGATTGATCGATCAGATAGTGAGCATCGGATCAACACTGAGCCTGGTACAAAACCTGTTAGGCAGAAGAGGAGACGTTATTCTCCTGAAAAAATCGAGATTATCCAGGCTGAAGTGAACAAACTACTACGGTCGGGGTTTATAAGAGAGATCTACTATACTGAGTTGGTTGCAACATAGTGGTGGTTTCCAAGGCAGATGGGAAATGGAGAATGTGTATCGACTTCACCGACGTCAACAAGAGATGCGAGTCGGATCCGTTCCCACTGCCACATATTGACCGATTAGTAGATGATGTGTCTGGCAGCACAATGATGAGTACCATGGATGCTTACTACGGGTATCATCAAATCTTCCTTGCCGAGGACGATCAGAAAAAATCATCATTCATGACCGAAGATGGCATCTATTGCTATGTGGTTATGCCATTCTGCCTGAAAAACGCTGGAGCAACACACCAGAGGTTGGTCAAGAAAATCTTTAGAGATTTGATAGGCCATATGATGGAAGTGTATGTTGATGATATGATTGTCAAGTCTATGAATGATGAAGACCATATTACTTATTTGTCTCGTTGTTTCAAAGTATCCGCAAATATAAGCTCAAATTAAATCCAAACAAATGCTGCTTTGGGATTCGAAGTGGAAAATTTTTAGGATATCACGTTTCAGAATAAGGCATAGAAGTTAACCATGAGAAAGTGCATGCTATTTTTGATATGCAACATCCAAGAAACAAGAGAGAATTTTAGAGGTATACTGGCCAACTCGCTGCGCTAAGCAGATTTATTTCTAGATCCACAGATCGGGCCCTTCCTTTTTTAGTGCTACGAAAAGCAAGTCATCTAGACTAGACCGAAGAGTGCGATCGGGACTTCTCGGATCTGAAGACTCATTTAAGCACTCCTCCAGTGATGGTGAGCCCAACTTGTGATGAACCTTTAGACTTATATCTAGCGGTTTCAGAAGTTGCAGTCAGTGCAACTCTGGTAACCATCCGAGATGACATTCACAGACATGTTTATTATGTGAGTCATTCTTTGGAACCTGCTGAAACTAGATATACTACCTTGGAAAAGTTCATTTTGGCTTTGAAGAAGGTTGTATCTAAGCTGAAGCATTATTTGGAAGGCCGAACGGTTTATGTTTACACTGACCAGTCTATGAAAGTGGTTCTTAAGCAACTTGATCTAAATGAGAGATTAGCGAAATGGGCTATTAAACTCAGCGCTATGTATCTGGAATTCGTGCCCCGAAGGGCGCTCAAGGCTCAGTTTCATGCTGATTTTGTGGCCAAAATGACCCGATCATCCATATTTCTAATCCAAGATGNTTTAATTTGATTGATGATCGATAAATATTATTCAATTCATAAGGTTATTGAACTTGATCAATGTGATTTATGGTGCAATACATTTGAGAATTAAGTTTGACAATTATAATATAATGATTAAATTTGACAAACTTTTACACTTTCTGTTTATATACTATATTCATACATATTTTTACTATGTAAATTGAAACGACTAAGTTCAGTGCACTAAATAAATGAAGAATGGTCATAAAGAGGTTTACCTTTTATCAAAGGTTGTTGTATGCACTCTCTAATTTTCTTGATTTCTTCAAAATTTTGAGTAGTGAATCGAAAATAAGGCTTTTGTACCAATGTTTTAGTACTGTATCAATATTAACTATTAAGTGATACAAGCATATGAGATATTTAGAATACCTCGGTTTTTAAAATTATAAAAAAAATCTAAAACAATTATTTCATTATTTTGTCCCTTATTGAGTGATACCATCCATTTTCTATGATATAGCGGTTGTATTCAGAATGAGACTTTAAAATGTTAAGATGCTAATTTTAAAATTAGTTTAATATAATAATTAAAACTATGTTGCACCAACATGGATACGAGGTGCTAGATTCGGGTGCCAGGGTGCGAGATTCGTTAATTTTTTACAAATCCGATCAGGGTGTGTTAATGATTCGTTGATTAAAATAATATAAATATATTATTTTTTTTACAATTTATTCAATAATCAAACAATATTTCAAATCATTTCGATTACTAATATGATAGATTCTATAAATGTCATACAAATTAATTAAAATATATATTTTTCGATTTTTTTTAAATTTAAATTTTTTTTAGATTTTAACACACCCTGCGTACCCCGCACCCGGTGGCCAGGTTGCACAAATCCGAACGAATCATGCAACCTATAATTAAAATAAACATAATAGAAATAATTAAAATTTAATAATACTTAGTACAAGTTGTTATAACGATTTGGATTGGAATTATATTTCGAGCGGGTATGAAAGTTTATTATTTATTGGGTTCTTAAATTTCTTTCTTGATTTCTTCATACCAAATACAATCTTTATAAATTACAAATTCAAAAAAACTTAATCGAGTCTAACTTGAGTGTTCGTTAAGATTGAATTTAACTAAAATTATATTAAATATAACTCGAGGTTCGGATCAAGTTCAAAAATTATGGAATCAACTATTTGAAATTTATCTCGATTGAGGCTCAAATTCGAGGTTTGGGGTCTGACCCTCAAATCTCGAATAAGTTAATAAAGTTTCAAGATATTCTTCGAATTCAAACTTGATTTGAATCTGAATTGGTTCGAAAAGAATGAACTCGAAACTTTATTGAATCAACATAAATGGTTGGCAAATTGAATATATTTTTGCCTAAATGGTACAAAGGGTTATTTGGAACAAAAAATCATGTGTGGGATAATATACAAGTAACTTACACATTAAAAATAAATATTGTAATAAATGAATAAAAGATATTTTAAAAAGGGAACAACAAGTGCTCCAGGCCCAACAAACCGGCCCCAATGAGTTTCCCCTCATTGAAGGTTTGAATTAGGGTAGAAAAATTAAATATGGGTCTCGTCGATATTTAGTCTCCACATTTTCCTAATTTTGACAAATTTGATCTCCAAAATTTTCTAATTATAACAATTATGATTCTCATAGTTTTGAGTTGACATAATTTGTTAAGTGTGGAGATCGGTATTGGTATCGATCGATCACACTTGGATGACGATCGACAATGTGGTCGATCGGGGCATACATGGAAGACAGGATGGTCGGTATTGGTACCGATCGATATAGGACCGAAGTACTAAATACCGAATGTGACAAAGGGACCGAAGCAATCGGTAAAGGACCGAAGCATGTGATCCGAAGAAATGAGATAAAGGCAATCAGCCGAGGACCGAACTGAGATATGGTGGGGCCCACTGATCAAAGATATCGGCAGTTATAGAAGGAGATATTGAAGGAAATAATATCATATCAAATCTATATATATGGACGCATATATATGATTTGATTATGGATAATCGTATATGGAGATATGATCAAATATTAGGAATATTTGTTTGTTACCTTAATATCTCAACCACCTCATCTATATAAATGGGTCTTATAGTTCATTTTCATGTACTTCAATACCCTTGTATTCTGAATTTCCTCTCCGTGTGTGTGTGTTGTAATCTTCTCAAGTGATAGTGAATTTGACCGTTTCCGCCGGTCACATGGTTTTTTCTCATTCCGGGTTTCCACGTTAATTTCTTGTGTCGTTGTTTTCTCTTTGCTTTAATTCTCGGGTTCTACTTAATCTATCAAGGTTGTTCGCACACATGTTTAATCCCCAACAATTGGTGGTGGCTGTGGGGTGGTAGTGGTGCAATCGGTGATTAGTGACGATAAGGGAAGCCTAAGGATGTTTGACGGATCTGATTTTGCCTATTGGAAAATGCAAATCCCTAATACCATTTATCGGAATGATCTTGGGGAAGCGTTAGATGAAAAGAAGCCGGCAAAGATGGAAGATGCGGATTGGCAGAAATTGGATCGCAAGGCGTTGGCGATCGTTCAACTATCGTTGTTGAAGAAGGTAGCGTTTAACTACAACAAACATACGACGACGTACAGTATGATGAAAGCATTGTCCAATATGCACGAGCAGCCATCATCAACAAATCGTGTGCTCTTGACACGGCAGTTGTATACCATGACGATGGGAGATGGTGCCCCCGTTGCAGAACATTTGAATGATTTCTGCAATCTTACCAACCAGTTGTCGCTGGCTGGACATGTCATGGATGATGACACGCGGGTTGTTGCCGTTCTTGGTACCATGCCCAAAAGCTGGTCGACGACGGCTGAAATTATTAGTTGTCAACCGGGGAAACTCAATTTTGATAATGTGCTGGCTCGACTCATAAGTGAAGTATTAAGAAGGAAGCATAAGGGGGATACCAAAAGTAATGCATTGGTGGTAGATTCTTCCCGGGGTCGGAAGAATAACCGAGGGCAGAATGGCGAGAGCAGGGCCCGATCGAAGATTCGGGGAAAGTCGAAGAATCAGGGGAGCCTGATTGCTGGAATTGCGGGAAGAAGGGACACTTCCGTAGGGAATGCAAGGAGCCGAAGAAGGAGGAGAATTCAGCATTGGTGGCTGCTGAATCTGATGATGCACTTGTACTCTGTCTCGAGAGTCCAGTTGAGTCATGGGTGGTTGACTCAGGTGCATCCTTTCACTCCTGTTTTAATCAGAAGTCGTTTAAGTCTATCAAAGCAGAGAATTTCGGGAAGGTTTATCTTGCTGATGGGAAGTTCCTGGAGATCACAGGTCGGGGTGATATATCGATTTGATCCTCAAATGGTTATTGTTGGACCTTAGAGGATGTGATGTATATACCCGGACTGAGTAAGAACATGATATCGGTCGGACAGTTGGATTCCAAGGGGTACCAAACGTCTTTCCAGAGCGGTCAATTGAGAGTGACCAAAGGGGCTTTGGTCATTACTAAAGGAATCAAGTCGGGAACTTTGTACGCGGAGAAACCGATCGGGGCAGATGGGGATCAATCTACTCTCACTACACTGGAGACCGATCGGTCGCATGAGGGCCGATCCACGGAGGACCAAAGGAGGTTGCTGCAGATGTGCCACGATCGCCTTGGTCACATGAGTTAGAAGGGCATGAAGATCATGGCCCGGAAAGGCTTATTACCGACCTATGAGGACAAAGAGGTTGAGTTCTGTGAAGATTGTGTGCTCGGCAAGCATAGGAGAGTAACTTTTACGAAGGTGAAGCGGGATCGGAAAACCAGCAAATTGGAACTCGTGCATATCGATGTGTGGGGTATGGCACCGATCGAGTCCATTGGAGGCTCGAAGTACTACGTCATCTTCATTGACGAATGTACCCGTAAGATATGGGTCTATTTTCTAAAGAAATCTCATGTGTTCGAGACATTTAAGAGGTGGAAAGCAGAGGTGGAGCTGGAGGTTGGAACCAAGTTGAAGTGTCTGAAATCAGACAATGGAGGAGAGTATGACGGGGAGGAGTTCAGAGATTACTATTTGGTGAATCGTATTAAGCTGGAGCAATCGGTCCCGAACAAGCCGAGGCAGAATGGAGTTGTCAAACGAATGAACCGAACGTTGAATGAGCGTGCCCGATCGATGAGATTGCACGCTGGTCTACCAAAGACCTTATGGACGGATGTTGTGAGCACAGCAGCATACCTGATTAATTGGAGTCCATCGGTATCACTGGATTGCGAGTTGCCCGAGGAGAAGTGGATTGGGAAGGAGGTGAAGCTGGATCATCTCAAAGTGTTCGGTTGCATTGCGTATGTCCACATAGACCATGAGAAGAGGGATAAACTTGATGCTAAAGCTGTAAAGACTATTTTCGTTGGTTATGGGATTAATTATTTTGGTTAATGGTTCTGGACCGAAGGGAGGAAAATAATTAGATCGGTTGATGCGACCTTCAACGAAGATTAACTTTACAAGGATACTATCACAAAGGCTAAGGAGAAGTCTTCCAAGGTGATAGTGGTGATACCATCAAGTGGGAGCAGTGGACCTCCGGACCGATCGGATGAGCCGATCGGTATCACTTCTGACGAGGAATCAGAATCTCAGTCTGATCTGTCCGATACCGATCAGCAAAATGAATACCAAGTGACAAATGACAATGTCGAACAAGTCACTCCTATGTTGAGGCGGTCAACCAGGGAGAGGAGATCACCCGATCGTTACACTCCTGCAATGTATCATACATTGTTGACTGATGATGGCGAGCCAAAGAATTTCCGAGAGGCTGTTGAGTCTCGTGAGCAGAAAAAGAGGGAGCTTGCTATGGAGGACGAAATGATGTCCTTGTCAAAGAACAAGACTTGGGTCTTGACAGAATTGCCGAGGGGACATCGGGCATTACTCAATAGATGGGTCTTCAGAGTAAAGAAGAGGCATATGGGTCCAAACGTTACAAGACGAGACTAGTGGTCAAAGGATTCTTGCAGAAGAAGGGAATTGACTATTCCGAAGTATTGTCACCGGTCGTCAAGATGACGACGATTAGGGTGATTTTGAGTATAGTGGATGCGGAGAATCTCCATCTTAAGCAGATGGATGTGAAGACGGCTTTCCTTCATGGTGACTTGGAGGAAGAGATTTACATGGCACAACCCGAGGGGTTTAAGGGCGCATGGAAAAGAAAATCTAGTTTGCAAATTGGTAAAGAGCTTGTATGGGATGAACAAGCTCTTCGACAGTGGTATTTAAAGTTTGACTCCCTAATGACCGAACGGGGATTCAAAATATGCGAGACAGACAACTGTTGTTATCTCCGATGGGGCAAAGGGACATACGTAATCCTTCTACTGTATGTCGATGACATGTTGATCGCAGGGGGTGACATGGAGGAGATAAAACAAGTCAAGCGGGAGTTGTCCGAAGCATTTGAGATGAAAGACCTAAGACCGGTCAAGCAGATTCTATGAATGAGAATCTCGAGAGATCTGCAGAAGGTTACACTTACCTTGTCTGAGGAAAAGTATATTGAAAAAGTGATTGATCGGTATCAAGTGGGAAATTTGAAGGCTACTAAAACACCTTTGGGAGCACACATGAAACTCTCAAAGGAGCAGGCGCCGATGACCGACCAGCAAGCCGAAGAGATGATGAACGTGCCCTACTCTTCAGCGGTCAGGAGCTTGATGTATACAATGGTCTGTACGAGACCTGATATTGCACATGGAGTGGGAGTCGGGAGCAGGTTCATTTCGAACCCTTGGAAAGAGCATTGGGAAGCAGTGTTATGGTTGCTACAATACCTCAAAGGGACATCAGGGCGGGAGCTGTGTTTTAGAAGGGTACCGATCGAACTAACAGGGTAGGTGGACGCCGACCTTGGAGGAGATCTGGACGATCGGAAGAGTAAATCGGGGTATGTATTTACTGTTGGCGGTACAACTGTTAGTTGGAATTCGAAGTTGCAAAAGTGTGCCTCACTTTCCTCCACTGAGGTAGAGTATGTTGCGATTTCGGAAGCAAGAAATGAGATGGTGTGGCTCCAGAATTTCTTGATGCAAATCGGTAAAGGGACCGATCTGCGGACATTGTACAGTGATAGTCAGAGTGCCATTTGTTTGGCGAAGAACCCGGTATTTCATGCTAAGACGAAGCACATTGAGTTAAAATATCACTATATTAGGGATCTGCTCAAGAGAAAGGCGGTTCAGTTGATGAAGATCAGAGGCACTAAAAATCCTGCTGATATGCTGACGAAGGGATTCACTGTGGCGAAGCTAGAGCTGTGCGTAGCTCTAGTTGGTCTCACCAAGTGAGTTGGTGAGCAGGAACTATCAAGAGAAGTTGCATTATCGATCTCCAAGTGGGAGATTGCTAAGTGTGGAGATCGGTATTGGTATCGATCGGTCACACTTGAATGACGATCGACAATGTGGTCGATCGGGGCATACATGGAAGACGGGATGGTCGGTATTGGTTCCGATCGGTTTAGGACAGAAGTACGCAATACCGAATGTGACAAAGGGACCGAAGAAATCGGTAGAGGACCGAAGTATGTGATCCGAAGATATGAGATGGAGGCAATCGATCGAGGACCGAACTGAGATATGGTGCGGCCCACTGGTCAAAGATATCGGCAGTTATAGAAGGAGATATTGATGGAAATAATATCGTATCAAATCTATATATATGGACGCATATATATGATTTGATTATGGATAATCCTATATGGAGATATGATCAAATATTAAGAATATTTGATTGTTACCTTAATATCTCAACTACCTCATCTATATAAAGGGGTCTTAGGGTTCATTGTCATGTACTCCAATACTCTTGTATTCCGAATTTCTTCTTCGTGTGTGTGTGTGTTGTAATCTTTTCAAGTGATAGTTGATCTAGTCTAAAAATATTTTGGGTATTTATTTTTAGATCAGTCAATTTATAATTTACTCGAAATTAGATTGTTGTGAGGACACGAGCGATATACGAGGTTGGGCCCGCAATGTGTGAGCTTACATCCTCGGGAGAGCAAAGCTCTACCTTGGTTTCCACTATAATAATCAAGCGTACAAGTACAATGAGGTGATAATGATAATACGGGCAAAAACGGCTCGAGAAATGATCAAATCTGCAGTCGCGTTCCACTGGGCGCGAGTGAACAGTGTCAGTTGCGTTCGACTGGACGCTAGTGAACAGTGTCAGTTACGTTCGACTGGACGCGAATGAATAGTGCAGGCAGGCAGCTCTGCTTTCGCGTTCGATTGGTCGCGACTAGGCACGACTGGGCGCGGCTCGGCGCAACTGGACGCGTCTAGGCGTGGTTGGGCGCGACTGAACGCGGCCAGGCACGATTGGGCGCGGCTGGACGAGTTTGGACGCGAGTCGGAGGTATAGTTCTGCCTTGGGAAGAGTGATAAAAGTCCGAATCCGGCCAAGTGCACCGGACCTTGTATTTATAGAGATATCCAGCCCAAGACCCACTCACTTGAGCCCATAAGCCTAGTTTACTTCACTTAGCCCAAAATAATTAAATATTCCCAATTATAATATAATAAATGCCATGTTGATCCCGAAGCTTCGGGAACCAACCCGAACAAGATATTAGTCAGAAATACGATCAGAAAATTCACGAGAACCTCGTATGTCAGTTCTTTGCCTTCAGATAGCGAATACGCAGCCACATAACATCATTGCACCCGACCGGTGCGCTCCCGGGTGGCAAATTACGAAAATAACCCTGGCCTCGTCCGGGGCCGAAATGACCCGAAACATCTCAAAATGCTTACAGAAACTTTATACGGGGCAAAGCGAGCCAGAATTGTGAGAATACCACTTGAGAATTCCATCCGATAAAAATATGAAAATACCGAAAATACAAATAACCACGTCGGACGATCCCCCGGGTAAGGATAAACACAAGAGAATATACCCGGGTAATATCAATAGTCCCCTGGTTTTCAGATTCAAAGTCTGAGTCGTAAACCATATATCAACAGCTCGTCCCGAAAGCCGATTATCGTTCTGGAGCCCCGCTGAGGAAATCCTTAGCACGGTTGAAATTCTCTCGTCGATACGATCGTTTTGACACTAAGCACGTCAGATTCTGAGCTCAGGTGAAAATTTCGGGATTTTCCGACTCGGGATTGTGCCCCTATAAATACACTGTTCGCTCCTCACAATTCACTCTCTCGCGCGGACTCCTGAACACTCGCGACCTATCGCATTCACTGTGCTATCCGCGACATATCGCGCACTATCGCGACCAGAACTCGCGAATACTGTGCCACTCGCGACGAAACTGCAGTAAGTCGCGACTCCTCAGAATAGACTGAAAACCTTATCTCGCGAACACTGTGCTACTCGCGACGAATCCTCCATACGTCGCGACTCAGGACATAGAATTTGTAAAAAATAATTTCAAAAAATAAATTTGAATTAAATTTACCAATGTCTTCCGATCGCACCGAATCTTCGGGCTCCGCCACCTCATCTTCAAACCATTCGGACTCCTCATCCAATCCGGGGAGTTTCGATTCGATCTCAGCCCCATTTCTTCCTTGCCTTTCCACAATAAATTCTCATTTTTTCGAGATGGTCGCTCGTCTTGAAAACACCCTCGGCCCTCAAAGCTCCGCGGTTAAAGCCCTTAAGTCCTTTAACCAACCTTATAGCATGCAAGCTCGAAAGTGGAGATCAATTCTCGAGCAATATTATTTCCCTTCCGATTGTGTGCTATACCAGCCTGAACTTAGCGACCGTCTCTTGACACCTCCGATCGCCACCCACACTGTTCTCTTGAACACTTAGAATGTGGCCTTCGCTTCCCTCTTCATCCTTTCCTTGTAGAATTGCTCTCGCATCTACAAATTCATCTTTTCCAAGTGACCCCAAATTCAGTTTCTCTTATCCTCTCCTTCATAATATTTTTGGAGGTGAATTGTATTCCTCCGACTATAGACCTTTTCTTCCAAATATTCTACATCGGTGCTGCCGTCAATTTTGGTGCCCAAGGTTGTATATTTTTCCGCCCAAGGCACAAGACGAGCCCATTCCCTTTTTCTGCACCCCACTCCAACCACGACTGGAAGAAACACTTCTTCTTTGTCTGCGGTGTGGGGGATACGAGGCTGTCTCCCTTAAGTCTTCCTTGGCGGTTCCCCGTTGAAGGGGAACCATTTTTTCCCGAAGCCTACGACCCTCTTCCTCGGACGGCCCTTCCGAGACCTCTGAGGAAGGCACTCCTCGATTGCGTTAGGTCCGACGGCGCTGACTGGACCGTGAAGACCTTATTCTATGCAACGATCCTGGTTGCTTTCAACCTCCTTCCGGTCCCTCCCCATTTTAGTAGAGAGCTACTAGGAATCTGAACCGTATATTCATATCGGGGCTAAACTTGATATTCGATAGGAAAGAACCTTAGGAACTTGATTTAACTTGTTTCAAATTTCCATTTCGCGTTTCTCACTTAACTTACTTGTTTTGCAGATAAAATAATTGCTCCAGCTAAGGATCCAGCAAAGAAGGGGGACCGGCTGAATTTCCTCCGTGACCTACTTGCGGAGGATGATGAGCTTATCTTCGAGGCGCCACCGGGGACTCAAAACCGAACTGTCGCAGCCGAGCTGGCGTCAAGCTTACAAGAAGCGGCATCCCCGACTGGGGAGATAAGATGCGACACCCCTCCACCACTACAACCTGCTGCAACGGTGGCCGATCCCGAGCCGGTAAATGAGGAGCCGGCTGCAGCAATTCCTGAGAGTCCCGAAGACCTAATCCCCTTGTCTCGGCGATTAGAGTACGCTATTGAGGAGCCAACCCCGATGAAGGCATGTACGACTTTGCCGAAACCTTAGTGGATATCATCTGGGACGACGAGGAGGGCGAGATTAGCGAGGACCAACCGATGGACCCGGCGGTGGAGGAAATATGCCAAGAAACCCGTACGGAGGGAGAGACCAGCCAAGGCGCCCGTCCGGACAAGGGGAAAAGACCGGCGGAGGGTCCCACAGTCTTGGAGATCGCGGAACCCGTCAGAAAAAGTTGGTTAACCGCTGAATTTATCGATGCCTTCCGTATACATGATATCCCGAGACTAACGGTTAAGGAATGGCTCGATATGGGACACCGGGCCGGTTTCGTGTTGATATAGGACGGGCTCACCTTTCGAATTCCGAGAGGTGACAACGTATCGAGTCGGCCGGCCCTGGCATATTTGGAGCGCAACCCGGAGTTGCCGCCTCGTGGTCGGGATGACCACACGGTGTTTACCAACGTTGGTCGGTTAATGAGTCAGACCACGACGATGCGTCGCGCTATTGGGGAGGTTCGTTGTGACACTAGCAATTACTCCTGTATAACTTTATCTCTTACGTCGTATGTACTAACCATTCTTGTTTTCATTTCAGATGGAGCGGACGATAATCGAGTTGGGCACCGCAGCTGCAGTAGGGGAATACTGTATGCTTAGACACTCGAAGCTCGACTCTCCGGATATTATCGGAGAGCAGACGAAAAAGGCGGCGGAGAAGCTGATGCAGAATCAGCAAAATAAGCATGCCCAGGAGATGGCAGCACTCCGAGAAGAGCATAGCAAAGCAATTGACTCTTTGCTTCGAGCTCACCTCAGCAAGCTGACGGAGAATTCAGGTTTTCATATTGGGCAAAGGCACGCCCTAGAGTAATCCATAGAAACCCTCAAGGTCAACGAGAAGTACGCACAGGACAAATTGATGGAGATCCAAGAGCAAACTGAGGAGAAACTGAGCAAGGCCAAAGAAGAGAACGCGGCCAATAATAAAGCTGTCGGGAAAGCCGTGGAGGAGGTCAAAGAACTCACAACAAAGACTGAAGGCCTCCAATCTATCACCGATCGACTCCGGGCACGAATCGCCAAGCTGCCGTCCCAGATTAACGACTGCTTCTGAAAGTTAATATGGGAGTACACGGTTCACTCCCCTACTTTCCGGAACCTAGGGGCGGTAGCTCATGCCAAGTCGAATGTCCTGTACTTCTTACGAGGGAGTGTCCAGACGCAAAGAATCCTAGGCATATCCCTGACCGCTGAGGAGAAAAAGAAGCTCGATCCCAAGCTCAACGGGAAGTTCGAGCCTATACCCGGTGAGGACATGCTTGATTGCTCACAGGATCCGTTCGGGGCGCTACATTTCAGCTTGAATGAAGATCTTCACCAGCAACTTTACTCGGAGGATATCGAGACGGAGGAGGGCCCATCTCCGGATGCGTTTAGGAAATTGGCTACTTTATTCCCGGAGCCAATGGGCCCCCTCGTGGCGGAGCTCCTGAAAGATGACGATGTAATGGCGGCGTATGATCCTCAAATATATACCCCCGCTAGTGTGACTGGAGCTCGGGAGCGCCATGTAGATGAAATGGCGAGGTTCGCAGCTGCCAAACCTCCATCCTCCCAAAGATTAAAGCTGGTGAAAAAGCGCCCCAGCGGGCCTGGTGAAGGCTCAGGCTCTCACAAGAAGAAGAAATAAACTTCTATATATGATTTTTTCGATTTTTGTATTCTCTCCTCATTTTGTATTCCTCGTGTGTATAAAATTTGTTTTTATTTTCCTTTCAATTCCTCCACTGTATTTTTCAATAAAGAACCATACTCTGAATAATACAAACTCTCCTCTTCTCAACTTTCTTTTCTCGCCACATTCTTCAAGAAATATATAACTCCGAATAATCCACATCAAGAAATAAACTTTCGAGATAATAAGATTATATATGAATCTCCGGTATGGATGCGCAATAATAACGCATATAATAACAATCAGGATGCGTAAAAGTCCCCAGTGTAGAGGAGCTTGTATAGGTCTGCGATAACTCTAAGGCGAACGCCTCTGTGAAATGAGTAGATAATCAAAACAAGTCCACCGTTCTGCATTCACCAATATATCTTTGCCACCGGTATACACTTACACCCGGGGCCATCACACTCTCGCCACCGGTATATACTTGCACCCGGGGCCATCATACTCTCGCCACCGGTATACACTTGCACCCGGGGCCATCATACTCTCGCCGCCGGTATATACATGCACCCGGGGCCATCACACTTACTCGGCCCGTCCATAAGACGGCACCGTCGTACATTCAACCCGTTCATAAAACGGTGTCATTCGGCCCGTCCATAAGACGGTGCCATGCGGAAAAGGACTAGCCTCCGGCGAGAATGCGACCCTCGTCGGCGTGTCATGGAGGAGTCAGGTATATACTTGCACCCTGATTTGCCACAGACATATACATCACAACAAACAGGCCTCTTAACATATTCAAACAGTCATAATGTACAGACGGTTCTGCCGCGGACAGGAAGACTCATCATGTTCAAAATATTTTGACACAGAATTTAATTTGACGAGTTTGAAAATGATCGACTATAAGACAAGTGGTACATTGCGTTTCTAATCTAACTTATTTAATTTATTCCATCCTCCTTCGTACTAAAACGCAATGGACCTACTCCTACCTTACCAGTCCCCTAGTCGATTGAATTCATGTCGTCAAAAAAGATACTTAAAAAATTAGAATATGACCACAAAAAGAGGGGAAATTTTTATTTTCAAAAAGATCGATGAGTCACGTCTATACATAATACTTGCGAAAATTGGAAATATGCCAAGTCCGTGGCAGCTCCTCCCCGCTCATATTTGCGATTTTGTACGTTCCTTCCTTCACTACGGCCGTTACTCTGTACGGTCCTTCCCACTTTCGATCCAACTTGCCAACATGCTTTGAGACTTCCACTTTCTTAAGAATCAAGTCTCCAACTTTTAACAACATAGGTCGAACGCCTTTGTCGTGCCTCTTAGCCATCCGCCTTTTACATACCTCCATTCGTATTGCGGCTCTATCGCGGATATCATCAATACAGTGAAGGTCCAACTTTCTCATATCCTCGTTCAACACCTCGTCATAAGCGATAACTCTTTCCGATAAAATAGTCACTTCAACCGGAGACACGGCCTCAGAGCCATATACCAAAGAGAAAGGGCTGAATCCGGTAGTGGACCTCGGTGATGTCCGATATGCCCACATCACATTATGCAATTCATCCACCCAAGAGCCTTTGGATTCATCTATCCGTGTTTTCAGCTGTTGTAAGATAATACGATTGATAACCTCTGTAAGCCCGTTTGTTTCTGGGTGTGCCACGGAGGTAAACCGCTGTTCAATTCCATAACTCTCACACCATTCATTAACCCTCTTTCCGGCAAATTGCGTTCCGTTATCTGATACCAAAATCCTAGGAATTCCGAATCGACACACGATATACCTCCAAAGGAAACTGATAACTTCCTGTTCCCGAACGCGTGATACAGCTTCAACCTCTATCCACTTAGAGAAATGCTCCACAGCCACGATGCAGAACTTCTTTTGGCTAGGTGCCTTCGGAAATGGTCCTAAAATATCGATGCCCCACATATCGAAAGGGCATGTTGTCGGTAAAGGTTTCATATTAGCTCTCGGTACATGATGCACGTTTGAGTGGAACTGACAAGCGGAACAAGCCCGAACAAAATTCACACAATCTTTCACCAGTGTTGGCCAAAAATAACCGGCCCTCTTAACCTTGTTCGCCAAGGATCGACCTGCTGAATGATCACCACAGTCCCCAGCGTGAACTTCCTCTATAACGGCCTTTGCCTGTACTGGGGACAAACATCGAAGATATGGGCCTCCGAAATTCTTCTTATACAGCTTATCATCCACATAGACAAAATTTGTAGCTCTTTGCATAGTTCTTCGGGCCTCGCCTTCGTCGGTAGGCAATTCTCTCTTGATTACATAATTCACAATAGTATCCTTCCATGATGGCTAATCGGTTATGGCATCCAATAAAAACCATGTCTCATTCGAAAGTTCCAAATTAGCCACCTCGGCCGTCTGTTCTCCAATGGAATGACAGAGGGCTGGTAGTGGATCATTGTTGTTATCCTCGACTCATCCGAGAGTTCTAAAATCGTCGCCGCCTTTGCAAGACCGTCTGCACGCGTGTTTTCCTCCCTTGGGATATACGTGAGCGTAAATATCTTAAGATTCTTAGCCGCCTCTTTGAGCTTTTCTAAATACCTGCACAAATGGTTCCCCTTGGTGGAGTAAGTATCTGCAAATTGGTTCACCACTAACTGCGAATCAGAATGAGCATACAAACGAACGATTCCAATTTCCACTGCCAAGTTAATACCAAATATCAAGGCTTCATACTCGGCGACGTTGTTAATTGCAGGGAAGCGCAACTTTACAGCATACTCGTGTTCTTCACCAGATTTCCTTTCTTTAAAATAAATACCAATGCCGGCTCGCCCGGCAGACACCGATCCATCGAAAAAGGCGTCCCAATACTCCTGAATACCCAATTTATCCGACCGAGTCATCTCTACTATGAAATCCACTAACACCTGGGCCTTTAACGCTCGCCTGGAGATATACTCTATCTGATACTGGCCCAATTCAATATTCCACTTTGCTAGCCTACCAAAGGCATCAATCTTTGATAGCACACTTCGGATAGGCTGATCTGTCAAGACTGTAATATGATGTCCTTGAAAATAGTGTCTCAATTTCCTTGAGGCGACAATCAGAGCTAATACAAACTTCTCTAGATCAGTATATCGGGACTCCGCTCCCTGCAATTTCCTGCTCACATAATATATCGGTTTGTGCTCTTTGTCGCTAAGTCTGACCAATTCAGCACTCACTGCCTCTTTTGTCACTGACAAATATAAACCCAACGGTTCCTCCGGTGAAGGGGGTGACATAAACGGTGGTTTACTTAGATAATCTTTCAAACTCTCAAAATCCCTGCTACATTCGTCATCCCAATATAAAAGATTCGTCTTACGTAAAACCTTAAAAAACGGCAAACTTCTCTCTGCAGATCGTGAAATGAAGCGATTCAAAGAGGCTAATCTCCCAGTTAGCCTTTGAACTTCCTTAACCGTCGTCGGAGGGGTCATTTCTTGGATAGCCGTTATCTTGTCAGGATTCATCTCAATTTCTCTCTCAGATACCATAAAACCGAGAAATTTGCCTCCTTTCACACAAAACGCACATTTAAGTGGATTCAGTTTTATTCTATACTTTCTGAGTACCCCAAAACAATCATTCAAATACTGGATGTGGTTATCCCGTGTTTACTCTTTATCAATATATCATCGATGTAAACCTCCAAAGATTTTCCGATCATATCTTTGAACATCGAATTCATTAAACGTTGATAGGTGGCCCCAGCATTTTTCAACCCAAATGGCATAACTCTATAGCAAAAAATGCCTTTGTTTGTCATAAATGAAGTAAACAATTTGTCCTCACAATGCATAAAAATTTGGTTATATCCGTTAAAGGCATCTAACATACTAAGTAATTCAAAGCCACAGGCCGCATCCACCATCATGTCAATGGCCGGCAGCGGATACGGATCCTTCGGGCATGCTTTATTCAAATCAGTAAAATCGATGCAAACTCTCCAGCTACCACTCGTCTTTGGGACCACCACTGGATTCGCGACCCAATCCATGTATCTAACAGACTCTATGAATCCTGCCTGCAACAAACTTTCCACCTCCTCATCAATCGCCCTCTCTTTCTCAGGGGAAAACTTTCTCTTCTTCTGATGAACTGGTCGCACATATGGGTTAACATTGAATCTATGAGAGCAGACTTGGGGATCAACCCCCACATAATCCTGATAAGACCAAGCAAAAACATCTACATTATTTTGCAAAAAAGAAATTACCTCCTTCTCAACCTCTGGTGACAACTCGGAACCGATCGTCAATGTCTTTTCAAGATTACCGGGGAATAAAGTCACTGTCTTGATTCCCAAAGGCTCCATCTTCATATCGTTTTCTTTGAACTTCCTAAGAGACGGTCCGTCACTTGTATCAATAACTTCATCGGACGAGAATTCCACCATACAAATAGGTAACTTCGCTTTAGATCCATCCATACCATTCCTACACATCACATTATAGCAAGAGCGCGCCAGCTCTTGATCTCCCTTCATCTTCCCAACCCCTAACTGTGTTGGGAACTTCATCATCAAATGTAGTTGAGACACCACAGCTCCAAATAAGTTTAAACAACTTCTCCACAAGATCGCATTATAAGGGAGTATAGGGAGATCCACCACCACGAACTCCACCAACAAAGTTCTTGATATTTCGGGATCGCCCAAAGTCACCGGCAAAAAAACAGATCCCTCAGCCGCAACAACGCTATTATTTAAACCAACTAACTTTGTGTGCACATGCTGGAGTTGGGTGGTTCCTTTCAATGCCATCTGCTCAAAGGCCGCAAGAGTCAGTATGTTTGTAGCGGCCCCGGTGTCGACTAACACTCGAGAAACCGGATGATTCGCAATAATAGGGGAGACAACCAATGCATCATCTTGTGGGGAGAAAACCCCAGATAAATCCTCAGGTCCGAAAGAAATCGTCATCTTGTCCAAATCCGTCAACTGGACCGTGTTAACTTCCATGAATCGCCCCTGTTGGTGTACTGCCTGAAAAGAACGTTTACGGGCGCGATTCAAATCACCGACACTTTTTCCCCCACGATAGTCATAATGATGGGGCCTAGGTTACCCCATCTTGGATGGGCATTTTCAACATTCAAAATAGGTTGACCCTGGTTGGGGTCAACCGGAGTAGGAGGTAATGCTTGCTGGTTCGCGGGGGCTGGTGCGTAAGCCTCATATCCGTACCCCTGCTGGTTTCTTTGCGGCTGATGTCTGCCGCGGCCATGATAGTTGTTTCCTCTCCTTCCACCTCTCTGATTATGTCTGCCACCATTAAAGAATCCTCTCTGGCCACCTCCTTGACGCTGGCAACGCTGTCCTCCGTATCCACGTCCTCTTACATTTGGCCGTGGCGCGTCGGCCTTTGGGGGTTTGGGTGCCGTCCCCTCCGGAATACTTGTATCAATTTTTCCCAGCTTAGACTCGGATAGAGCCTCCACAGTACTGATCAGTTCATCAAGCTGACCCAATTCCAGCAACCTTTCGACTTAAGACATTAATTCTCGACAATCATTCGTTGTGTGTCCAAAACTCCGATGAAAACGACAAAATACTTGGGACTCGTAAGTCCCCTGTGTTGGTTCTTGCAAGGGAGTGGGATAACGGAGAGATCCACCCTTCTTCTGCTCAATTATGGCGAAAATATGTTCATAGTTATACGTCGGAAACACTCTCAACTTTGACTTTGCAGGCTGGGCAATTTTATCTAGCCCACGACTTGCAACGATATAATGAGACCCATACGCCCGTACTTCGATCACTCCATGATCTCGCAAACCTTCATCTTCTCGGATGTAATGCATACATCTCAAAGCCAAATCCTCCATACTTTCCGGGGGGTCTCTATTCAAAGAATTACACAACGGGTGCCCAGCCAGAATAAGCTGGAGCACCCCAACCTTCTCACTCACAGTAATCCGAGGTATCTTCCTACACTCGGCTTCAAAACGGGTAATAAAACCCAACAATCTTTCCGAAGAATCATACCGCGACATAGTCAAAGAAGTAATAGACTTTATTGGCGAATTAAAAGGCGCGAAAGCTGAATAGAATTGATCCTTGAAGTTCTGATATGAAACAATCGAACGCCTCGGTAACCGATTAAACCATCGGAGGGCTGATTCCTTAAGAGAAGCACATGGCCGCATCACTGAAATTCATCAAACTCACATGAATCTCCAAATTCGACGTATGAGCATGTGGGTCAGTCGACCCGCGATACTGTGGAAGATCCTTAGGCATTTCAATAAACTCAGAGCGTGTGGCTCCTATAATTGCCGTGGAAAAAGGAGATAAGGCATTCGAAGTGTTCCATGGACTTTGCAAAACTTCCAAAGATGGTGATGCCTTTCCTCGATTACGGATGGGCTCATTAGCCCTCTCATTCTCAAAATAGTCTCCCTCGTAAGCTGAGGTCTGATGAGTATCCCGGGTGTGCTCCCCGTACACTCGTCTCCTTTCCTGGCCAAGAGTCAGATTGGCCTCCAATTGGTTCATCCTAGCCTCGCTTTGCTCCAACTTCCCACTCATCTCCTTAAATTTTGACTCTATCAATTCCCCGATCTTTTGTAGAGTATTGCTTTTCTCTCCGATTGCTGCACTATTTGCTCGCGGCTCAGGAACACGATCAATATCTTCCTCTGAGGCCACATTATTAACAGGTTCCGGGTGGCATTGTTCCTTCGGGCTCTCCTTTGAGCCTCAACTTGCTCTAATTGAGCGATTAAGGTACGCCTTCGCTCTTCCAGATCTTCGTCTGTTTCTATCTGGTCCGCAGATCTAGAGCGTGCAGGTGGTGGCAGGTGGGCGGTATTACGGACCGCAACTCGGCCAATTCTTTCGAATTCATAACATTTAGACAAACATTCGCGTGACCGAGGATAAAAACTTGGTTCCCTTCCGGATGAAACCCGCTCCGGGTGGGCCGAATAGTTATATTTTGAGCAGGGGGCTCCTCCAGAACTGACGACTTAGCCCCCGGTAACACAACAAAATCATCATTAATTTGAGGAATAGGATCCGCCTCAATTTCTTCATCAAAAATATCTTCATCAGAATTCCGAGTAGTCATGATAATAGAAATCCAAACTCAGCAATAAAGCTCTCAATGGGATAAAAATCTCGGTCCCCACGGACGGCGCCAAACTGATCTAGTCTAAAAATATTTTGGGTATTTATTTTTAGATCAGTCAATTTATAATTTACTCGAAATTTGATTGTTGTGAGGACACGAGCGATATACGAGGTTAGGCCCACAATGTGTGAGCTTACGTCCTCGGGNCGGGTAATAAAACCCAACAATCTTTCCGAAAAATCATACCGCAACGCGGTCAAAGAAGTAATAGACTATATTGGCGTATTAAAATACGCGAAAGCTGAATAGAATTGATCCTTGAAGTCCTGATATGAAACAATCGAACGCCTCGGTAACCGATTAAACCATCGGAGGGCTGATNAAATACCAAAAATATCGAAAATACCAATAAAAGTGTCGGACGAGTCCCCGGGTATTGATAAGTGCAAGAAATATACCCGTGTAATATCACATGGAGTTTGCAAAACTTCTAAAGATGGTGATGCCTTTCCTCGATTACTGATGGGCTCATTAGCCCTCTCATTCTCAAAATAGTCTCCCTCGTAAGCTGAGGTCTGATGAGTGTCCCGGGTGTGCTCCCCGTACACTCGTCTCCTTTCCTGGCCAAGAGTCAGATTGGCCTCCAATTGGTTCATTCTAGCCTCGCTTTGCTCCAACTTCCCACTTATCTCCTTAAATTTTGACTCTATCAATTCCCCGATCTTTTGTAGAGTATTGCTTTGCTCTCCGATTGCTGCANCGGTCAAAGAAGTAATAGACTATATTGGCGTATTAAAATACGCGAAAGCTGAATAGAATTGATCCTTGAAGTCCTGATATGAAACAATCGAACGCCTCGGTAACCGATTAAACCATCGGAGGGCTGATTCCTTAAGAGAAGCGGCAAAAACGAAGCACATGGCCGCATCACTGAAATTCATCAAACTCACATGAATCTCCAAATTCAACGTATGAGCATGTGGGTCAGTCGACCCGCGATACTGTGGGAGACCTTAGGCATTTCAATAAACTCAGAGCGAGTGGCTCCGATAATTGCCGTGGAAAAAGGAGATAAGGCATTCGAAGTGTTCCATGGACTTTGCAAAACTTCCAAATATTGTGATGCCTTTCCTCGATTACCGATGGGCTCATTAGCCCTCTCATTCTCAAAATAGTCTCCCTCGTAAGCTGAGGTCTGATGAGTGTCCCGGGTGTGCTCCCCGTACACTCGTCTCCTTTCCTGGCCAAGAGTCAGATTGGCCTCCAATTGGTTCATTCTAGCCTCGCTTTGCTCCAACTTCCCACTTATCTCCTTAAATTTTGACTCTATCAATTCCCCGATCTTTTGTAGAGTATTGCTTTGCTCTCCGATTGCTGCAATATTTGCTCGCGGCTCCGGAACACGATCAATATCTTCCTTTGAGGCCACATTATTAACAGGTTCCGGGGTGGCATTGTTCCTTCGGGCTCTCCTTTGAGCCTCAACTTGCTCTAATTGAGCGATTAAGGTACGCCTTCGCTCTTCCAGATCTTCGTCTGTTTCTATCTGGTCCGCAGATCTAGAGCGTGCAGGTGGCGGCAGGTGGGCGGTATTACGGACCGCAACTAGGCCAATTCTTGCGAATTCATAACATTTAGACAAACATTCGCGTGACCGAGGATAAAAACTTGGTTCCCTTCCGGATGAAAACCCGCTCCGGGAGGGCCGAATAGTTATATTTTGAGCAGGGGGCTCCACCAGAACTGACGACTGAGCCCCCGGTAACACAACAAAATCATCATTAATTTGAGAAATAGGATCCGCCTCAATTTCTTCATCAAAAATATCTTCATCAGAATTCCGAGTAGTCATGATAATAGAAATCCAAACTCAGCAATAAAGCTCTCAATGGGATAAAAATCTCAGTCCCCACGGACGGCGCCAAACTGATATAGTCTAAAAATATTTTGGATATTTACTTTTAGATCAGTCTATTTTTAATTTACTCGAAATTAGATTGTTATAGGGACACGAGCGATATACGAGGTTGGACTCACAATGTGTGAGCTTACGTCCTCGGGAGAGCAAAGCTCTACCTTGGTTTCCACTATAATTATCAAGCGGTACAAGTACAATGAGGTGATAATGATAATACGGGCAAAAACGGCTTGAGAAATGATCAAATCTGCAGTCGCGTTCCACTGGGCGCGAGTGAACAGTGTCAGCTACGTTCGACTGGACGCGAGTGAACAGTGCAGGCAGGCAGCTCGTCTTTTGCGTTTAATTGGTCGCGACTAGGCACGACCGGGCGCGACTCTACGCAATTGGAAGCGACTAGGCGTGGTTGGGCGTGGCTGGGTGCCACTGGACGTGGTTGGGCGCATTTGGCGCGATTGGACGCGGCCAGACTCGATTGGGCGCGACTAGACGCGTTTGGACGCGAGTCGGAGGTAAAGTTCTGCCTTGGGAAGAGCGATAAAAGTACGAATCCCGTCCGAGTGTACCGGACCTTGTATTTATAGAGAAATCCAGCCCAACTCCACTTAATTGACCCCATAAGCCTATTTACTCCACTAAGCCCAAAATAATTAAATATTATCCAATTATAATATAACAAACGCCATGTTGATCCCGAAGCTTCGGGAACCAATCTCGGACAAGATATTAGTCGGAGATACGATTTGAAAATTCCCGAAAACCTCGTATCTCAGTTATTTGCCTCCAAATAGTGAATACTCAGCCGCATAATAACATCATTGCACCCGAACGGTACGCTCCCGGGTGGCAAATTACGAAAATACCAATGGCCCCGTCCGGGGCCGAAATGACCCGAAACATCTCAAAATGCTTACAGAGGCTTTATACGGGGCCCGGCGAGCCAGAATTGCGAAAATACAACTTGAGAATGCCATCCGATAAAAATATGAAAATACCGAAAATACCATTAACCACGTCGGACGAGCCCCCGGGTAAGGATAAACACAAAGGAATATACCCGGGTAATATCAGTATGTTAGATGCTTTTAAAGGATATAATCAAATTTTTATGAATTGTGAGGACAAGTTGATTACTTCATTTATGACAAACAAATGTATTTTTTGCTATAGAGTTATGCCATTCGCGTTGACAATGCTGGGGCCACCTATCAACGTTTAATGAATTCGATGTTCAAAGATATGATCTGAAAATCTATGGAGGTTTATATCGACGTATATTGATAAAGAGTTAGCATGGGGATAACCACATGCAGTATTTGAATGATTGTTTCGGAGTACTGAGAAAGAATAGAATGATGTTGAATCCGCTTAAGTGTGTGTTTTGTGTGAAAGGAGGCATGTTTCTCGGATTTATGGTATCCGAGAGAGGAATTGAGATGAATCCTGACAAGATAACAGCTATCCAGGAAATGACCCCTCCGACGACTGTTAGGGAAGTTCAAAGGCTAACTGGAAAATTGGCCTCATTGAATCGCTTCATTTCGCGATCAGCAGAGAGAAGTTTGCCATTTTTTAAGGTTTTGCGTAAGACGAATCTTTTGTATTGAGACGACGAATGGAGCAAGCCCATATCTTCGATGTTTGTCCCCAATACAGGCAAAGGCCGTTATAGAAGAAGTTCATGCTGGGGACTGTGGTGATCATTCAGCAGGTCGATCCTTAGCGAATAAGGTTAAGAGGGCCGGTTATTTTTGGCCAACACTGGTGAAAGATTGTGTCAATTTTGTTCGGGCTTGTTCTGCTAGTCAGTTCCACTCAAACGTGCATCATGTACCGAGAGCTAGTATGAAACCTTTACCGACAACATGTCCTTTCGATATGTGGGGCATCAATATTTTAGGACCATTTCCGAAGGCACCTAGCCAAAAGAAGTTCTGCATCGTGGCTGTGGAGCATTTCTCTAAGTGGATAGAGGTTGAAGCTGTATCGCGAGTTCGAGAACATGAAGTTATCAATTTCCTTTGGAGGTACATCGTGTGTCGACTCGGAATTGCAAGGATGTTGGTATCGGATAACGGAACGCAATTTGCCGGAAAGAGAGTTAATAAATGGTGTGAGAGTTATGGAATTGAATAGCGGTTTACCTCCGTGGGACACCCAGAAACAAACGGCCATACAGAGTTTAGGGGAGAAGTCATACATCACCTCTTATCTCACCCTCCTCCTCGCCATCTCCGACAACGTCCACTAGTGTCTCGGCGAAATCATGAATCCCTTCGTCAGGGGAGAACTCTCTAGCAGTAAGCTCTAATCGCCGAGACACAGGAATTAAATCTTCAGGACTCTCTGGGTGCTCTGTAGCCGGCTCATTTTCTGCGGGCTCGGGATTCTCAATGACCGGAGCAGGTTGTGTCGGAGTAACCGGTCGGGCCTCTTCTGCTTTCGGCACCTTTTCTTGCAAGCTTCGTGCCAACTCAGCCGCTGCAGTGCGGTTCTGAGATCCTGGCGCCATCTCAAAGATCAACTCATCCTTCTCCGTAACAAGAGTACGGAGAGATCTCAACCTATCACCCAATCTCGAACGATCTCCAGGGGGAGCCATTATTTTATCTGCAAAACAAACAAGTCGCGTGAGAAGTTCGGTTAAAAAGGTTATAGAGCATATATACGCTGGTTTTAGGAAGGTGTGCTTATCGAGGGAGAGGTGTTGAGATGGTTTAAGTGTTAATGCATGGTCCAGATACCTAATAGTCCCCTACTAAAATGGGTAGGGGTTGGAAGAATGTTGGAGGCGACCAAGATCGGGGCATAGAATAGCGTCTTCGGGGTCCAGTCAGTACCATCCGATGTAGCGCATGTGACAAGTATCCTCTCCAAAGCCTTAGGAGTAATGGATCGCGGGATAGGATAATAGGAATCCGGAAAGAAAGGTTCCCCTCTCAATTGGGAACCGCCAGGGAAGGCTAAGCGCGGATAATCTAGTGGAACCCACACAAGTGACAAAAAAGAAATGCCTCTTCCAGTCATTGTTCGATTGAGGCGTAGAGAATGGAAATGAGCTTCTCTTGTGCCTCAGACGGATAAAGATGTAATCCTGAGCACCATAATGGATAGCGGTACTGATATGGAAGACTTGGAAGAAACAATCAATTGTTATCGAAATCCCGTTGGTCTCCATGAAAATAATGAAGGCGACCACCAAAGATATCGAGTTTGGGTTCAGCTAGAAGAGATGGATGTTCAAACAAGTTAGAAGTGTGGAAATGAACGGGTGAAGCGGAAAGCGGAGACCACACTCTAGATACTCAAGACAAACGGCGTGGGTGCCAACCGGTGGACGTAGGATCCGATCAGTAGGACAGGGCTGGTATAGAACACAATAAGAAGGGAGGTGGTAATCTTTCACGAGGGATTTCCACGTCCGGTGATGCATTGTATATGGCTGATCAAAAGATTTTAAGGCCTTGACAACATAACTCTCAGGACCTACCGTATTCTCATGATGTGCGATTCGGTCAAAGAAATGTGGATAAGGGTTCGTGATGGGGGAACGAAAAGGTGACGTACTCGAATTGGAGCTCCCCGAGCCGGATGAGGAATCCAAGGAATGGGATGACGAGGCATCGGAGTTCGAGGACATGATGTGAAGTTCTCGAAATTAATATTTTTCCAATTTTTATAATTTTTTCCTGATTTTATTAAGTGTCTCGCTAGTTTTCGTAAAAAAAGTCGCGAAAGTCACTGTGCAGCCTACGTAGTCACGAGTTTTCGCTCAGGTGTTAAGTTCACTGTGTCACTGTTCAGTCGCGAGAATTTGATCATAAAGTCGCGAGTGTCACTGTGCAATGCAAGTAGTCGCGAGAACTCGTTCAAAGTCGCGAATGTCACTGTGCTATGAAGGTATTCACGAGAACTCGTTCCAAAAGTCGCGAATGTCACTGTACTATGAGAGGAGTCATGAGAAGTTGTTCGAAAAGTCGCGAGAAGTTTGTGTTTCCGCGAATAAGTACTCTAACAGGGGGGCAGATCTGATATTTATAGGGCCGGACCCTCGTGTCGGGAAAAATCACGAGATTTTTGCCCGAGCTCGGAATATGATGTTCTTAGTGTCAAAATGATCGCGTCTACGAGGGGTTCTCAACCCTACTAACGGTTTTTCCGGAAAAATTCCCGAGCAAGTATCGACTTTCGGGACGAGCTAATATGATATGGTTTACGACTCAGAATCTGAATCTGAAAACCAGGGGACTATTGATATTACATGGGGATGTTTTGGTATCATGATGCTCCAGGAGCTCGTCCGACGTGGCTAGATGGTATTTTCGGTATTCTTGGTATTCTCGTCTATTTACGTCATTCTATAGTTTTGGGGGTATTCTCGTAATTTGGACTTCCCGGGCGTACATATTTGCATTTGACTTTCGTTTCTTGCAGTCTCGGGCAAGTTCGGCCCGAGACGGGGTCAAGGGTATTTTCGTAATTTGGCACCAGAGAAGCATGCCGGTAAGTTGTGGCGATATTTTTGGCTGTATATTCGACATCTAGAAGCAGTGAATTATTTTACGAGGTTCTCCGGTATTTTCTCATCGATATTTTCGGCTAATTCTCGATCGAGATACATTTCCGAAGTTCTACTGCGGAATGGCATTCATTCTAATTAAATTGAATATTATTTAGGTACTTTGGGCTTAATCCAGTGAAATTGGGCTCCTGGCCTGAAACTTATTAATTGGACTGAATTTCTCTATAAATAGGAGCCCCCAAGGCATTGAAAAGGAATTCAGACTCTCTTAGCACCTCTCAAGGCAAGGCTATGACTGAAATTCGCTAAGGCAGTCGCTAGACTTCGTTTTTCAGCCCCCATCCGCGAGTTTTCGCACCAAAACTCGCGGCCACCTTCATCTGGGTTACTATTTGCGAGATTTCGTGTGAACAGTGCTAGTCACGAGTTCTTGCCAGAATCACTATTCGCAAGTTCTTGTCTGAACAGTGCCAGTCGCGAGTTCTTGCCAGAAATCACTATTCGCGAGTTCTTGTCTAAAAAGTGCCAGTCGCGAGTTCTTGCCAGAAATCACTATTCGCGAGTTCTTGTCTGAACAGTGCAAGTCGCGAGTTCTTGCCAGAAATCACTATTCGCGAGTTCTTGTCCGGAAGTCACTATTCGTGAGATTTTGTCGATACAGTGCCAGTCGCGAGTTCGTGCTCGGAAGTTACTATTCGAGAGTTCTTGCTCATACAGTGTTTTTCGAGAGTTGTTGCTGATACAGTGTTTTTCGAGAGTTGTTGCTGGTACAGTGTTTTTCGCGAGTGTTGCTGGTACAGTGTTTTCTGCGAGTTGTTGACCACAACTTGCGGCTGCCAGCCTTTCGAGCCTGACTGAGTGTTTTTGATCGTTTTTCGAGCCGTTTTTGCCAGTGTTATCATTATCACCTCATTGTACTTGTATCCTTTGATTATTATAGTAGAAACAAAGTACAGCTTCGCTCTCCTGAGGACGTAAGCTCACACATTGTGGGCCCAACCTCGTATATCGCTCGTGTCCCCACATAAATTGAACTATAAATAATTAAAAATTGACTGATCTAAAAATAGATACCCAAAATATTTTTTGACTAGATCACCCATCCTTTGGCGAATCGTTTGCCATGCACGATGCCGGGTTTGGTCGGACGGTCCATCCTTCCTCACCTCGAGTCTTATTACCATTTATCTCGTTCATTCGTGTCTTTTCTTTCTTCTTTATTAACCCAATCCCGTTCCCTAATCCTGAACCTTCCCTTACTATATTGTGTTCACTCCGCTTACCGTTTGCTTTCGCTTGCTATAATCTTTCCGTGCTTCCCTGCATTTCGTAACATGTCTTAGTTACTCGAATTCCAACGTTGTTATCGCTGCTAAAAATCTACAATAACAAAATTTAGACCCCTTTTACGGATAGGGGTTGAACGAAAAAGTAATACGAAAGCAACAAGTAAAAAGACACGATTTTTGTTGGTGAAAAACCTTTCTGTAAAAGAAAGGATAAAAAACCACCCCGATCGTAGCTTTTGAATCCACTATAAATGTCAAGTTCGTAGATTTACAATGGGAGAACAAGAGATAGAAAACCAAAGAAAAAAGATTATGTTTTGATGGCCGTAGTCGTAGGTTTCCCGGGCGAAAAAGAAAAGAATAGCGACCTCCTCCTTAGGTCAAGAATTCAAGCTCCCCTCCTTAACACTTTAATCATGTTTATATAGGTGATTTGTCCAGCCCAATTATAACTCATTAGGCCCACCAATAATGGAGTTCAATAAATAATGACCCATTAATATCTAAATTAGGCACAATGGTCCAATAAATAAGTTACCCGATCTAAATGCCACGATATGCTATAAACAATGTCAATCATCAAAATATCTCGATCTGTTTTATTTCTCTACTTGGGAATTACTATATAGATATATATGTGTCATTGAATAATAAATATCACAGGGTGATATCAGAAGTCCCCTGATTTGCGTAGTCGAAATATTCGAGTACACAAATCATAAATTTACCCTGAGAATATTTTTGCAATAAACTTACAATAGTTGTATCGCATTTTGTAACTAAATATACCAGGCATGAGTGAATAAGCATATCTCAAATAAATAATTATTATTGACTGAATACCATCATCTTATGAAACTTTATATATACTTCTAAAATAATGAGTGGAGATATTATCTTCTTATAACTGAATCTGACATTATAATTCACCAAAATCTCTATCTATGAACTCTATAAAAGTATTCGATGACTTTTTGTTATGTTGTCTTTAAAATTTCTGATAGTTTCCGACAATCGATAAGACTCCTGGTATGTGAGAATATCTTGATATGTCCGAATAAACGACTTCACAATCCTCGTATAACAAGTAATTTAGTGAGAGTCCCTTACGATAACTCTAGTTATAACTCATCATAAATAACGAAATCCATGCCTTATGACCATAACTTGGTCATGTTGATCGTAAATGAAATTATTTGAGCAAAAATAACGAAATGCATGTCATTGGACCATCACTTGGTAATCCTGATCGTAAACGAAAATACCCGATCATAAATTAGAAAAATCATGCCATAATACAATTAGAATACCGCTTAGCCATTTTGTTATGCCACGAAAATACCAAGCCATAAAGAGAATCTATGAAATCCCGGTGTTCGTCCTCAACAAACACCCAACACCCCTTACTTAGATCGGGTATAATCATTCATAGGCAGATCTAGTACCCTGGCTAAGGTGGACTTTTGAGGGCCACGGAGAAGACAGATGTCTTTTCACGGATTTCAATAAGCATCCAATATCGCCCTCACTTATGGGTCTCAACGAGCACCCAACAATCACGGGCCTCAACTAGCGCCCCACTTAAATTCACAGCTCGGGTCTCAACAAGCACTCGTGGGCCTCAAGTAGCACCCCACTTAACTTCATAACTCGGGTCTCAACAACCACCCGTGGGCCTCAAGTAGAGCCCTAATTATTCTAATATGATCGGGTCTCAACAAGCACCCGTGGGGCTCAAGTAACGGCCATCACGTTTACCTTTCGGGTATAAACTTGCACCCGGAATCAACACACTTTCCCTCCGGTATGAACTTGCACCTAGGGTCATCACACTTCCCCACCGGTATAAACTTGCACCCGGGGTCATCAAACTTTCCCTCCGGTATAAACTTGCACCAGGGTTCATCTCACTTTTCCACCAGTATAAACTTGCACCTGGGGTCATCACACTTTCCCTCCGGTATAAACTTGTACTCGGGGTCATCAAACTTTCCCTCCGTTATAAACTTGCACCCGGGGCCATCACACACTCGCAATCTGTATAAACTTGCACCCGGGGCTATCACACTCTGGCCACCGGTATATACTTGCACCCGGGTTCATCACACTCTCGACCCGTCCATAAGACGGTGTCACCACTTACTCGGCCCTTCAATAAGACGGCGCCATCGCACTCTCGACCCGTTCATAAAACGGTGTCATTCGGCCCATCCATAAGACGGCGCCATCGAACTCTCAACCCGTTCATAAAACGGTGTCATTCGGCCCGTCCATAAGATGGTGCCATACGGAAGTGGACCAGCCTCCGGCCAGGGCGCGACCCTCGTCAGCGTGTCATGGAGGAGTCAGGTATATACTTGCACCCTGATTTTCCACGGAAAAATATATCACAACAAACAGGCCTCTTAACATATTTCAACAGTAATTATGTATAGACAGTTCTGCCGCGGACAGGAAGACTCATCATGTTTAAAATATTTTAACGCAGTATCTAATTTGACGAGTTTGAAAATGATCGACTATAAGACAGGTGGTACATTGCATTTCTAATCTAACCTATTTAATTTATTCCATTCTCCTTCGTACTAAAATGCAATGGACCTACTCCTACCTTACCAGTCCCCTAGTCGATTGAATTCATGTCATCAAAAAAGATACTTAAAGAATTAGAATATGACCACAAAAAAGAGGGGAAAATTTTTATTTTAAAAAGATCGATGAGTCACGTCTATATATAATACTTGCGCAAATTGGAAATATGCCAAATCCGTGCAGCTCCTCCCCGCTTATATTTGCGATCTCATACATTCATTTTCTTACCACCATCGTAATCCGTTATGAAATTTCCCATTCAAAGTACAACTTGCCAACATGTTTACTTATCTCAACTTTCTTGATAGTTAGGGGAATTAATATACCGATCCCCCATATTTCGATAGGCAAATTGTTGACATCAATTCAATTTCTGATAAATATGAAATAATAAGTGCAAGAGATAAATGAATTCCTTGAATAGATAGGCATGATGTCCTGATAATCCAGAATATGTAGGAAGAATTCTCATAACAATAGATTTCACTCC
>RWGZ01001206.1:0-54563 GCA_009725065.1 Utricularia reniformis | reverse complement strand
GTCATTTGCCACCGGGAGTGCACCGAACAGGTGCAATAGGGTTGTTTGGCTGCGAATTCGCTATCTAAAAGCGAAGGATCAATATACGAGGTTCTCGGGAATTTTCTGATCGTATTTCCGACTAACATCTTGTCCGGGTTGGTTCCCGAGGCTTCGAGATCAACATGGCATTTATTATATCATAATTAGGAATATTTAATCATTTTGGGCTAAGTGAGGTGAACTAGGCTTATGGGCCCAAAAGGGTGAATTTTGGGCTGAATTCCTCTATAAATAGGAGTCACAAGGCATTGAGAAGGGGTTCGGACTTTTATCACGCTTCCCAAGGCAAAACCAGCTCTCCAGTCGCGACCAAACTCCTTACTCGAGACGAGTCACCCTGACTCGCGACCCAACAGCCTAGCCGCGACGAGTCCAGTGGCTCATTGAACCTAGCCGCGACGAGTCACACTGACTCGCGTCCAGTCACACTAAACAGCCTAGCCGCGACGAGTCCAGTGGCTCATTGAACCTAGCCGCGACGAGTCACAATGACTCGCGTCCAGTCAAACTAAACAGCCTAGCCGCGACGAGTCCTCCACTCGTCGCGAACAGTACCCGTCTCGCGCCCAGTCCACCTGCCTGCACTGTTCACTCGCGTCCAGTGCGACGCAACTGCAGTTTTAACCATTTTTCGATCCGTTTTCACCCGTATTATCATTATCACTTCATTGTATTTGTACCACTTGATTATTATAGTGAAAACCAAGGTAGAGCTTCGCTCTCCCGAGGACGTAAGCCCACACATTGTGGGCCCAACGTCGTATATTGCTCGTGTCCCCACAACAATATAATATACGAATTAATCATAAATTGACTGATCTAAAAATAAATACCCAAAATATTTTTAGACTAGATCAAAAGGAATTTAGAATAATCAATTAATTACCAATGGCAGATACAGTGATGCTACGACTAATAACCAATTGCTTGAAGTCCTTATAAATATTATTCGGGACGAATACCATTCCGGATAATTAAGACTATTCCGAACGAATACCATTTCGGATGATTAAGAACAACAATTAGATACATCATTCACGATATACTCATTGCTATCAATAATATGACAATCCAATAGAGTTTCATCCAATTTCCTTAGTCTAATAATGTTTTTTAACTGCAAATCCTCAAATAAAATTCCGAGGGTTGCGAAACTCTATTGGTTTTCGTTATAATCGCCATTATGCTAGCTGTATGGTACCTCATTAAAGCAGACCCACACGATCGAAATAAGGAGCTTTAATCGATCAAGGCATGTAATATGTCTCAAACAACATGGAAACCAGGGTGAAACGACTACTTCACAAAATGCTCAAATCTCATTGAATAATGTGCAAAAGCCTCAGATAGTTCGTATTACCATTAAGGATGCATTAACCTTCGCTAGACTATGAGTATCGAAACCATAGATTACATGTCTGAAGCATATAAAAAACTCAATAAAATTTCTTGATAGAATTCCATAGAGCAAAATAATATTATGTGATATCAGTTTCTTCTAATTGATAACCATATAAATAGGCTCATAGCTGAAAACCGAAAAATTATGCATCATAGTCTTTGATAATGATATATTGCGCTCTTTCAAATATTCTTTAATCATGAACAAACTTAATACATACAAAGGCAAACTTCTGGATGTTCTTTCGAATTCAAAATATTTTGATAAACACCGAGGAAGTAGATACCTAATAAATGCCCTCCCGGATGAATTCCCGCTCCGAGAAGGATGACTAATGCTTTCGCCGACCAGGGGTTCTTCCGAATGTATTGATTGAGTCCCCGGTAATACATCGCCCTCGTTTCTTCCAATTATCAGAGGGTTCGGCATTGTTATCAACCCTCGACAGTGAAAAGATGCTAAAATACTCTCTACATGATTTAATCTAAGAAATATTCAAAATATATCCAATCTACCACTAAATATTTGCCGTAACGACTTCAAGGCACCCAAATTACGAAAATGACCCTAACATCAATTTATCCGGGAATCTTCCAAAAATATTGATAATGTCATTAGGAACTTTTATATGCTATTCCAGGGCCTATATATTACGAAAACACAATATCCCCGGGGTGTCCGAAATATAAAATACCTCCAAAGTTACTTTATCTCAAAATATTCAGAATACATTGGAAGGCGCTCCATAAGATTATCGGAGTATCTAAATTACAAAAATATCCCCGTGCAATATCAATAGTGATCTTCATAGTTCATTGCAAAAATATTCATCCCTTTTTAATTCGTCGCTGTGGCAGAATATCAAACCAACAACTTCACATTTTTTGTGATGTCTTTGCAATACTGTGAAATCAAATAGAAATGAACTCTAATCAACTCAAGTGTCTTTAGTCTGAGGACTCAACTCCGACTCCACCAATCAATTTGAAAAGAACCATCGTGCTCCAAATTTGTAATATTATGAGCACATTGAACACAAAGCCATGAAACCATAATCCAGATGTAAAAGTGTTTAAATCATTATTTATCGTGATATAAGAAAATAAAACCGATAGAAAACTAAGATAATTTTCGTTCCATTAAGTGTCTGTTAAGTTCCCATTGTTATAAGAAAAGACCATAAATTCCCCGTAAAGAACCAAGAAATTCTATATTTCTTCTTCGTAATATCGAATTCTCTTGCGTTTCCAATAATGAAGGAAGTCTCCATTTTCTCGAAACCTTAATACTTGTATATTTTAACTCGATCTTGATTGCTCTAATTATGGTAATTTCGACAATAACGATTATAAATAAGAAAATCTCTGCCATCAATAATATAATCTTATGACAAATCCAATAATATATAGGAAAATCTGTGTCATCCATACGACAATTTCTTGACTATTTTGATCATAAATAAGAACATCAATTCTAACACTTGCTTGTCTCGGAGATGACAAATTGTCTTTTCTATGCATCCAAAACAAATTCACTTCATATGTAATCTATCCAGAGAGTTTCCGGCTATCCATAAGATTCTTTAATAATTAAATAATTCTCTGTTAAGGTGGTGATAAACAACTCAGGATGATAATACATACGAGTCCCCTAGTAAATCATTCAGAATATACCATAAATAATACCAACATGAAAAGATTAGCATATTATCATAAAATCAGCATCATCCCAATCAGAAAAATATAGAAATCCATCTTCTTTGGATTATATAATTTCAAATACGAAGTAAATAAGATCAATCGATCTACACGTTCCATAACGAAGAAATTTCATAAATTTGAATAATATGTCTTGATAAATATATATAAACATCATAACGATCCAATAGTGAAATAATTAAATCCATATCAGAATTCTTAGATAACGAATTCTGAAAAATCGAAAGCAACATTGTTATATTTCCGCCGATAATTCGAACATTGAAATAATTACAGAAACTCATCTCCACCGTTGGGAACGTAGAAAAATGTGTCGTTAATTATATACGTTAATTTCAGAATAATCCAACCGTGAAATAAAGAATGTCATATAGAATACCATAACTCAATATTGCAGAAAACTCAGTTTGAAACTTTAAACGTTTGTCGTTAAGTTAAAACTGAAACAACATTTAAAATCGATCTCCACCGTCTAGAAAATTTACAGGTACGTCTAGACTAATACATATTAATTTCAGAAACATTCAACGGTCCAATTATGCAAACTGAATAGAATAACCGAACTGCACATTACAATAGGATTAGAAATAACAACCATATATTCGGATAGTAATCTGAAATCTGAAAGTGCCAAAAAACTGATATTCAACAATCAGAGGACCGAAAGATATGTGTGAAACCACGCTAAAAATTTTCAGAATGATCCAAAGGTAAACCAGTGAGATTCGAATCGAAATTTCAGAATTACATATAGTAGAAAAAGCATATACGAATCGTTCTAGACCAACATTAATTCGAAAATCCAAACGACCATAAAATTCGATCTTCAACGTTCAGAATAGAGAATAATATGTTTGTAGCAGTATACGAAAGTTGCAGACCGATCCAACGGTTCAATATTTAGAAACACACTGAATACCAAAGCTGTGCTTAATTGAAAATATATTCGCGTTTTCCATCCAAAACTCTGGGTAAAAACTCAATATGATTAAAAACGTCCCCACGGACGGCGACAATGTTATCGCAGCTAAAAATTGGCAATAACAAAATTTAGACCCCTTTTACGGATAGGGGTCGAACGAAAAAGTAATACGAAAGCAAGAAGTAAAAAGACACGATTTCTGTAGGTGGAAAACCTTTCTGTAAAAGAAAGGATAAAAAACCACCCCGGCCGTAGCCTTTGAATCCACTATAAACGTCAAGTTCGTAGATTTACAATAGGAGAACATGATGTAGAAAACCAAAGAAAAAAGATCATGTTTTGATGGCCGTAGTCGTAGGTTTCCCGGGCGAAAAAGATAAGAATAGCGGCCTCCGCCTTAGGTCAAGAATCCAAGCTCTCCTCCTTAACACATTAACTATGTTTATATAAGTGATTTGTCCAGACCAATTATAACTCACTAGGCCACCAATATTGGAGTCCAATAAATAATAACCCATTAATATTTCAATTAGGCACATGAGTCCAATAAACAAGCATCCCGATCTGATATTACCCGGGTATATTCTCTTGTATCCGTTCTTACCCGGGAGCTCGTCCGACGTGGTTATTGGTATTTTTGATATTTTCATATTTTTATCGAATGGCATTCTCAAGTGGTATTCTCGTAATTCTGGCTCGTTGGGCCCCATATAAAGTCTCTGTAAGCATTTTGAGATGTTTCGGGTCATTTCGGCCACAGACGGGGCCAGGGGTATTTTCGTAATTTGCCACCCGGGAGCGCACCGGTCAGGTGCGATGATGTTATGTGGCCGCATATTCGCTATCTGGAAGCAGTGGATTATTTTACGGGGTCCTCCGGTATTTTCTCATCAATATCCTCGCCTAATTCTGGATCGAGACGCATTTCCGAAGTTATATTTCGGAACGGTATTTGTTCTAATTTAATTGGATATTAGTTGAGGTGTCTTGGGCTTAATCTAATGAAATTGGACTCTTGGGCCTAAGCTTGTGTTTTGAGCTACATTTCTCTATAAATAGAGGTCCTAAGGCATTGAGAGGGGGTTAGATCCTTTTCGCATCTCCCAACGCGAGACTTTCACTCGAAATCGCGAGATTTCAACACTGCAATTACTATTCGCGAGATTTCGTACCGAATCTCGCGGCCAGCCTAGACTCGCGAGGAATCGCACCAAACCTCGCGACCAGGCCGTGCCTTATACCAAAACTCGCGACTAGCCCTTCTCGCGAGAAACCAGACCAAACATCGCGGCTAGTCCAGGCTCGCGAGATTTCGAGCCAAATCTCGCGGCCAGGCTTGACACAGCCCTTCTTCGCGACATTTCGTCATATTTGGCTTTTTGGAGTATATTTGATCGTTTCTCGGGTCGATTTCATTCGGATTATCGTTATTACATCGTTGTATTCGTTTCTCATTGATTATTATAGTGGAAACCAAAGTAGAGTTTCGCTCTCCCGAGGACGTAAGCCCACACATTGTGGGCCCAACCTCGTACATCGCTCGTGTCCCCACAACAACATAATTTACGAATTAATCATAAATTGATTGATCTAAAAATAAATATCCAAAACATTTTTAGACTAGATCAATAATTTACTCGAAATTAGATTGTTTGTGTGGGACACGAGCGATATACGAGGTTGGACCCACAATGTGTGGGCTTACGTCCTCGGGAGAGCGAAGCTCTACCTTGGTTTCCATTATAATATTCGGAGAATACAATTACAATGAGATGATAATGACGATACGGACGAAAACAGCTCGAAAAACGATAAAATCTGCAATCACGTTCCACTGGACGCGAGTGAACAGTGCAAAGCCAGGCTGGTCGCGACCAACGCGGGAGGTACTGTTCGCGACCAACGCAGATGATGACTGGTCGCGAGTAGTGATGATGATTGGTTCGTCGCGAATAGGAGCCACTGGTCGCGGTTAAGTTAGTTTAATCGCGGTTGGCGCGTTTGGTCGCGAGTCTGGGTCAAGTCTCGCCTGGGAAGTGCGATAAAAGTCCGAATCATGTCCAAGTGCACCGGACCTTGTATTTATAGAGAATTCCAGCCCAAATGCAGCCCAAAACCCACTCACTTGAGCCCATAAGCCTATTTACTCCACTAAGCCCAAAAATAATTAAATATTCCAAATTGCAATATAATAAATACCATGTTGAGGACGAAGCTTCGGGAATCACTTCGGACAAGATATTAGGTGGGAATACGATCAGAAATTTCCCGAGAACATCGTATATTGACCTTTAGATAGCGAATACGCAACCACATAACATCATTGCACCTGACCGGTGCACTCCCGGGTGAAAAATGACGAAAATACCCCTGGCCCGGTCCGGGGCCGAAATGTCCCGAAACATCTCAAAATGCTTGCAGAAACTTTATATGGGGCCCAGCAAGGCAGAATTGCGAGAATGTCACTTGGGAATGCCATCCGATAAGGATATGAAAATACCGAAAATACCAATAACCATGTTGGACGAGCCCCTGGGTAAGGATAAATACAAGAGAATATACCCGGGTAATATCAAACATCAATTCATGTTTAATTGAAATCAAAATCATCACACCTAGAACATGTGAAACTACGTGAAAAATGAACCAAATCATATTCATTCAAAATCGCAAATATGAATATGAGCGTACAAAATCGCAAATATGAGCGGGGAGGAGCTGCCACGGACTTGGCATATTTCCAATTTGCACAAGTATTATGTATAGACGTGACTCATCGATCTTTTTGAATATAAAAATTTCCCCTCTTTTTGGTGGTCATATTCTAAATTTTTAAGTATCTTTTTTGACGACATGAATCCAATCGACTAGGGGACTGGTAAGGTAGGAGTAGGTTCATTACGTTTTAGTACGAAGGAGGTTGGAATAAATTAAATAAGATAGATTAGAAACGCAATGTACCACTGGTTTTATAGTCGATCATTTTCAAACTCGTCAAATTAAATACTGTGTCAAAATATTTTGAACATGATGAGTCTTCCTGTCCGCGGAAGAACCGTCAATACACAATGACTGTTGGAATATGTTAAGAGGCCTGTTTGTTGTTATGTATATTTCCGTGGCAAATCAGGGTGCAAGTATATACCTGACTCCTCCATGACACGCCGACGGGGGTCGCGCCCTCGCCGGAGGCTGGTCCTTTTCCGCATGGCACCGTTTTATGAACGGGCCAAATGACACCGTTTTATGAACGGGTCGAAAGTGCGATGGCACAGTTTTATGAACGGGCCAAATGACACCGTTTTATGAACGGGTCAAATGTACGACGGCGCCGTCTTATGGACGGGCCGAGCAAGTGTGATGGCCCCGGGTGCAAGTATATACCGGCGGCGAAAGTATGATGGCCCCGGGTGCAAGTATATACCGGTGGCGATAGTATGATGGCCCCGGGTGCAAGTATATACCGGCGGCAAGAGTATGATGGCCCCGGGTGCAAGTATATACCGGCGGCGAGAATTTGATGGCCCCGGGTTCAAGTATATACCGGCGGCGAGAGTGTGATGACCCCGTGTGTAAGTATATACCGGCAGAAATATATTGGTAAATGCAGAACAGTGGACTTATCTTGAGTATCTACTCATTTTAAAGAGGCTTTCGCCTTAGAGTTATCGTAGACTTATACAAACCCCACTACACTGGGGACTCTCTTACATCCGTATTATTATTATATGCGTTGTTGTTGCGCATCCATAATCGGAGATTCAAGCATATTCTTATTACCTCGGAAGGTTATTTCTTGTTGAGGATTATTCGGAATTACAGATTTCATATCGGGGATTCACGCATATTCTTATATTCTCGAAAGGTTATTTCTTGAAGTGGATTATTCGGAATTATACATTTCTCGAAGAATGTAACGGGAAAATAAAGTTGAGAAGAGGAGAGTCTGCATTATTCAGAGTATGGTTCTTTATTCGAAAGTAAAGCAAAATTTTATATATATGGGGAATACAAAACGGGGAGAGAATACAACAATTGAAGAAACCAGTTGTGGAAGTTTATTTCTTCTTCTTCTTCTGGGAGCCTGAGCCTTCACCAGGTCCGCTGNACATGAATCCAATCGACTAGGGGACTGGTAAGGTAGGAGTAGGCCCATTGCATTTTAGTATGAAGGAGGTTGGAATAAATTAAATAAGATAGATTAGAAACGCAATGTGCCACCGGTTTTATAGTCGATAATTTTCAAACTCGTCAAATTAAATACTGTGTCAAAATATTTTGAACATGATGAGTCTTCCTGTCCGCGGCAGAACCGTCTATACATAATGACTGTTGGAATATGTTAAGAGGCATGTTGTTGTGATGTATATTTCCGTGGCAAATCGGGGTGCAAGTATATACCCGACTCCCCATGACATGCCGACGAGGGTCGCGCCCTCGCCTGAGGCTGGTCCTCTTCCGCATGGCACCGTTCTATGAACGGGCCAAATGACACCGTTTTATGAACGGGTCGAAAGTGCGATGGCACCGTTTTATGAACGGGCCAAATGACACCGTTTTATGAACGGGTCAAATGTACGACGGCACCGTCTTATGGACGGGCCGAGTAAGTGAGATGGCCCCGGGTGCAAGTATATACCGGCGGTGAAAGTTTGATGGCCCCGGGTGCAAGTATATACCGGCGGCGAGAGTTTGATGGCCTCGGGTGCAAGTATATACCGGCGGCGAGAATTTGATGACCCCGGGTGTAAGTATAAACCGGTGGCAGAGATATATTGGTGAATGCAGAACAGTGGTCTTATCTTGAGTATCTACTCATTTTAAAGAGGCTTTCGCCTTAGAGTTATCGCAGACTTATGCAAACCCCACTACACTGGGGACTCTCTTACATCCTTATTATTATTATATGCGTTGTCGTTGCGCATCAATAATCGGAGATTCAAGCATATTCTTATTCTCTCGAAAGGTTATTCCTTGTTAAGGATTATTCGGAAATACAGATTCCATATCGGAGATTCACGCATATTCTTATATATTCTCGAAAGGTCATTTCTTAAAGTGAATTATTCGGAATTATACATTCCTCGAAGAATGTGACGGGAAAATAAGTTGAGAAGAGGAGAATTTACATTATTTAGAGTATGGTTCTTTATTCGAAAGTAAAGTTCAAAAATCGAAAGGAAAATAAAAGCAAATTTTATATATGTGGAGAATACAAAAACGGGGAGAGAATACAAAAACCGAAGAAGTCAGTTACAGAAGTTTATTTCTTGTTCTTCTTCTGGGAGCCTGAGCCTTCACCAGGTCCGCTGTGGCGCTTTTTCACCAGCTTTATTTTTTGAGAGGAGGGAGGTTTGGCAGCTGAAAACCTCGCTATTTCATCTTCGTGGCGCTCCCGAGCTCCAGTTACGCTAGCGGGGGTATATATTCGAGGGTTATACGCCGCCATTACATCGTCGTCTTTCAGGAGCTCCGCCACGAGAGGGCCCATTGGTTCCGGGAATAAAGTAGCCAATCTCTTAAATGCATCCGGAGATGGACCCTCCTCCGTCTCAATGTCCTCCGAGTAAAGCTGCTGGTGAAGATCTTCATCCAAATTAAAATGTAGCGCCCCGAACGGATCCTGTGAGCAATCCAACGTGCCCTCACCGGATATAGGCTCGAATTTCCCGTTGAGTTTGGGATCGAGCTTCTTTTTCTCCTCGGCGGTCAGCGATATGCCCAGGATTCTTTGCGTATGGACACTCCCCCGTAAGAAGTACAGGACATTCGACTTGGCATGAGCTACCGCCCCCAGGTTCCGGAAAGTAGGATAGTGAACTGTGTACTCCCATATTAACTTCCGGAAGCAGTCGTTAATCTGGGACGGCAGCTTGGCAATTCGTGCCCGGAGTCGATCAGTGATGGACTGGAGGTCTTCATTTTTTGATGAGAGCTCTTTGACCTCCTCCACAGCTTTTCCGAGAGCTTTTTTATCGGCCATACTCTCTTCTTTGGCCTTCCTCAGTTTCTCTTCAGTTTGCTGTGGATCTCTTTGAGTTTGTCCTGTGCGTACTTCTCGTTCACCTTGAGGGTTTTTATTGATTGCTCAAGGGCGTGCCTTTGTCCGATGTGGAAGGCGGAGTTCTTCGTTTGCTCGCTGCGATGAGCTCGAAGTAGAGACTCGATCGCCTTACTATGCTCTTCGCGGAGTGCTGCCATCTCCTGAGCATGTTTATCTCGCTGATTCTGCATCAGCTTCTCCGCCGCCTTTTTGGTTTGCTCCCAGATAATATCCGGCGAGTCGAGCTCCAAATGTCTGAGCATACAGTATTCCCCTACTGCAGCTGCGGTACCCAACTCGATTATGGTACGCTCCATCTGAATTAAAACAAGAAAGGTTAGTATAATGAAAAGAATAAAGTTGCGAAGAAATCGTCGTTGTAACGAACCTCCCCAATGGCGCGACGCATCGTCGCGGTCTGACTCATTAAATGACCAACGTCGGTAAACACTGTGTGGTCATCCCGACCACGAGGCGGTAACTCCGGGTTCCGCTCCAAATATGCCAGGGCCGCCCGGCTCGACACATTGTCGCACCTCGGAATTCGGAAAGTGAGCCCGTCCTTTATCAATACAAAGCCGGCGCGGCGTCCCATATCGAGCCATTCCTTGACCGTTAGCCTCGGGATGTCGTGTATACGGAAGGCATCGATAAAGCTGGCGGTTAACCCACTCTTTCTGTTGGGTTCCGCAATCTCGAAGACGGCGGGCTCCTCCGCCGGTCTTTTCCCCTTATCCGAGTGAGATACCCGGCTGGTCACCCCCTCCGAGTGGACCTCTCGGCGTATTTACTCCACCACCGGATCCGTCAGCTGTTCCCCACTTATCTCGCCCTCTTCGTCGTCCCAGATGATATCCACTAAGTTTTCGGCGAAGTCGTACATGCCGTCATCGGGGGTGGGCTCTTCAACCGTATATCCTAATCGCCGAGACAACGGGATTAGGTCTTGGGGGCTCTCAGTATTTGTTGCAGCCGGCTCCTCATTTATCGGCTCGGGATTAGCCACCGTTGCAGCAGGTTGTGGTGGTGGAGGAGTGTTGCATCTTATTTCCCCAGTCGGGGATGCCACTTCTTGTAAACTCGATGCCAGCTCGGCCGCGGCAGTTCGGTTCCGAGTCCCCGGTGGCGCCTCGAAGATAAGTTCATCATCCTCCACGAGAAGATCACAGAGGAAATTCAACCGATCCCCCTTTTGGTTTTGATCCTGAGCAGGGGCCATTATGTTATCTGCAAAATACGCAAGTTAAGTGAGAAACGCGAAGTCTGAATTCAAAGACAAGTTACATAAGGTTCCTAAGCGTTGATCCTATCAAAAAAGAATTATTAAATGTAGCTCCTATATGAATATACGGATGAGGTACCTAGCAGTTCTCTACTAAAGTGGGGGGGGACCGGAAGGAGGTTGAAGGCAACCAGGATCGGAGCGTAAAGTAAGGTCTTCACGGTCCAGTCAGCGCCGTCAGACCTAGAACAATTGAGGAACGCCTTCCTCAGGGATCTCGGAAGGGACGTCCGGAATTTGGGGCCGTAGGCCTCAGGAAAAAATGGTTCCCCTTCAACGGGGAACCGCCAAGGAAGGCTCAAGGGAGACAACCTCGTCTCCCCCACCCCGCTGACGAAGAAGAAATGTTTCTTCCAGTCATGGTTGGAATGGGGTGCGGAAANAATTAACGATGATTTTAATGTGTTACCGGGGGCTCGGTCGTCAATTCTGGAGGAGCCCCCTGCTCAAAATGTGACTATTCGGCCCTCCCGGAGCGGGTTTTCATCCGGGGGGGAACCAAGTTTTTATCCTCGATCACGTGAATTTCGGTCCAAATGTTATGAATTCGCACGAGTTGGCCGAGTTGCGGTCCGTAACACCGCCCATCCGCCGCCACCTACACGCTCTAGATCTGCGGATCAGACAGAAACCGATGAGGATTTAGAAGAGCGAAGGCGTACTTTAATCGCCCAACTGGAGCAAGTTGAGGCTCAAAGGAGAGCCCGAAGAGCAATGCCACCCCGGAACCTGTTATTAATGTGGCTCCTGAGGATGATATCGATCATGTTCCAGAACCGCGAGCAAGTGCCGTAGCAATCGAAGAGCAAAGCAACACTTTACAAAAGATTGGAGAGCTGATAGAATCAAAATTTAAAGAGATGAGCGGGAAGTTGGAACAGAGCGAGGCTAGAATGAACCAGCTGGAGGCCAATCTGACTCTTGGCCAGGAAAGCAGGCGAGTGTACGGGGAACACACTCGGGATACTCATCAGACCTCAGCTTACGAGGGAGATTATTTTGAGAATGAGAGGGCAAATGAGCCCATCGCAAACCGAGGAAAAACGTCACAATCCCTAGAGGTTTTGCAAAGTCCATGGAATACATCGAATGCCCTATCTCCTTTCTCCATGGCAATTATCGGAGCCACTCGCTCCGAATTTATTGAAATGCCAAAGGACCTTCCACAGTACCGCGGGTCGACTGACCCGCATGCTCATAAGTCGAATTTGGAGATTCATGTGAGTTTAATGAACTTCAGTGACGCGGCTATGTGTTTCGTCTTTGCCGTGTCTCTTAAGGAATCAGCCCTCCGATGGTTTAACCGGTTGCCGAAACGTTCGATCGTTTCTTATCAGGATTTCAAGGATCAATTCTATTCGGCTTTCGCGCCTTTTAATACATGAATAAAGTCTATTACTTCTTTGACCGCGTTGCGGTATGATTCTTCGGAAAGATTGTTGGGTTTTATTACCCGTTTCGAGGCCGAGTGTAGGAAGATACCGCGGATTACTGTGAGTGAGAAGGTTGGGGTGCTCCAGCTTATTCTGGCTGGGCACCCTTTGTGTAATTCTTTGAATAGAGATCCCCCGGAAAGTATGGAGGATTTGGCTTTGAGATGTACGCAGTACATCCGAGAAGATGAAGGTTTGCGAGATCATGGAGTGATCGAAGTACGGGCGTATGGGTCCCCCAATATTGTTGCATGTCGCGGGCTAGACAAGGTTGTCCCGCACACAAAATCAAAGTTGAGAGTGTTTCCGACATACAACTATGAACAGATTTTCGCCATCATTGAGCAGAAGAAGGGTGAATCTCTCTGCTATCCCCTTCCCTTACAAGAACCAACGCAGGGGACTTACGAGTCCCAAGTATTTTGCCGTTTTCATCGGAGCTTTGGACACACAACGAATGATTATCAAGAATTAATGTCTGAAGTGGAAAGATTGCTGGAATTGGGTCAGCTTGATGAACTGATCAGTACTGTGGAGGCTCTAACCGAGACTAAGCTAGGAAAAATCGAGATACCGGAGGGGGCGGCACCCAAACCCCCAAGGGCCGACGCACCACGGCCAAATGAAAGAGGACGTGGATACGGAGGACAGCGTGGCCAGCGTCAAGGAGGTGGCCAGAGGGGATTCTANAGGATTCGGACTTTTATCACGCTTCCCAAGGCAAAATCTGATCTCCCAGTCGCGACCAAACAGTCCCAGATTCGCGACCAAACTCACTATTCGCGACCATTCCTGATCAGCCGCGACGAGTCCTCCGCCTCGCGCCCAACCGCGTTAGTCACGACCAGCCCACCTGCCTGCACTGTTCATCCGCGTCCAGTGCAGCGCGACTGCACATTCGATCGTTTTTCGAGCCGTTTTCGCCCGTATTATCATTATCACCTCATTGTATTTGTACCACTTGATTATTATAGTGAAAACCAAGGCAGAGCTTCGCTCTCCCGAGGACGTAAGCCCACACATTGTGGGCCCAACCTCGTATATCGCTCGTGTCCCCACAACAACATAAATCACGAATTAATTATAAATTGACTGATCTAAAAATAAATACCCAACATATTTTTAGACTAGATCACGTAGTGATCATGAAAGCCTACAATTCCTGAAGATACAACGTTTAGGAACATTATTCCAACAAAAATGGATGGCAAAACTGATGTGATTTACATTCAAGATACAATATAAGACTGGGAAATCTAATATAGTTGTTGATTCTTTATCCCGTCGTGCTTATGTTTACTCTATCTCCTCTGTACAACCAGATTGGCTCCTGGAAATACAAACTTCACAATCCAAGGATTCACAACTCTCTGCAATTATTAAGAGCAAGCTCTTGCTTCCAAATTCATTTCCAGATTACTCCGTAAGTGGTGGACTGTTGTCATATAAATCCAGGTTGTGCATCGCCGATGACCCAAACATTAAGGGTCGTATATTCTTATCACTCCATTCCTCACCGATCGGTGGCCATTTGGGCATTACCACTACTTACCACCGGATCAATGCTCTCTTTTACTGGAAAAAAATGAAGAATGATATCAAGACTTGGATAAAATCTTGTGTCACTTGCAATCAGATCCATTTCGATCGGGCTGCATCACCAGGGCTCCTTCAACCGCTTCCAATACCTGAAAAACAATGAGAAAGCATTAGTATGGACTTTATTGAAGGCCTACCATCCTCGATATCAAAAAACTCAATTTTCTTCGTGGTTGATCGCTTCACCAAATATGCTCACTTCATGCCACTCTCTCATCCTTACTCTGCAGAAGATATTGCATCTATATTCATTGACAATATCTATCGATTACATGGTCTCCCCAAATCAATCATCTTCGACCGGGATGCTATCTTTACAAATTCCCTTTGGACTGAAATGTGCAAGATCATTAGTATCCACCTACACCTCTCAACAACATATCATCCACAAACGGACGGACAAATCGAACGAGTCAACCAATGTCTGGAAACATACCCTAGAGGCATGTGTATGGATCACCCTCACAAATGGGCTAAATTTCTCCCCCTTGCCGAATTTTGGTATAATTCTTCCTACCACACAAGCCTCAAAATATCACCCATTCAAGCCCTATATGGCTACTTTCCTACACTGCTCCCTTGGGGTAACACAAGTTTCACCCCCACAACCCGAGCTCATGATATCCTCATAGATCAACAAACTCTCATCAAAACCCTCCGGAAAAATCTACTACAGTCCCAACAAAGGACCAAATATTAACGCTGATCAGCATAAAAGTGAAAGGAGCTTTGAAGTACGTGATCTGGTATATCTAAAACTACAACCTTATAGACAAACCTCCTTATCCATTCGCAAAAGCCTAAAATTGGCACCAAGATACTATAGGCCATATGCAATCACCACTAGAATTGGTAATGCAGCCTATAAATTATCATTACCTCCTACATCACGGCTACATCCGGTCTTTCACATTTCTCTGCTCCAAAAACATCTAGGCCAAAAATGTATACCAACAGCCACACTTCCATATTTTTCTTCTTTTGGAACCATCACTCCACACCCGCTGCAGGTTCTCGGATGTCGATTGATTCCTCGACAAAACAAGCCCTCAACTCAATTTTTAATCCATTGGCAAGGAATGCAACCATCTGCAGCAACCTGGGAAGATCTTTCATGGCTCCGTCGTCGTTTCCCGACCTTCGATCCTTGGGGGATAAGGATCGATTATAGGGGGAGGTAATGTCACTACTCCTCATTCACCACTACTTACACTCTCTTCTGATATTGCAGGCCTTGATGAAGATCAAGAAGGTTCCAGAGACGTTAACCAAGTTGATGAAGGTCAGGGCAAGCTGTGGCAATTATCATTGGACCAAGAGAAAATGAATTAATCTAGGGCCCAATTACCCTTTTGAAATATATGGGCTAGGCCAATTATCAATCTATAGGTCAAGTCCTTTGTGACCGTTAGTAACTAGATCATAGATTAGACTGCTTTTGACCGTTGTAAATTGGTTCTCTTTAAAATCAACCTCTGTCTGCAAGAACGTATTGAACTTTTGATGAAGAATATATTTCCTTCCAATATTCATTTCTTGCTTTCGTTGTTTTCACTCTATTAACCCTTTAATCTTGTACTTTCATTATCAATGGCGATTTAGAATCGTCACATTATGTGCTTCCTGATTATTATTTTGATAATTGAATGAGATTTTGTGTGCTGATTAGTCAATTTATGTTATGTTTACGCTTTTTTTCAATTTATGTTCTGTTTAGGACATTTTCTAGCAATTTGAGCCTTGCAGAGTACACATTTAGAGGGACCATGCACTTTTCTTTGTCATGTAAATAGATTAGTAAGATTCTTTGAGATCATGATTATTGCAAGACAATTTGAAGACATGTTTTGGAGAGCAACGATTTTTTAGATTAGTAACTTAATATTTTGTATTACTACTTGGATGTTGATACTCCTTATCTTTATTTTAAAAGTTTCTACGTTTTGATTGTGAATCACATATATACATATATGTTGTTACTTATTTTAGAGTTATTAAATTGAAATTGTTGTTTTTTTGTTATATTAGGTGAATATTAAATTAAATCCCAGAAGAAAACAAATACAACTACAATGTATATAAATTAAACATTAAAAAAACACTACAAACCCTAAAACGAGTCAAATCGGTTCTGAACTGGTTTGAACTTGGTTAGAACCGAATCGGATGTAAAACCGGTTCAAAGTTCCGATCCGATTTTAGAACATAGGTTGTGTGTAACACAATATTTACCATTCGGCGGCTTTGTCGACTCCCAAAAGCGAATTACCTTGGAGTGTAACATAATATATACCCTAGATGGTATCAGGTGAAATCGCGGAAGGTCCATATATATTACGGATATATTAATATTCTACAGCCCAATACTTTGACGAAAGCTAGTGAATGCCCACATCAAACAAATATTAGGCGAGGAAGACACGCATAAAGGTAAAAAAATTGATTCTTGAATTGTGCTACGTTAAAGATTAAATCTCGACGAAGTTAATATGTCATTTTAGCCCAATAGAATATTGTATGGGATTAACATGTTGTATTAATACAGGTTAATCTATATATCAATTTCTCTTTATCGTCTTCCCCTTTGCTGCCTGCGCTTTCTTCCCGACAGCCTTCTTCCGTCTAAATCTCCCATTGTTTCTACCCCTCTAATTGATCTTTTCCCTTTACGATCCAAGATCGTTACAGGCTGTAATGGCGACGCCGATGGTGGAAGACAACTTTGAGGATGATCAGCTTTCTTCATTGACGACCAAGGACATCCAGTGGGATTCTCGCATTCTTGATAATGAAATACAGATTTTAAAAGTTCCCCTTTTTATCCAAATTTTGTTAATATATAGGAGAAGGTCGATACCCCAATCTCTGTACTAATACTCGATTTTACTTTTTTTCTTTTAGGATGAGCTACAGTGTACAAACCTGTAGCTTGAGTCGTTTAAGGAGAAGACAAAACAAAACCAAGAAAAAATCAAGTTGAACAAGCAGCTTCCTTACTTGGATGGCAATATTGTTGAGGTAAGCATAATTGAATGAGGAGTTTTTTTAATGTCTTTTAAGTTTAAGTTTAAACAGGTAAATACTGTGGTTGTCTAAATCTCTGTTTGTCTGTATTGTTTATATGAATTTTGAAGAAATATGTGGTTTAAAATAATAATAAACAGATTTTCAAACCTCCAATTATATGGTTGCTCGTCATGCATTTCACATTTTGATGTAATTTGATTTCTCTTTTGTATATATTATTTCATCATATTCTGGAAATGAACCCTGAGGAAGAGGCTGAAGAGGATGACGCAAACATTGACCTTGACTCACAAAGGAAGGGTAAATGTGTAGTACTCAAAACATCCACGCAACAGATGGGATAACATGTCTTTTTGCTTATGACCTGGTTCATATATAATTTGCATCATGGAGTTTTGTCTTAATTTAATGTGTGCAGACTATTTTCTTGCCTATTGTTGGCTTGATAGATCCTGATAAGTTGAAGCCTGGTGATCTGGTTGGAGTGAATAAAGACAGTTATCTAATATTGGATACTCTACCGTCTCAATGTGATTCTCGTGTGAAGGCTATGGAGGTTGATGAGAAACCAACTAAATATTACAATGATATTGGAGGCCTTGAGAAACATGCATGTTTTTTTGTTCTTAAGAACAAATTCTATTAGATATGATATGATACATTTTACAAAGAGTTTTTGTTTCCGCATGGACAGATTCAAGAGTTTGTTGAGGCAATTGTTTTGCCTATGACACACAAGGAAAGATTTCAGAAATTGGGAATTCGTCCACCAAAAGGTGTTCTCTTATATGGTCCTCCGGGGATCGGGAAGACTCTTATGGCTCGTGCTTGTGCTGCACAAACAAATGCAACCTATCTGAAGCTAGCTGGTCCTCAACTTGTGCAGGTGTCAACGGTATTTTTCTCCTTTGATCGTTGATACTTCATCTTGATTTTGCTGTTGGATTGTAGCTTCCTATTATTTTATAGATCATATCCTCTGCCTGCATACAACATCCTCTTAAATTGCTGCAAGATTTTAGCTTTTAACTTTGATTTTTCATTTTGGTTATCACATATTGTTCATTCAAATTTAAAATCGTCGAAACAAGCTGGTTCGAACCATGGTTGCCGCGAGAGTAACCCTAACAGCTAACCATTAAACTATTTGTTAAAAAAATATTTTATCCTCCACCTCCTTGATGTTTGTCAAGATGTTTTGAATATGAGAGAATTGGCCGAGTTGATGTCCGTAATAATGCCCGTCTTTCGCCACATGCACGCTCTAGGTCCGCAGAGCAAAACGAAACCGATGAGGATTTGGAAGAGCGAAGATGTACTATAATCGCTCAATTGGAGGAAGTCGAGGCTTAGAGAAGGAGGTCTCGGAGGAATAATGTCACCTCGGAACCCGTTAATGACGAGGAGGCGGAGGAAGATACTGATCATGTTCCGGAACCGCAAGTAACTACCATAGTAACTGGAGAGTAGAATGACACTCTACAACAAATTTGAGATTTGATAGAGTTGAAGTTTAAGGAGATAAGCAATAAGATTGAACAAAACGATGTTAGGATGAACCAGCTGGAGGCCAAACTGACTCTTGGTCAAGAAAGGAGACGGGCATATGGCGAACATACCCGAGATACTCATCAAACTTCTGCTTGCGAAGGGCATTATATCGAACAAGAGAAGGCTGGTGAACCCTATGGCAATCGAGGAAAGGCTTTACCATCTATGGAAGTTTTAAAGAGCCATTGGAACGCCTCAAACGCCATGTCACCGTTTTCCACGACAATTATTGATGCGGCTCGTTCTGAGTTTATTGAGATGCCTAAGGATCTTCCACAGTATCGTGGGTCAACTGACCCCATGCTCATACATCGAACTTGGAGATCCATGTCAGTTTGATGAATTTCAGTGATGCTGCTATGTGTTTTGTTTTCACAGCCTCTAAAGGAATCGGCCCTCCGATGGTTTAATTGTTTGCCAAGGCATTCTATTGTATTCTATCAGGACTTCAAGGATCAATTCTACTCAGCTTTTGCGCCAATAAAGTCTATTACTTCTTTGACCGCGTTGCGGTATGATTCTTCAGAAATGTTGTTGGGTTTTATTACCCGTTTTGAAGCCGAGTGTAGGAAGATATCTCGGATTACTGTAAGTGAGAAAGGTTGGGTACTCCAGCTTATCTTGGATGGACATCCGTTATGTAATTCGTTGAATAGAGATCCCCAGAGAATATGGAAGAGTTAGCTCTCATATGTATGCAATACATCGGAGAGGATGAAGGGTTGCGGGATCAGAGAGTGATAGAAATGCGAACTTATGGGTCCCACAATATTGTTGCAAGCCGAGTGTCGGATAAGAATGTTTCGCAATCAAGAGCCAAAATAAGAACATTTCTAGCGTTCAATTATGAACAAATTTTCACGATTATTGAACAGAGAAAGGGAGGATCCCTCCGATATCCCCCTCCATTGCAAGAACCCACACCGGGGAGTAAGGAATCCCAAGTATTTTGTCATTTTCACCGAATTTTGGACACGCCACTAACGATTGTCATGAGTTGATGTTTGAACTTGAGAGATTATTGGAATTGGGTCAGTTGGATGAGCTTATTAGTACTGTAGAGGCATTTCCCGAAGCTGACCTAGAAAAGATTGATGTTATTGCACATTTGGGGAAGGCAACGAAACCCCCAAAAGCCGACACACCACGACCTGACACAAGAGGTCGAGGAAATGGGGGACGACGCATCCAGAGCTATAAAGGTTGCGAGAAAGGATTTTTAAATAACAATAATCATCAGAACCACAAAGAGCAAAAGCGAGATAACAACTACCGTGGTCGCGACAAGAATGCTCAGTATAGAAACCAGCAGGGATATCGGCAGGAAGGTTATCAACCTGCCCAAGGAAACCAATACGGGTATCGGTAGGATGGTTATCAACCTGCCCAAGGAAATCAGCAGGGGTGTAGGCAGGAAAATTATCAATCTGCCCAAGGGAGTCAGCAACCATTACCACCTCTTCTTACTGGTCCAAATCAGTGTCAATCTATTTTGAATGTTGAATAAGCTCAACCAAGGTGGGGTAATATTGGCCCAATATTATGACCATCGCAGGGGGAAGAAGCATTGAGGATTCCAGTCGTGCTCGTAAGTGATCCAATCGAGAGTTAGAGCAAAAGGTCGCTTCATGGAGGTTAACTTGGCTCAGTTGTCTGACCCGGAAAAGATGGCTATATCTTTCGGACCTGAGGGCTTATCCGGAATTTTCTCCCCGCAAGACAAAGCTCTTGCCATATCTCATGTTATCACAAATCTTCATGTTTCTCGAGTGTTAGTCGAAACCGGAGCTGCTACTAATATCTTGACTCTTGCAGCCTTTGAACAAATGTCTTTGAAAGGAACCAATAAACTCCAGCCAGTGCAAATAAAGTTAGTAGGCTTTAACAATAGTGTTGTGGTTGCCGAAGGATCTATCTTTCTCCCGGTCACTTTGGAAGATCAGGAAATATCAAGGACTTTGCAGTGGAATTCGTGGTCGTGGATCTCCCCATACTTCCTTATAATGTCATTCTTGGGAGAAGTTCCTTGAATTTATTTGGGGTCGTGGTTTCTCAACCACATTTATTGGTGAAATTCCCCACACCTTCAGGCGTTGGAAAAATGAAAGGAGATCAGGAGTTGGCTCATTCTTGTTATAATATAATGTGCATGAGTGGTATGGATGGTTCGAAAGCGAAGAAACTTGTTTGTATGGTGGAATTCTTATTTGAGGAAATTATAGATATACAACGGCTTATCTTGAGCTTGAGTACTGGAGGGTAACGTAGAGCACCTACCTTGTCTAGTCCATACTCCAGTAGTAAGGCTGGCATTGTAGGTCTTCCTATCATATAGAAATAGGCACGAAAGATCCTTTCTTGACTCTCTCTTTATCCCTATGTCTCTTATCCCTAGGAGGTATTCCTCCACTAGCAGGTTTGTTCGGAAAACTCGCTTTTAGCATCAAATGCCAATCCCATAGCACCAGCTAGGAAAGAGAGAAAATACCTTGAATGCGAGACCTAAAAAGATATCTTTCTGTGGCCTTAGTAATAAGTACGATCGTGCGAGAAGACGGAAAGAACTGCACCTGTTTTGTCTAAAGCAGAAGTGTGGTAAGCGCAGAGGCGACACGACATTTTTTGAGAAGTATAAAGAAAATGAAATGAAGATTGAACCTCTAGGCATCAAGACAGTGCCTTTATTCTCCGATAATTCAGAAAAGATAGTTGTAATCGGTTCTGAGATGATGCAAGAGTTTGAAAAGGATGTAATTTTTTTTTGCGAAATAATATAGATATTTTTGCTTTGTCTTATAAGGATTATGTGGGAGTAGATCCCCAAGTTTGTTCTCATATACTCAATGTTAACCGGTATGTGCGACCAGTTCATCAAAAAAAGAGGAAGTTTTCCCCTAAGAAAGAGAAAGCCATTGATGAGGAAGTGGAAAGTTTGTTGCAGGCAGGATTCATAGAGCATGTTAGATACGCGGATTGGGTCGCGAATCCAGTGGTGATCCCAAAGTCATATAATAGATGGAGAGTTTGCATTGATTTTACAGATTTAAATAAGGCATGTCCGATGGATCCGTATCCCCTACGTGCCATTGACATGATGGTGGATGCGGCCTGCGGTTTTGAATTTCTTAGTATGTTAGACGCTTTTAAAGGTTATAACCAGATTTTTATGCATTATGAAAACAAACTGTTTACTTCTTTTATGACAAATAAAGATATTTTTTGCTATAAAGTTATGTCATTCGGGATAAAGAATGTTGGGACCACCTATCAACGTCTAATGAACTTGATATTCATGGATATGATCGGTAAATGTTTAGAAGTTTATATTGATGACATATTGATATAAAGTCGACACATGAATAATCACATCCAATATCTGAATGATTGTTTTAATATACTGAGAAAATATCGAATGAAATCGAATTCACTTAAGCGCGCATTTTGTGTGAAATGGGGGAAATTCCTTGGTTCTATAGTATCCGAAAAGGGAATCGAGATAAATCTTGATAAGATCACAGCTATCCAGCAAATGACTCATCCGACAACTATCAGAGAAGTACAAAGATTAACGGGTCGATTAGCATCAATGAATCGATGTATTTCACGATCTGCAGAGAAAAGTTTACCTTTTTTCCGAGCATTGCATAAAACAAATCTCTTGTATTGGAATGATAAATGCAGTCTAGCTTTTGAGAACCTGAATGATTATCTGAGTAAACCACCGTTCATGTCTCCCCCATCTCCTGGGAAGCCGTTGGGTTTGTATTTAGCGGTATCTAAAGAAGCAGTGAGTGCCGCTTTAGTCAGACTTAGCGACAAAGAGCATAGACCATTGTATTACGTCAGCAAGAAATTGCAACGTATGGAATCCCGCTATGCAGATTTAGAGAAATTTGTCTTGGCCCTTATAGTCGCCTCCCGAAAATTAAGGAATTATTTTCAAGGTCACCATATTGCGGTACTGACAGATCAACCTATCATGAGTGTATTATTGAAATTCGATGCCTATGGCAGGCTAGCTAAGTGTAATATTGAGTTGGGACAGTATCAGATTGAATATATCTCTAAACGAGCTTTAAATTCCCAAGTTTTAGTGGATTTCATAGTAGAATTGACTCGGTCAAAAGTGTTGGGTAATGAAGAGTACTGGGATGTATTTGTCATTGGATCAGTTTCTGCCGGACGAAATGGCCTTGGTATTTATTTTATAGAAAGAAAGTCCGGTGAAGAGCATGAGTATGCTGTAAAACTGCGTTTTTTCTCAACTAATAACGTTGTTGAGTATGAAGCTTTGAAATTTAGTATCAACTTGGTAATCGAAATCAGAAATGTTCGTTTGCATACTCATTCCGATTCACAGTTTGTAGTGAACCAATTTTCAGATATTTTTATTACCAAAGATGAGTCTATGGTGTTATACTTAGAAAAGTTAAAGGAGTCTGTGAAATGCCTTAAGACATTTGTTATTACGTACATTCCGAGAGAAGAAAACACTCATGCCGATGGTCTTGCAAAGTCAGCCACGATCTTAGAACTCTATGACAAGTCGAGAATTACGACTATGATCCATTCTCAGTCTAATTGAGAGACACACGGCCGAGGTCACAAACGTGGGCATCCTAGATACCACTTGGTTTGAATTAGATGCAGTAACTCATGAACTATCTTGGAAGGACTTTATCGTCAATTATTTGATTAAGAGAGAATTGTCTGCCGATGAAGGCCAGGCCCGTAGTATAATGCAAAGAGCTACAAGTTTCATATATTTGGATGAGAAATTATATAAGAAAAACTTTGGAGGACCTTAACTTCGATGTCTGACCGCTGTACAGGCAAAAGCCGTTATGGAAGAAATTCACACTAACGACTGTGGTGACCATTTGGCAGGTCGATCCTTGGCATCGAAAGTTAAGAGAGCCATGTCTTTTTGGCCAACAATGGTAAAAGATTGCATGAACTTTGTTGGAACCTGTTCTGTTTGCCAGTTACACTCGAACGTGCATCATGTGCCGAGAGCGAATATGAAACCCTTACCAACAACATGTCCTTTTGATACGCGGGGCATCGATATATTAGGTCATTTTTCGACCGCACCTGGCCAAAATAAATTATATATCGTGGCCGTGGAACATTTCTCCAAATGGATAGAGGTTGAAAACATGTCCCGAGTCCAGGAACAGGAAGTTATAAGTTTCCTTTGGAGATATATTATATGTCGATTCGGAATTCCCAGGATTTTGGTATCAGATAACAGAACACAATTCTCAGGGAAACGTGTAAATGAATTGTGCGAGTGTTATGGTATTCAACAACGATTTACATATGTTGAACATCCAGAAATGAATGGGCTTACATAGGTAATTAATCGCATCATTTTGCAACAAATAAAAACAATGATGAATGAATCCAAAGCCTCATGGGTATATGAGTTGCATAATGTGATGTGAGCATATCGAACGTCACCGAGGTCTACCACCGGATTTAGCCCATTTTCCTTGGTATATAGCTACTAGGTCGTTTTTCCAGTATAGGTGACTATTTTATAAGAGAGAGTCATCGTTTACGATGAAGTATTGAATGAGGACATGCGAAAGATGGATCTTCTTTGTGTTGACGATCTTAGAGAGAGAGCCTATCACACTGGCGGGAATATATATGGGAGGATCATAATGAGACATCACCTCTTCATGTTTAAGAAGATCCGCCACGAGGGGACCCATCGTTTCCGGGATTAGTGGAGCTAATCTTTGAAATGCGTCCGGTGGTGGGCCTCTTCAGTCTCAATCTCCTCCGAGAAAAACTATGGGTGCAAATCCTCCTCCAGATTGAACTAGAGAGCCCCGAACAGGTCCTGGGAGCAGTCCAACTTCTCCGCCACAAGTACAGGCTCGAATATTCTAGAGAGGTTGTGGTCTAACCTCTCTTTCTCCTCCGATGATAATGATATGCCCAAAATTCTTTGAGTATGGATACTTCCCCTCAAAAAGTACAGGAGGGACGTTTTTGCACTTGCTATGGCCGCCAAATTCCGAAAAGTCGGAGAATGTACCTCGAACTCCAATATCAACTTCCGGAAACAATCGTTTAGTTGGCGCGGCTACCTAGAAGCTCGAGCCATGAGACCATCTACAGTCGACTGGAGGGAATCGATCTTTGTTTTCATGTCATTGTTCTCCTCTGTGGCCTTCCCGAGAGCTTTCTTATCAGCTGCACTGGCATCCTTGGCCTTTTTTCAGCTTTGCCTCGGTCTCGGTTCGAGTCTCTTCCAGCTTGTCCGGGGCATATTTTAGATTCACCTTCAAAGTGCTTATGGACTGGTCGAGAGCATGCTTCTTCCCAATGAACAAGGTTTCGCACTCTGTCAATTCGTTCTGATGGGCTCCGGTTATAACCTCAATTGCCTTATTGTGCTCTGCCCTGAGCGCTGTCATATCTTGCGCATGCTTCTATCGTTGGTTTTGGATTAACTTCTATGCGGCCTTTTTGGTCTGCTCCCCGATGATATCTGGACAGTCGAGTTCCGAATGCCCGAGCATACAGTATTCCCCAGTTCTACAATTTTCCGCTCCATCTGAAAGAAAAGAAAGAATTATGAGTACATATATAACAAATAGGAAGCACATAATTTTTAAGTAACAATGATCAGTGTTGTTACAAACCTCTCCCCCCATACAACCTATCGTCGCAGCTTGGCCCACAACCGACTGAAGTTGGTAAAGACCATGTGATCACCCCGACCACGCGGCAGCATCTCTGGATTCCTTTCAAAATATGTCAAGGTCGGCCAGTTGGATACTCTGTCACTCTTTGTCAGCCAAATGGCCACTCCGTCTTTCATTAGTATAAAACCAGCCTGACGTCCCATCTCGAGCCATTCCTTCACAGTGAGTTTCGGATATCCCTTATCCGGAAGGCGTCGAGGAATTCAGCATTCAACCCACTCTTTTTAGTGGGCTCCGGTAAATCCAAAGCGGATGGGCCTTCCACCGGTCTTTTTCACTTGTCCCGACGAGCCTCCTAGGCCGCTTCCCCCTCCGGGAGGGTCTCTGGCACCATATCCTCTACCGGCAGGTCTATCGGTTGGCCCCGCTTATTTCGCCCTCCTCCTTGTCCCCAACAATATCGACTAGTGCCTCAGCAAAATCATACATCCCCTCATCAGGAATAAGGTCTCTGGGAGTGAGCTCCAATTGCCGAGACACGAAGCCGGATCTTCAGTATTCATGGGGACTTCCGCCGTCGGCGCATTTTCTCCCTGTTCCAGAGATTTCATTATTGTAGGAGGTTGCTGATGAGTAGCAGGTCTAACTTCATCATTTGTTGCATTGTTTCTTATAAACTTAGTAGAAGGCCTAAACTCGAAATCGTTGCAGTGCGGTTTGGAGCCCTCGACGCCATGTCGAATATAAGTTCATCTTCCTCCGAGACCAACACCTAGAGCGATCTCAACCTATCGCCCAACTTAGACGGGTCTTCAGCTGGGGCCATTATTTTATCTACAAAACAACCAAGTCATGTAAGTTATATGGTGTGAAGATTTTGAAACAATTCTGTGTTGATATAAAAGGGTTTTTCCTATCGAAGAAAATTTATTGAGACTGTTCATGTACGAATGCATGAGTCAGGTACCTAATAGTTCCCTACTAAAATGGGTAGGGGCCGGAAAAAGGTCGAAAGCTACCAAAATCGGATCATAGAACAGAGTTTTCGCATTCCAGTGTGCATCGTCCGATCGGGCATAGTCGAGAAGCGCCTTTTTAAAGGTCTTGGAATGGTAGCCCGCGAAATGGAGTAATAAGACTTCGGGAAAAATGGCTCCCCTTCAACGGGGGAATCGCCAAGGAAGGATGAGTGTGGACAACCTAGTAGTGCCAACACAGGTTACAAAAAAGAAATGTTTATTCCAGTCATGATTCGATGGGGAGTGGAAACGGAAAGGGGCATTTTATGCCTCAGGCGGAAGAATATACAACCCTGGGCATCGTAATGGTTAGCAGTACTAATTTGGAAAATTTAGAAGAATCGGTCGATGGTCAAGAGAATACGACTCGTTTCCATGAAAATTATAAAGGCGGTTACGAAAGAGATTGAATTTGGGTTCAACTAGAAAAGATGAATTTTTAAATGAGTTAAGAGTCTTATGATGAAAGGGTGAAGTGGAAAGCGGAGCCCACACTCTAGGTATTCAAGGCTAATATGATGTGGTTTACGACTCATAATTTGAATATGAAAACCAGGGGACTAATGATATTATCTTATGATATTTTCGGTATTACGACACCTCGAGAGCTCGTCCGACATGGCCAAATAGTATTTTCGGTTTTCTCATATATATATGGAATGGTGTATTTTCGGGGGTATTCTCGTAATTCAGCCCTCCTGGGTCCACATATGAGTTTTTTACTGACATTCCTATCAGTTTTGAACAAATTCGATCACGAACGGGGCAAAGGTATTTTCGTAATTTTGTACCCGAGGAGCGTGCCGGTAAGTTTTGGCTATATTTCAAGCTATCTATTCAATATTTAGAGACAATGAACTAGTTAACTAGATTTTCCGGTATTTTCTCATCGATATTTCTAACCAACTTTCGATAGGGACACATCTTTGAAGCTCTGGAATGTTATGACATTTATTCAATTTTAATTGGATATTATCTAAAGAATTTTTGACTAAGTCGAGTGAAATTGGACTCATGTGCCTGAAACTGACTAATTGGGCTTATTTTCTCTATTAATATGCGTCCCAAGGCGCTGAAAAAGGGTCCAAACTCTTAACAAGCTTCCCAAGGCAAAGTGCTCATTTGATATCACTCTAGTACTTGCGACTTTTTGCAAGTTGTCACTAGTTTGTGTCCCCCTGGTCGCAGTGGCGACTTTTGTCTCCTGTAGTCGTGAGTTTCTGCTGACTCGCGACGTTCTGCACTGCTTCGTTGGTTCCGATGTTTCGTATCGTATTTCACTAAAGCAGTGGCGACTTTGTGCACTGCCTCTGGTAGTCGCTACTTTGTGTCCTGGCCCTGGTAGTCGCGACATTCTACACTCAGTCTAGACATTCTGCACTTAGTCGAGACATTGTGAACTGAGTCGCGAGATTGTGATCTGACACACCACATTTTGCACCACTCGTGAGTTTTTGCACTTACTCGTGAGATTTTGGGAGTTCCGGCGCAGCAGAGCGTATTTGATCGTTTTTTGTGCCGCTTCATTCGGATTATCAATATCTCTTGGTTGTATTTGTATCTTTTGATTATCATAGTGAAAACGAAGGTAGAGTTTCGCTCTCCCGAGGACGTAAGTTCACACATTTTGGGCCCAACCTCGTATATCGTTCATGTCCCCCACAACAATTGAATTCCAAATAATTAAAGAAATCGACTGATCTAAAATAAATACCTAAAATATTTTTTGACTAAATCACGTGCATATTGTATGGAACGAGAAGGGAATTACGTCAACGGATTAAGGTAAGCAAGATGAGTGATAAAATAACTTAAGGTTTAGTTTTATAAAGAGAGAGATAAAAGGGAGAAGTGTGATACATTTTCTCAGCGGATTATCTCATAGATAGAACTAAGAAAGATTAGCTCAGACTTGTGGAAGGTGGACGCACTGACCCGGCCCCGTTCTAGTACACGTGAGCCACAAGGCAAGGCATGCCCCAAGTTAAGGATAGTAACGCTACTTGAAGGGTGGAGCCGATTGAGATCGGGGAAGCGAAGAGAAGGCTCTTCGTGATCTTACCCTCAAGGAGATCTCGGCTTGAGCGAGACATGTCACCGGGCATGTAAAAAGAGTCGACAAGATAAAGTAAAAAGGAAAACCAAGAAGTTTTAAAGGAGTTTTAATTAGTTTAAAGGGAAAAGACTTTAACGAGTTCTTAAATAAAGAGTTTTATGAATAAGTTCTCAAAGGGGCTTTCTAAAAAGGTTTTATTACTTTTAAAAGCTATCATATTGTGTTTAAGTTTTCGTTATTAGACTATAATCGCTCTACAAATCTTGTAACCGAAAAACACTATTAATCTTGGATTTCACTATTCATACCGGAGTTGCTATTCTTAGCGGATTTCACTATTCGCATCGGATTTTAGGACTTGGGTGATTTCAGGACTTCCAACTCCGAGTTTCAACTCCATCTCTGATTCCGAACCCTTTTCTAGTGACCATGGACATGTTTGTATTTATAGAGATTTCAGGCTCAATAATGCACCTATGGATTAAAAGCCCAATCTTATTCAATCCGGCTCGATTTGACCCAATTTCCACAAAAACACCCGATTTCAACCGAATATCTATCGTACTGTCCCTCATTACTCGGAATGCCTCTCGATCGACTCGTGACATGCGAAAATTAGCAAAATTACACTCGGCATAAACCTATCTCAACAATACTCATCAGATATCGAAACTATCAAATAATATTTGTCGTAACATATTCTGCGTGCCAAATTACGAAAATACCCCTAGCACCACTACGACTCGGAATTATCCAACAATACTCGTGACTACTCCAGAAACTTTCCATGCGGCTTCCGGATGTCTAAAGCAAATAAAAATACATCAAATTATAGAAAATACCATACTGGGCGTACGGATCAGACCCTGGGTGTCCAAATTATGAAAATACCTATGCCGACATTTCAACTCGAAATCACCTCAGAATACCGAAAATACCATAGTAAGCATACTGATCGGACCTGGGGAACTCCAAATTACGAAAATACCCCCTGACGCCATTCAACCCGAAATTACCTCATAATACCGAAATACCATTTAGCCATGTCAGACGAGCCCAATGATTATCATATTTATGTAAATAACCCCGGGCAATATCAATAGTCTCATGGATTGCAGATTCAGATTATGAGTTGTAAACCACATTTTATCAGCTCGTCTAGAAGTCTAGAACTCGTGCGTACACTTTTAATGAGAATACCATGAGTAAGGTCGAAATCTTCTTGCGTACACTAAGGGTATCAGATTCTGAGATCGAATGAGAATCTCACGACTTTTCAACTCGGGGATCCGTTCCCATGAATATCGCTCTTTACTTTGCGTACCGACGTATTTTACTGCACCCTGAAATTCACGATGGTTTCAAGCTCTGCATGAAGTTCTGACTTCTTTTCTGCATCAAAATCCAGTTTTTCACGACCTGGAGGATTCGCTAAACTCCTCAACTTCGCAATTCAATCAAATTCCCACCATGATTGTTACTTTACAATCTCCAGCTCACATGTCTTTTTCCTGCCTAAGATATCCCCACATCCGAATAAGAACATCATTATCTCACCTCTGCCATGAGGTTGATACTTATTCCTTGTCATACTCATTACTTCGAGCAATTAACTTACGCTTACAGTCACTCATATGCATATTTTATCCGTAGCTCAATTACTGGTTACCTACAAAGACTCTCGTCTACATGGCATGCTTCCTTTCTTAGTAAGAGGCTTCAGAAATAAAGAAGTTCGGGTGTCTGAACTTTAAGATTAACGTGGACTTTGAGGTCGAGTCCCCAACTTTGAGGCGAAATGATGAATTATTCTCTTTTTAAGAAATGATCTCATCAAATATAAATGGTCTCTAACCGACTTTTGAGTATAGAAAGGAGGGCAAAACTGAATTATAGCTTTATCGGTCATCAATTATTATGTAGAGGACGTACCGATTGAGGTAGGGTCATTACATTCTCCCTATTCCTGCTTCCCATATATTATATCTGAGAATTAAGATTATATCCATAAGTAACTCTTTATTGGGGGGGAAGCTTGATCCTGGCAAATGTTAGCTGAACTCTACGAGTTATAAGAAAAGAACACCGAGAGCCCCGACTGTGAATCATATAGGAAACAACAAAAAACTAGGGCAAGAACGCAAAATTGCTTCATAAGAAAGCCGAGAACTGTTACATTTTCATCTCTTAAATATTGATTCCTCCTTTGTTTCCTTTGATAAAGTAAGTCCCCAATTTTCTTTGAAACTGCTTTGCTTTATTTGCGAATTTAAGATTTGTCATTACTTCGTTCTTTTGATAAAGTAAGTTCAATCGTTGTTGCTATATTCTGATAAGAAAATTCATGTCATCCATAAAACGACTTTATCAGATCTCCGATGATAAATAAGACAATTTATGTCATGCAGACAATATTTCTCAGGAACTTACGATCATAAATAATGACATACATATTATATGACAACGTGTTGATCCTTCCAATCATAAATAATGAATCCAAGGTATCCATAAAATACTTATAGTCATTTTACCATATGTCAAAAGAGTATAGGCCTTTCAGAGATAATTACTTTATCACTTTCATACGGATCCTGGGTAGGAGTCTCTCATCGTAAATGAAATCGTAACATAGGTTTATTTACTATAAATAAGGGAATTACCCTTGACTGGCGCAACCGCGTTTAATGGAGCGATGGTAATACGTCCGGGCCAGTTTCATGGTTCTTTCAATCGCAAACAAAAAATATGAGATATTCGTGGGAAAATAACTAGATACGCCAATCATACGAGATAAAAATATAGATTCATCCACTTAATAAAGATCCAGCATATTCATCGCTGACAAAACCAAGTGCACAACCATAACTTGCTTCATCTCTTTGAATCATCCTGTTGACCTCTAGAGAATGGGCGAGGGACACAATGTTGTTCGAGACAAAGATATATCTTCGTGCAAGGCGGTTTTACCAACTTATTAAATGACTATTATATATCATAGATGAGACAAATATATTTCCTTACTTAGTGTGCAAAACTACTCCACTTCGTATGCCGCTTTACAATCTTTCTCGAGATTTTTCGACTATCTATAAAGTTGATTATTCATAAATTAGCAAACAATCGTGTCATGAGATATCATCAATAAGATTTCTTTATCATCAAATCGGCAAATATCAATGTCATAAAATATCTTTATATAACGAGCAAGATGCTCTGACAAAATATTCCTTGTTGTCCGCCACACATTTGATCACTTTGCTCATAACTGAGAGTCCTCAGTAATAATAGAATTTATGATATTAGTATTATAAGGCGAATATTTGGCCATTTTAATCGCATATCCGAATAAAATAAATAAAGATGATTCATTGGTCATTCATAGATAGATAATTAAGTCATGCGATAAATTCTCAGACACTATTCCCTTTTATAGGGAGATTACTTTAAAACTTAGATAATAAATGTGAATACCCGATCATAAATAACGGGAATTAATGTCATAAGACCATCACTTGGTCACTTTGATCGCAAATGAGAACACCCGATCATAAATAGTGAAAACCATACCATAAGACCATCACATGGTCGCTTTATCATAAATTCAATCCCTCAAATCTTGGTATTGGATATAAACAAGTGCCCAACACCACTTAGATCGACCTGTCCCGCTCTCCTCCAAAAAATAAGCGTAGGAAGCCTTCACAGTCCAGCTGAAAGTAACGTTAGGTTCATGGTACAATTCTTAAACTGACGTAAATTTTTCACTCCCACCCGGATAGATCGGGTACCTCGTGCCAGAGAGAGCCTTCACTGCCTATATGGAAATAGAGTCAGGCTAAGGGTACAATCCTTAGACTTACGTAAATTTTTCACTCCCACATAAGAAAATCCAGGACCTTGGCTTTCACTATTCACCCCCGGAGTTACTATTCACCACGGATTTCAAGACTTTGGTGATTTCATGACTTCCAACTCCGAGTTTCAACTCCATCTTTGATTCCAAATCCTTTTCTAGTGACCATGGATCTGTATTTATAGAGATATCATGCTCAATAACTCACTTATGGATTAAAATCTCAATCTTATCCAATCTGGCACGATTTGACCTAATTTCCACAAAAACACCTGATTTCAACCGAATATCTATCGTACTGTCCCCGATACTCGGAATGCCTCTCGATCGACCAGTGACCTTCGAAAATAAGCAAAAATACACTCGGCATAAATCTATCTCAATAATACTCATCATATATCGAAACTATCATATAATATTTGCCGTAATATCTTCCGAGCGCCAAATTACAAAAATACCTCTAGGCCACTCCGACTCGGAATTATCCAAAAATACTCGTGACTCCTCCGGAAACTTTCCATATGGCTTCCGGATGCCCAAAGCAAATAAAGATGCCTCAAATTACAGAAAATACCATAGTGGCTTACGGATCGCATCCGGGGTGTCCAAATTACGAAAATACACATGTCGTCATTTCATCTCGAAATCACCTCAGAATATCGAAAATGCCATAGTGAGCGCGATCGGACTCGGGGGACTCCAAATTATGAAAATACCCCCGACTCTGTTTCAATCTGAAATCGCATCAGAATACCGAAAATACCATAGTAGGTGTACCGATCGGACCCGGAGGTGTCCAAATTATGAAAATACCCCCGACGCCATTTCAACCCGAAATCACCTCATAATACTGAAAATACCATTTAGCCACGTCACAGGAGCCCCATGTGTATCATAATTACGTAAATAACCCCGACAATATCAACTAGTTTTATTTGAGATTTTATTTCATATTTAATGGGCGGAAGGCAGTTTTGGTCTCCAAAGTTTCCAATTTTGGCAAAACCAGCCCCCAAAGTTTCATGTACGCAAAACCGGTCCCCAAAGTTTGCGAATTTTGGCAAAACCAGTCCCCAAAGTTGCGTATTTTCGCAAAATACGTCCCCAAAGTTTGCGAATTGTGGCAAATTAGGTCCCCGGACGAAAATTAATTTGGGGACCAAAATTGCCAAAATTCGCAAACTTTGGGGACGTATTTTGCGAAAATACGCAACTTTGGGAACCAAAATTGCCAAATCATCAAAACTTTGGGGACTGTTTTTGCCACTGAAACTTTGGGGACCAAAATTGCCAAATTATTCAAACTTTGGGACCCAAGTCGCCATTTTTCCATATTTAATATAAAGGGTATAATTGTCTTTTGACCATTGTAAATAAATTGCCAATCTATATTTTTACAAAACTCTTTTACATTAAATTGTTTGACATAGTCATTCCAAAATACTACATAAATTCTGATTATGTATTTTCATTCTGCATTCTAATTATAAATTATAATTTTACATTCTGCATTTTCATTTGTGCATAATTTTTGGAGAACTTAGTTCTTCTTCATAAATTCATGAAGGAAGCAATGAAGTATGAAAGAGTAGCAATGTAGTGAACGTATGCTTGCACATGAGAAAAAAATGTCCTCTTATTTATAAAGGAGAATCGTGCATGATAAACGCTCTGTAACTCCCTTGACAACCTCGCTCTCACTACGATAGGAAACGTGGTTGCTGCCCGCTACCTGGATGTAACTGTCAATCTACCTGTTGCCCGCTTGTAACTGCTTTTGATCGATATGGAGGATCGGTCCTCAGCTCTGAATGGACCGGTCCGGTTGGTGATCCTTCGATCCTCAGCTAATTACGTGGGCTTTATGGCTCCATTATTTTAAATGGGTTAGGTCATCACCAAGTAGTGGATCTTAGGTTTAGTAAATTCGTTTCTTGTCACTTGGCTTCCACTGGTTTGGATTACCAAAGCCCTCATTAGTAGGAAAGAGGATGAGGTCGTCGATTGGTCCTAGAGTTTTGGGGTCGTAGGTTATTTTGGGTCTTGCTTTATTGTTTTGACTATTGAACAACATGTTAGAGGTTCTTTCCCATGACTTTGTTTTGTTCGGCTTCTTAGTGCGTTGTGTTTCTAAGTTTTTGCTTTCCATTCCTAAGATACTTTAAGAGGTTGCCTTGAACCCGCAATTGGGTGACGCGCTGCCACAAACCTCAAATTGATTATGCAAGTTTTGGACGTGACACTACCCGACAAGGTGCTAAGTATACGGTATGCATGAGATATGGGATTTTGAAGTCTCTATAAATGCAAGTTAAACACAAATATTTCTACCAAACATGAGTTTTATTTGCAACATGGCTTTAAAGTTTAAACCCATCTTTTAACAACTACTAAATATGTCTATATATCCATTCAAAAAATAGTTATTGGATAGATAATATTATATTTAAAGCCCATAGCTAAGCCCATTTATATTTAGAATATGGATTAAAGATGAGCACTTGACTGGTCGGGATCGGTTCTGGACCAACCTAAATCCAACATTGTTGATTTTCACAATACGTGTAGTGCCCAAATCTTATCACTTTATACTTAATTTTCATTGTTGATTTTTTTATGAGTAGCTTGAGTTTCCAAATGTCTGAGATGTGCATTTTTCACTCATTTAATTTGAAATTATGAATAAATTATTTTATAAGAAATAAGAGATACAATTTTGATTATATTTAAATTCGCCACGTGTTATTAACAATATTTTAATTTATTTTACAAATTGATGCAGATAAGATGATGGTGCACGACTACTTTCCATTTATAGGCATTGTCGGAAGACCCATTACCCTTCATTAATGCAATCAGTACTTTCTTTTTTTTATACTACTTTTTAATAAAGAAATCATCCTACTTTTTAAATTATTCTTTATTTTTTTAATAAACTCGTGCAATTTCATGCTCGTTATATTTATTTTCCAATATTGTTGAATATATCATGTTTATTTTGGATCATTTCATTTTTAATTTTTAAATTTTTCAAAATTTACAACATATGTTTCTTTTAAAATATTAAAAATTAAGTAACACAACTAGTGTTAATATCATTTTGGTTCGTAAGGATAAAGTTGTCTATAAAGTTTTAAATTTTTTATGTACTAGATATATAAAACCTAAGTTAATTCTCAGATAATAAAATTCATATCTAAATTGATAATAACCAAATCGAACTTCATTTGTACTGTTTAAAAATGAATTATATAAAACTACGAATTTAAAATTTTTGAATATCTAAAAATAGAATTATCATTTTTATTATTATACTTGTTGCAAATAGGTGCACAATTGGACTTATATTTCTAGATTTAACATAGAAACCTCTACATTCCAAAGACATGGAATATTTACATAGGTGGAAGATGTTTAATCGGAGGACAAACCCACTATAAAGAGCAATCATCGATTGCTCTAAATTATCTTTGATTTCGCTTATGTATTTTATCCATGCTTAGTTTTTCTATATCAACTTATCAAACTCTAGAAATTTAACACTTACAACAACCATTTACCCTGATTTCAACCATTAAACATATAATGGAAAAAATTTAATTGAAATTCAAATTGCATGGGATTGAAAAAAGATAGAGGGAAACAGAAATAAGAGGGTTGTCCCTAAAATCTTGCTATATACATTGTATTGTCACTGCCTCAACAACTTTTCACGTGCCAAAAGTAGTACCGGCAGCCTATCTATATATAATAATAATATCATATATTTTAAATCAAATATATTAATTTAAATTAAATAAGAAATATTATTTTACTATATTGAATGGTTCGTTTAACTATTCTTCTCATATAAATTAAATTATTACATGCAATACACTTAATGCTCGTAAAAGAACGCTAAATTTTGATTGAATAATTTTATCTTGCGGTATCTGAATCTTATTTAGTCTTTTTTACCCTCATTTAAGTATTAAAAGTCCTATATTTTCTCATGATTTTAAAACATGTCTCATATTCTTAATTCTTTGAATTTATCCGGTAATTTTTGACATAATGTATTGTTAATTTTCCGAATTAAATAATTTTGTAATTTATTAATTATCATATAATAAGGATACATGAGTTTTTTAAATTTGTTGTGAAGTTGTATTGATAATTCAACACTATATTTCTAACATTAGTCATATAAAATATCCAATTAACCAACTAAATTTCTAGTTTTAATTAATTATATCATGTTATCCCCTCAAGTCCATTAATAATATTTCGACTTGAAATGAATCGAACCAGCTCAAATAACATGTTAGAATTATAGAATCTGATCAAAATTACAATGAGAGAATGTGAACGAACGGGATTCAGTGGAGTAACTCACACATTTAAAATATTTAAACAAATCAATATGTGATGAAATTCACACCCTTAAAAGTATAATTAATCTCACTTTCTTTATCGATGTGGGACAAATTCCAACATACCACACCGAAAACAAATCAATATCAGATAATTCAGTTATTATAATCAAACTACACATACAATGTATTTGTGTACCTGGACTTCTTCCATGTACACATTCAAACATCAAACGTGTTTTTTTCAAAGGGTAACTTTTGGAGTAAATGTAGTTTTTCTACTGTGTAAGTAAAAAAAATTGCACATGTTCAGTGATTTGCCGTACTGTACAACCAATCACGTATGTGGGCCGGGCCTATTTATATATTTTTATTATGATTTGGATGTAAAAGCAATTATTTGAAAATGAGTGGATGTATCAGAAAAAAGTTCATTAAACTTTTAATTATTCGATGGGCCAACTACACCATTTAATGAAACTATTGGAAAAAAACATTAACTTTAAATAATATTACCCGATTTGGACGGTTACCCCAAAATGGAAATTCATAAAGACAGCTAAATATTATTTACTGTCTTGAAAATTTACATACAAGTATCCATTTCATGTAATACTTATTCTTCCTCCCATTTGTTCTTATAAGTTAGTGACTTGCATATTAATAGTTTTTAAATTTCATCGAAAACTTATATGTAGTCTCATCGAAAACGTTTATGTCAAGGTGGATTCGTCTCATACTACTCTATGTTGAGATGTTGACAACAAAGTTTTCATATAGGTGTATTGGTATCGTATCAGCCTTCAAAGATTCATGTGATATTTGAGATATTTCATATATATCATTTTTAAGAAAATGTCCATTTTAAACAAAACTAAAAGACTCTTATTCTATTATTATCAAAATACAAATACTTTTTAATTCTATTTGTAAAAGTAAAAACATTCTAATATGAAAATAATTGTTTTATATCACAAATCAATATTAATCCATGGTGCCATCAATCTATAATCATACATAAATTCTTAAGTTCTTGGGCTATCCAAAATTGATCATCTTCATCCTCCATTACCCATTGTCGAATTAATGGGGCAATCTCTTAATCAATAAGATCAATTTGTATATTTATTTTATTATTTTTACATATAAAAGAAACATCATCAAATAAATACACACTGTTTCGTAAAACTTAAAACAAACAATTTTGATTCATTCAAGCACTATCAAAGGGTTAGGTAAAAGGATTTATTCTCAATTGAAATTGGACCAAAACCCCTACCAAACATCAATAATTATAGAGGTCTAATACCATAAATTAAACTCAAAACCGTTTTTGACGATATTTTAAAAATATCGAGCTCGTTGTTGAAACATAACAATTGTCACACATCGGAAGTGGGATGTAACTTAGTTTATAAGAGGGATTTTTTGGCAATGGTAAATAAGTTATTTAATTCTTTTACAGTGTAATCTCATCCCTTTATACATTATATTTGAGCACATTCTCAACTAAAATTAACTCGATTCTAGAAATATAACATGGTATTAAAACGGGTTTGAAAAATCTTGAATAACCTTGCTGAGGATTAGTCCAGTTTAATTAAATTTATTGGTTAGTAATAATACACCGGTAAATTGTCAAGTCCAACTAGTCATGAGATTGGACTTGAAGAGAGTTAAATATGCATGAATTATCCAATATCGGAATTTTGTATGTGAATTGAATTAGATTATAAAAGAGAATGTTGACAATAGTAAACGAAATTATTGAAAATTCAAAAATTGCCGAAATTTAGAATGAGATGAAATCCTTGTTGAAAGTATCTCAAATTGGGATTGGATTGTAAGAGATAATTGATATCATACTAATTGATTTGTTTAATTTTATTTGGTGTGAACACTTATCCTTTAAACACTAAATTAATGCATACTATTTAATTTAAATTTACTAAACTTGTTAAATTAATAAAAGTATACAAATTGAACGATGATTTCATGAGATCGTAGCATTTAGATTTTAGTATGATTGTAATGTTTTTTGTTGTACATGAGGGTGGGGGGACGCAATGCCTAATATTAGTTGGACAATATTATTTATGATGAAAGTGACCATGTTGTTCCATGGGGGCACACCAAAGCGATAGCTAAATATTTTAATATATAAATAATTTTTAAATTTTTAAAAATGTTCATATAGTTTTATATTTATAGATCATAGGCTTGTCTTTTTAATTTTGATGCTTTTTTCTTTATTGTAGGAAAAAGTAATATCATAATTAGGTCTAGTTCTTTCTTTATAGGCCATGTTTTTGTCTGGTGATATTTGAACCCATTATTTCAATATTTCAATACATTATTTATAAAAAAAATATCATTTATTAGCTAAATTATTGGAAATATGAATAATAAATGTAGAAATATAAAATAGATTTATTATTGAAGTTTCTAAATATGAAATGATAGATAATTTTATAATGGTAAAAAGATTTAATTGAAAACATACTAATTTAATTATCTTAATCATGCTAAATATAAAAATTGAACTTACATTAATTTTCGAAAAAAAAAATTAAGCAATTATAGTTGATGATATGAACATACTAATTGTTAATTAGCTTTATTATTTATATTTTTATTCAGTATACATTTATTTTTAATGTGATATCAAAATTATCAAAATATGAGAATTATAAATGTCAAATAATGTTTTGAGATCAAATTATCAAAATTACATAACTTTATTAACCAAACACACCATTTTATAAAATTTTTACTTTGAGTAAGACTAATTGAAGATGATGAGGATGAAATTTTAATTTTTAGTAGTTACGGGGTCTTTTTTGAAAAATGAAAATAATGAGGATGATATGTGGGAATTTGAAAACTTATCCCCACATTGTAATTTTCGAAAGTGCAGCGGTCTATTATAATCCCTTAATAAACTAGACAGCCTCATTAATATTTCAACCGCAATGTCACACCTTCAATATTCCCTGCTTCTTTGAATTTGTACTCAATTTGCTTTAGATGCGGTTATTTCTATTTGTATAGAAGACAAATAAAATAATATAATAATTTGATAAAATTGTGAAAACTAATATTTTGTTATTGATATGTACTCAATAGCCATATTGTAAATGGGATTCATTGAAAATATTAGGGGAGTCCCTAAATCGGTATTTAGATAATCTTCATCCGTGGTCATGATCATATTCATCCTCCTTACAAATCATTATTCTTATTCTTAATATCTTTTATCTCTAATCTATATCACTTTTTGTCATTTTCACTTATCCATATCATTGGGAATAAATTAAATTTAATATATTCCAATCTGATTTCTCTAAATAAATACAAAATAAATATTTAACTTATTTTTAATCAAGTATTATATGTTATATTATTCTTATTTGATCAATTTTCAATGTTTAATGGTATTTGTTCTCGATTTTGAATAATAATATTTGTACATATTTTTAAAATTTTATATTAATATTTATTGTTTTAATTATATTATTTTAATTTATATAATTACTGATAGTAATAAATTCTATAAAAATTAATTTATATAATTAAAATAAATTATAAATTAAAATAAATAACTTAATTTTTTAAAAAACTATCTGGAAATTCTCTATTCGTATACCATGAAATCGTATCTGGCTTGCCAGCTTGGTGCCAAAATGGTGCGTGAGGCCATTTTGATGTAATCATTTTTAATGGGAGATGCGTAAATTTGGTACTTGTAGTTTCCTATTTTGATAATTTTGGTATTCATACTTTGGTAATTGTGGTAAATTAAGTATATTAACTTTATGTGTGGCAAAATTATTCTTAATACTTTCCCACATTTGATAAATTAGGTATTTCAAGTTGTATATATGTGACAAATTTGGTCACCGAAATTTGTAATTTGTACAAATGTAGTCTTTCAACTTTGGAAATCCCACATTTGGTCCTCGTAATTTTATAATTTTGGCAAATTTGGTCCCAAACGATGTTAGTAGCTTATCGAAGAGGTTTTGCTGAAATTCATTTGTGATAGACTTTCGTAATTTTGAGAGGATTTTGTTGAACTTAGAGAACAAATTGCTCGGCCCTACCCCAAAATTACAATAACAAGTTCTGCGATTCAGCCCGCACACGAGAGACACTAGCAAGAAAACGAAAAGATTAAGACAAAACGATCAATGCATGCCTTTGGTGATGCAGTGGCAACGACGAAGATGAGAAGAAAATATGAGACTGCCATGGAGAAGAAAATATAAGCTAACAGTTGAAAATTACGGCGTTTGGGTTTCAAATAACCCATTTGCCAATTTATCAAAACTACGGGGATCAAATTTGCCAATTCGTATAAACTACGAGGACTTGTTTTGTTCGATTTTATTTAGAGAACTAAATATGAACTTTGAGGATCAATTTTGTCAAATTTCAAAAAGTACGATGACTTAAAACGCTACATATAAACTTCGAGGACTAAATCAATCATCAAACTACGACGACCAATTTTGTCAAATGTCATAAATTATGAAGACTGAAAACGCCACATATATACTTCAATGACTAAATTTACCACAACCATCAAACTACGAGGATCAATGGTGTCATTTTCTCCATTTTTAATATATAATAAATATTGTTTTCTTATTTAACCAACTATATGAATTTAAAAGAAATAAGTATAACCAAAGCCATATATGATTAATCAAATAAATTATTCTCTTAGTCGAAAAGTATGCATACATCTTTTGCAACTTACGGCAATATATAATGTTCTAAATTCAAACAAAATATTATAAACAATTAAAATTTAAATTAACCAATTTAGATATCTACTCAACTCAGAAAATTTATATTAACTCAAATTTAAATTTATATATTGGATAAAATTAATCGCAAGTGAAAATAGGTGGTCTATGAGAGTTGTACTCGATGACGGTGAACTCGGGGTTTGCCTAGGTGTCTAATTTTGTCAAATGAAAAAAATGGGTTTAATTCAATTTTCGTCCCTCAATTTACACGTGTTATCAAGTTTAGTCCTTCAATTTTGAAAAATGCATTTTTAGTCCTTCAATTTGTAAAAATTTATCAATTTTCGTACAAATGTCCAAAATACCCCTCGGGCAAATCTAATTTATTTGGGCAGCCAAAACTCCAATTTGCATGTTTTCAATATTTTGTAATGTATTTGTGGAATGTGTTTGTGCTTTGATTACATGCTGCTATTTAATACATCTAATTAGATTGTTGTGTTATTTCTAGTAAATTACATATTACAATCATTTCAAATAAACCATACCAGAATACGAAATTGAGTACCAGATAAGACAATGCAAAAGTGTGTCAATTCAAATGTTCACCATATTCATCTAAATTTTATGTAGATTCAATTACCTTGAAAATCGTTGAAAACTCATTCGTTTACCTACGAAGCATCATTAGAAGTTCTAGGCTTCATTGGACAACCGTGCTTGTTGTGGCCGGTTCCTTGCAAGACTGACAACGGAATACCATTTTTTTGCCTCGCCACATATTTGAGTATCTTTTTGAAGGTTCATCTCGTTCCCTTCTCCGTAAAATTCTTGGTCTTCCTCTCTTTTTCATTTTCTCTCTCGGGGGCAAAGGGACTACAAGTTCATTCACATTTGGTCATAGTTCCTGATTAGGAACCCAACGATGCTCTGCAAAAACAAACATTAAAATGTATTTACATGACTAATCAAAACAAATCATGTATACATTAGAATAACACACATGAACATAACAAGTCCGGTAGGCTCCACGGTATACCAATGATCCACATAGTTTTCCAAAGACATTCCCGCTTGGTGTATTGATGTTCAAGCATGTTTACAAGGCAATCCTGTAAGTTGCCAACGTCAACAACTACACTCCCGCTTTTGAAGGTTAATAAGATGGGTATCCTTACCCAATATATGTGTAAATCTATATATATCATATGCAATACACCTACCTCTATTCCCCTCCTCACTTAGCTTGCCAAGAAGACGTCGTATCCGAGGACACAAATGTTCAGTCCATTTTTCAACTTTTTCCCTATTAAGTTGAACACGCACAGTAAGTAGTGTCCTTAAGTACTCCAACATAAAAAGGATAGACATATCTCTACAATCACTAATCATGTTGTTGAATGACTCACATATGTTGTTGAGAAGAATATCGCACAGTGAACTTCCCAAAAAGAAAGCCCTACTCCAATGTTTTGGATTAATTTTCCAAAGATACTCATATGCCAATGTATTTACCTTCCTAATTTCTTCCATTACAAGCTCAAAGTTCTCCTCGCGTGTACAATTCACTGCTTTCGAAAACATCTTCACATCTTGAGACTTGTGATCGACCTCCTTCATGTTAGCGTAGATGTGTTGACAATAATAGCGCACCTATCCGTATATTTGAAGTGTTACATTACCAATAACGTAGAAAAACTCATAAATTAAGACATACCTTAATGTTTGGTAAGATGTCACCCAACGCGGAGACTAAGCTTTTTTGTCTGTCATATATGCAAAAAAATTTTGGTATGATCTCACTATCAAGATTAAGATCTTCTCTTAAAAGAGTTAAGAACCACCCCCGTGTATCTTGGTTCTCTCGTTCTACGACGGCATAAGCAATAGGAAAAATGTTGTTATTTGAATCAATCCCAATAGCATTTATGATATGTCCCTCGTACTTCCCTTTTAGAAATGCACCATCCATACCAATAATTGGTCTACATCCATCTTTCCCGCCAACCTTGCATGCTGCTAGGCAAATGTAAATGCACAAAAATCGTTTTTGACGTCCATCATCTTGTAACTTCAAAATCACTGTAGACCCAGGGTTGCTCTCCCGTAACTGTAGGCAATACCTATCATTTTGTACTTCACTTTAAATTTACTTTGCAAAATTATGAATGCGGTAAAAAACATTAGTATAGATATATTACCTCTACAAGTATTTATATTGCTCGTCATGCGATCCAGTCAAGATGTTGAGGGTCATTCTCTTTGCACGATACGCTTGTTGCATAGAAATGCATACCCCCATCGTCTCAAGAACTTCTTTTTTGAATGCAGACGCTTTCAGTTTTGGAATTGACTTGATTTTTTTGGCAAACTCAACCCCTAACCATGACGACTTCACTTGGGGGTTGAATTGTGTCCGTGGACAGTTGTTGTGCTGACCATTCATTGTAGAGATGAACCATACACTATCAATAGTCCTTCGGATAACATTAATAAATCACAAACATCTTTCCCGTTTGCACTTTGCTCGAAGCTTTGTTTTATCATTTTTCACAAAAGCAATTACTTGTCCTCGACGATTGCAGAACCTACTAATAGCCTTATTTGCTTTATTTTTATCCCTAAACTGTAGCCCAGGCTTCATCTCTACATCTCTCCATGATAGTTTAGGATTAAACAACACACCGTCATCTCCTTGCTCTTCATCTAATGTATATGGGCTTCTCAACTCTTCTTCGCTACTTGCACAATCATCTTCATCATCATGCATATCAATGTGAGGCATAAGACTCTCATCAATGTTTTCCGTTTCGAATGAAGATGACATAATATTTTCATACTCAAAAATAAGTTTGACACCTGCTTTAACAGCATCAATTTCATCTTCTAATATTTTGTAGTCATTATCACTCAACTCATCATCAGTGTGCTCTTCAAATTCATCACTCAATTCATCCACCATATCTATTGGAACGTTATGACTTTTGCACAATACAATTTTGTTTCCCTGACTCCTCGACATATAACATGGTGATGGAACATGAAATTGACTTAGATAATGAAAAAAAGACATAATTAACTCAATCGAAGAAATTATATTTAAATTGTCTAATGATATATATATATATATTTAAATCAATTCAATCTTGTGTTTGATTAAAACTGGAACCTTAAAATTGTGGGCATTATATTGGACAATAAAAGGAATGAAAATGATATTACATAAATTTACCTCCTAAAATACTCAATTATATACACCATAAAATGAACTATTAAACACNCGAGCTATACGGTTCCTCCAGCTTAATTGGCCGCAACTTACCCAAGATATAAGAACTGGCTCTCTCTGCACACAAATAACAGACAAATCCATCCGTGAATGCATGAACAGTCTTCTTCGACCTGATCCAGAACTTGCAGATGTAATTATCAGAGAATGCTCCTTGGATAACTGGGAAGGAATCATTACTAGAATCTGGCCAAATACGAAATATCTTGATGTTATCGTCACCGGCGCTATGGCTCAGTATATCCCAACTCTGGATTACTACAGCGGCGGATTACCTAAAGCTTGCACGATGTACGCCTCCTCTGAATGCTATTTTGGCCTTAATCTTAATCCCATGTGCAACCCCTCTGACGTCTCTTACACCATTATGCCAAACATGGCTTACTTCGAGTTCCTCCCACATGACGGTAACTCCAACGCGCCGCCGCACCTTGTCGACCTCGCTGACGTCGAGATCGGTAAAGAGTATGAGCTCATCGTTACAACATATGCTGGCCTTTACCGATACAGAGTCGGTGATATTCTCCGAGTAACCGGATTCCATAATTCCGCGCCGCAATTCCAATTCGTCCGGCGAAAGAACGTCCTCTTAAGCATTGACGCAGACAAAACCGACGAAGCTGAACTCCAATCCGCCGTCGATAAAGCTTCACTTTTTCTCAAGGAATCAAACACCACCGTGGCGGAGTACACCAGTTACGCTGACACCAAAACTATCCCTGGTCACTACGTCATATACTGGGAACTTCTTGTAAAGGATTCATCAATCTTCCCAACTATTAACGTTCTTGAGAAATGCTGCTTAGCCATGGAAGAGTCACTGAACTCAGTTTACCGTCAGTGCCGTGTCGCGGACGGGTCAATTGGGCCACTGGAGATTCGCGTCGTGAGAAGCGGCACGTTCGAGGAGCTTATGGATTACGCCATATCTAGAGGCGCGTCGATTAATCAGTATAAGGTGCCAAGATGTGTAACATTTGCTCCAATTCTCGAGCTGCTCGACGCACGTGTGGTGTCTACCCACCTCAGCCCTTCGTTGCCTAAGTGGTCGCCGGAGCGGCGCGTGTGAGTGAATTGCAGGAGAATATGTTTTATTAAAATATGTAGTTTTCCTTTCCATAAATGGGATTAGGCTGTAACATTTTGCTGAATCATTTTGAACCCATTTTTCTATCCCTATACGTAACACCAAATATGTAGTATGAGACACCGTGCCTTATTTCAAGCATCCAGTTCTAACAGGTAACATGGGTCGGTCTGCTTTTCTTTCCTTGAGAAATTCTCAAGTTGTATTTTACTTGCCCTTTTCCCCCCTTTAAAACCTTTTCACATTATTAAAATGCTTTGATTTTTTTATTTACCCTTATTTTGTCATCTTTCGATATTAATTATTTACAATTGTATATTTAACTTTTCTAAATTACTTCGGAAGACCAAATGGGGCTCAAAATAGTAATTTGCTTAGATAGTGTATTCAAAATGTAATAAATTTAATACGTAAAATATGACATGAGCAGTTCATATAATGAAAGTGTAATGAAATGAATGCGTATAATATAAGACAAGTGCAAATCCAACCAATATATTAATCATCTGGATTACACGGAACTGTCCAGACCACTTCCCTTTGTCTTATTCGAGACAACAAAGAATAATATTTAATAATCGCATGCATGCGGCACGCATCTTGTCCTAGTGACACGTATCGTATTTTGACCGACCAACACGACGTGGACGGAAGAAGCAATCTGGATGGGATGGGCTGGGCCAAGCCCAATTAAGATAAATACAAATGGTGAATTATAAAATATGTTTTCAAACGGCAGTCGAACTGGTCGGTTCAACCGATTCGACCGTGAACAGATTTTTTTATGGTTGGGTTCAACCTCAATTGTGTTATTTTGTAAGTTTCTAGGTTTTCTAATTTTGTGTTTTTCTTTCACGCGGACATCTTATCCTCCCAATCTTGCAATGACTTTGCAATAGGGAAGCCTTGTGAGGCCATGAGTGATGACTCTTGTCTTGTTCCAGCATCAAGTAGGACCCGTAGCCGCACATAGTAGTTCTTGAATTGAAGTATGTGTTCTTCCGGTATATTTGTCATTTTATTCTTCTAAAGTTTTGGGTAAATGAATTTATAAGTATGAGTTCTTCCAATACTTGATTTTCGAGTTGTTTACGACTATGATGCTTAATGTGCAACATTAGGTTTGTTGTCACTTGATAACTGATGGTAATGAGCCAAATTGTTCAGCATCAAATTAACAATTTGTTTTTCTGTTCTCTAGGAAGATAAATAGACAGTAAGAATTAAAGCAGGGAATACCTACTCAATACCTCTTCAAATCTAGGGCTCGGATTTTACGGGAATGAATCAAGTTGAGAATGTGTTACGATCTTAAAATTGGGCTTATGATTATTATTGGGTATTTGAAATTATAAACCCATATTTTGGCCCATAGCTTAATTAGGATATAAAAGACGATATCTTGTATGTTTTGATTATCGATTGAATATTGATTCTGTTATGTTCTCCCTCAAGGCTTTGTACCCTTCTCATTTCCTTCGTTCTTCTACAACTCTCTTTATTTCTTCAGTCTAATTCTCCCTAATTTCTACCCCACTTGTTCATCTATTCCTCTGTTACGATCCAAGATCGTGACAAGTGGTATCGGAGCCGTCGATTCGAAAAATGGTTAAAACCAAAACTGAATTTTCTCAAACTAGGGCAGTCACTTCGCCATTGCCAAAACACCCAGGCAGTAAAATGCATAGTTGTGATGAGCTCAAGCATGTTTCCGGACTACGATTAGAAGAAACTCATCTAAGGTATCACGCCCCCAAATTAGATCCGCCTATATTTGAGGGAACGGAACCCAGGCGTTGGATCAAGTCTCTCACGCCATATTTTCACTTGAGGAATCCGAAATCCTCAAAGGAATGGTTGGAATTCGCCACATTAAGGTTCTGCGGTAAGGCTAAAAGATGGTTTCAATGTTACAAATATAAAAATGTTTCTTGGTTATGGAAAAATTTTGTGTCTGCACTACTAAATCGGTTTGACTATCAGAGTTCTCGGCAAGTATTTCATAATTTTCGGACACTAAAAATGGATGATGATCTAGATGAGTATTTGGATAGATTTGAAGACTTGAGAGGTCCGATATCTAGATTTTATCCTTCAATGTCTACTGAAAATTTTTCATGCATTTTAATTAGTGGTGTTACAGATGAAGTCCGCTCATCTATTTACGATGCCAAATTAGACACAGAAGAAGAAATCATCCAATTTCTGAGGACAAAAAATGCTAAAATGCAGCATGAAGTTTTTGGGAATTCAACTAAAATTGTCCGAGATTCTATTGAAAACCTTCAGTATGATTTGGATTTTGAAAACTTAACCAAGTTTTTTGAGAAGTCGGTTGAATTTAACCGCATTAGAAGGTATCATCGAAACCCTTGGCTAAGTGTGACAATGAACACTATGAAAAAAGAAACGTAGGAGCATGGCCCTTAAACAATCTGTTCGATATGAAGATGCGCACACAAGAGGCTTGGTTCTCTACAATAAAATGCTATGTGCTGGAATGCAATTAGATAGTGTTGCAATAACTCGTTTTGTTGAAAATTGTAGTTTGATGAATCATGTTGTTGAAGATTGGGAAGTGATCACATGCGGCCATGAGGATGGAATAAAGTTAATTCCTGATTCCCACATGATGCTTATAAAGAATACCAATAAAGTTTCTAAATTATATGTTACTTTGGAAATTTGGAATGAACTACGGGCTAGCAATGTAAGGAAGGAACATATCATGGTGGACTTAAATCTGAAAAATAAAGGAAGCATGAAGGAATTGAATTCATTAAGGTATATAGACAGAAACTTAAACCATTGCCTTGCATATTTGGATGAGCTAGGAGTTGAATATTATGATCATTCAATACTATCGGGAATTTCATATTCCTACAAAATGGAACCTCGGAAATGGTTCATGGAAAGAATTTATTGTTTCATTATACATAAGAAACTGGATGAGACATTATACAAGTTGAGGTTTGATGTCGTTGTGAGAATTATGAGTAACTGTGAAGTCACTCTTCATAATTCGTTGAAATTTTTTCTCTGGATTTGGAACGGATCTGATTATTTTCACAAGGGAAAGACATTCCACAAAGCCGTTAAGTTCGTTGAAAACAGAAAAGACTTCGAAAACATGAGATACCTCCTTTTCGAGACAAAAATCCGGTGTTATGTGACAATATATGATGTATGGACAATTCTGATATTCCATTATGATCAAACAAGGGTAATACATATTCCTTTGGATATTTTCCAAGAGAATAAACGTAATTGCTGCAAACAATTAAGGCAAGTTATTGATTCTTGGTTTTATTTTTACACATGGCATGCATTCTCATCACTACTATCTCATGATATCTCTCTCAAGATTTATAGCCTCATGATGGAGCCAATACGTTCTGATTGCTTAGGTTATCCGGTGACTTATGATTTTTACACTATTGTTATACAGTGTAGTGCATGCTTGTTTTCGAAATTGATTGTTAGAATCAGCAAGAGAAATTCACTGATTTATTCGTCTTATGATGATCATGATCTGTATCAGGAGTTTCTTGCACATTATGTTGATAATCATATGTGGCACTTGTCTACTAAATCCTATTGTAATGCTTTATATGTGTTTATTTCAACCGACTTGAACATAGCGTCTTCAAAACATGATCCTTGGGGTCAAGGATTGTTTTATGGTGGGGGAATAATGGTGGAGCAGTGTAAGGCATGTGATGAAAGAGAACATGTCTTTGTGATTATTCTAGAAGTAATGAAAAGCAACTCGACTTATGATTGTGAAGCTGGAATTTATCTATTTGCCACCATTACTGTTTATCTCTCAAGTGGAGCTATGATGATTGATGAAAATATTAATGATGTTGCCACTGAAAAGTTGGACAAATCCATGAGAATTGTTTGTAGTCAAGAAGTGGTGATCTATATTTGTTGGGAAACTACTCGAAAAATATCCTCAGACACCATGGAATCTATGTTGGCGAACTTTAGTAATTATTATTATACTCATCACAAAAAGGAATACCTCCTTGGTTTTCAAATGGAATCAAGTTTCTATTCGGCAAATGAGATCGAATCGTGGATGCACAACCAAAATGAATATGGAGGTCTCTATTTACTCTTATGAAAATATACTTAAAGTTCATTTGTGCATGGATGATGTGCTCATCACCTTTGAGAATATCCCTAATCAGGTCTCGTTGTTTAAGAAGTGCATGGAGTCCCTCTATATTCAACCGTACAATTTCATATGTTCACTTTTGATTTACAATTCTGTAATATCCCTCATCAATCCTGGATTTATCTTTGGCATATTCTTTATCTTGCAAAGAATACATTCTCTCTGCTATGGAATTCTGAATCTTCCATCAGGTTTGGAAGCTACAATGTCATCAAGACTACACTCTTGCCGAATCTTTGGGTTTTCGAAATTGAATGATCTGATGAATACAAGCAGTGAATTCTTCATTAAGAAGGCTGCTAACAAAAACAAATCTTCTAAATTATCATTGGATAAGAGTGCTATTATATATAAGATCAAAAGCTTGAGAAGATGTTCCAAACAGTTATGGTTGACTCATGGAAATTCTATCAGATTATTACACGAGCTTCAATCCCAAATCCCACTTGGCCAACTCCTGAAATTTGCCACTAATGCAATTCTATATGTGCTTATTACCTTGGATACCATGCTTATTTTCAAGTCTTCCCGGACACTGATCAACATGAGAAAGATTTCAGAATTCGAGACTGATTGTTGGGGTCAACGATCATTTTGAGGAGAGGATTATGTTACGATCTTAAAATTGGGCTTATGATTATTATTGGGTATTTGAAATTATAAACTCATATTTTGGCCCATAGCTTAATTAGGATATAAAAGACGATATCTTGTATGTTTTGATTATCGATGGAATACTGATTCTGTTATGTTCTCCCTCAAGGCCTTGTGCTCTTCTCCTTTCCTTCGTTCTTCTACAACTCTCTTTATTTCTTCAGTCTAATTCTCCCTAATTTCTACCCCACTTGTGCATCTATTCCTCTGTTACGATCCAAGATCGTGACATATACTTTCTCCAGTCTGAGTTATTCATTGACTGTGATGTCGTTTCTATTAGGAGTAGTGTCAGTTTGCATGCCTAATTGAGAAATTGAGTGCGAATTGAGATTGTTATAATGTTTTCCCTTGATGTTCCCATTCATGCATTATTATCCTTTCGTGCACACACCCTAAGTTATTGAGGATTTGTGAATTGCCTCAATAGTTATATTTTATTTTCAGGACTGATAACCTCAATGTTTTCCTTAGGTGGGTCTAGAGAATTTCTCTCCTGTATGCTTTCATTGATTCTTTATTACGGAGGATGTGTTGGAATAATAGTGTGTTAGGAATGGAGGTCGGGTGATAATCGAAGGGCTCGATGGTGAAAGACCGATCCGGGGAAACCTAACATGAAGCGGTGATGTTGATTGACTTGATGGATCTCGGATCTATTAAGGATATCGATCGGACGATTGNATTTATAGCCTCATGATGGAGCCAATACGTTCTGATTGCTTAGGTTATCCGGTGACTTATGATTTTTACACTATTGTTATACAGTGTAGTGCATGCTTGTTTTCGAAATTGATTGTTAGAATCAGCAAGAGAAATTCACTAATTTATTCGTCTTATGATGATCATGATCTGTATCAGGAGTTTCTTGCACATTATGTTGATAATCATATGTGGCACTTGTCTACTAAATCCTATTGTAATGCTTTATATGTGTTTATTTCAACCGACTTGAACATAGCGTCTTCAAAACATGATCCTTGGGGTCAAGGATTGTTTTATGGTGGGGGAATAATGGTGGAGCAGTGTAAGGCATGTGATGAAAGAGAACATGTCTTTGTGATTATTCTAGAAGTAATGAAAAGCAACTCGACTTATGATTGTGAAGCTGGAATTTATCTATTTGCTACAATTACTGTTTATCTCTCAAGTGGAGCTGTGATGATTGATGAAAATACAAATGATGTTGCCACTGAAAAGTTAGACAAATCGATGAGAATTGTTTGCAGTCAAGAAGTGGTGATCTATATTTGTTGGGAAGAACTACTCGAAAAATATCCTTAGACACCATGGAATCTATGTTGGCGAACTTTAGTAATTATTATTATACTCATCACAAAAAGGAATACCTCCTTGGTTTTCAAATGGAATCAGGTTTCTATTCGGCAAATGAGATCGAATCGTGGATGCACAACCAAAATGAATATGGAGGTCTCTATTTACTCTTATGAAAATATACTTAAAGTTCATTTGTGCATGGATGATGTGCTCATCACCTTTGAGAATATCCCTAATCAAGTCTCGTTGTTTAAGAAGTGCATGGAGTCCCTCTATCTTCAACCATACAATTTCATATGTTCACTTTTGATTTACAATTCTATAATATCACTCATCAATCCTGGACTTATCTTTGGCGTATTCTTTATCTTGCAAAGAATGCATTCTCTCTGCTATGGAATTCTGAATCTTCCATCAGGTTTGGAAGCTACAATGTCATCAAGATTACACTCTTGCCGAATCTTTGGGTTTTCGAAATTGAATGATCTGATGAATACAAGCAGTGAATTCTTCATTAAGAAGGCTACTAACAAAAACAAATCTTCTAAATTATCATTGGATAAGAGTGCTATTATATATAAGATCAAAAGCTTGAGAAGATGTTCCAAACAGTTATGGTTGACTCATGGAAATTCTATTAGATTATTACACGAGCTTCAATCCCAAATCCCACTTGGCCAACTCCTGAAATTTGCCACTAATGCAATTCTATATGTGCTTATTACATTGGATACCATGCTTATTTTCAAGTCTTCCTGGACACTGATCAACATAAAAAAGATTTCAGAATTCGAGACTGATCGTTGGGGTCAACGATCATTTTGAGGAGAGGATTATGTTACGATCTTAAAATTGGGCTTATGATTATTATTGGGTATTTGAAATTATAAACCCATATTTTGGCCCATAGCTTAATTAGGATATAAAAGATGATATCTTGTATGTTTTGATTATTGATTGAATATTGATTCTGTTATGTTCTCCCTCAAGGCTTTGTGCCCTTCTCCTTTCCTTCGTTCTTCTACAACTCTCTTTATTTCTTCAGTCTAATTCTCCCTAATTTCTACCCCACTTGTTCATCTATTCCTCTGTTACGATCAAAGATCGTAACAGAATGACTTTGAAATTCATTGAGTTGGAATTGCTTGGGTAAGATGATCCAACTTCATCTGGATGATGATTCAGATATTTGATAGAGTTTTTTACTAGATTTATTTGATGAATTTAAGAAAAAATCTTTTTTATTTTTTTGGTTCGAACTGATTTTTAGTGAACTGTATATTTTCCAGTTCGATAATACATACCGGTTTGAAAACATAGATTGCAAACATAAACCCCAAATTTCATTGTCATTTCATAATTTTAATTCTCAAAATTTAATTAGTATTGTAATTAAAATCCCTATATTATGATAAATTAGTTCGTATATTTTGTATATTTACAAAACAAATTCTCAAACTTAAGTATATGATACAGTTCGTTTATAATTTTTTCATTTGTAATAATTGAATTTTTGAAAAAAATCAAAAATTGGGAATATGTTTTGTACTTTGTGATCACATTTACCAAATTTTACAAAATTTGATAAATCGGTTGGCTCTGGTATTTCAACCGTATCGTTCGATACTGAGTTTCTAGGTCTACCCGAAAAAAGTAAAAAAAATATTTTGTACTAGCCAGTATATCAGGCCAGTATGAAAATATTGGTTATATATAGAGTTACAAACTTTCGAATTGAGTCACTCAATGCTCGAATTCGAGTTTGATTTTTTCAATGTGGACCAATCTCGGTTTGAGATCATATTCATATAAATCGAACCTTTAACTTAACTTTCGAATAAACCGAGCGGATAGTGAGTCAATCATATTCAAATATTATATAATAAAACAGTGAAGCTAGTATTTGATACATGAAAATTAAAATTTGTGAATGTTATTTACTCTATGTTTATAATTACATATTTGAAGTTGGCCCTACTTCCGTTAATGTTTAAACGCCCTCTTTGTATATTCTCGACCTTAAAATGTGTAATATCATGTTTCCAAAATTTTTAAAAAGGAAAAAAATAACATATTAAATCGTCAAAACTCTCACGCGAAATTAAACGGAAAACGCTAATGTACACGAGGATCATTGTTTAACGATTGTGAAACTTTTGGTCCTGAATGTCTAATTTCAAACTTTTTAAAATCATGTTTACATTATTTTAAACTTAAGGTGTCATTTATCTACTTTTACAAGGTAAAAATGTTTCATTTGTAAGATTATTTTTATTTGTTTTGCATAAACTGTTGGTAATCGTTAGCCATCTGGAAAACACCGTATTTTAATGTGGGATATCCGATGTACGGGAGAA
>RWGZ01001205.1:115151-232911 GCA_009725065.1 Utricularia reniformis | reverse complement strand
GCTACTCTTTGGCTTCTAGCGGCTTACATCTATTGCCAAGCCACGCTACTGACCAGTTTGTCGCGGGTTTTTGTCGCATATGACGCACGAGGATGGCCCGAAGCAGCGTCTGCAAGAAATGGACCGATCGGTCTGGGCGTATGTGGGGAGCTGGGCCCCCACGGCTCGGGACCGATCGCTAAATGTGACCGATCGGGTCAAGCGATATAAATAGGCCCTCTGCTGATCTGGGCCTCCAAGTTCGGCTCATTTGGTGGCCCAGGCCGGCACTGACTCTGTTCGAGGTATCGAGTTCCGATGATCTCATCAATTAGAATATGTTGGATACGACTACAAAATATATCTGAATTAATTAAGAATAATATATATATATTCGAGTTCGATTTCAGAGACACATTTAAAGGTTCATGAAGTAGTTTACTCATTTTGCACCTCTAATCTGGACTAAAGAAGATGACAAAAAGAGTTAATGAATTGGGCCTGAAGTCCAGCTCATTAAGACAGCCCACACCATTTAATGAATCGCACGTGTCACTAGCCACACCATCTACTTCCCCTCATTCCATACCCTAAATAATAAATTTATATTAATTATAGCTTTTTAAATCATTTTTTAAGGATATAATATTATTCACAACCTATGCAACAACGACAACACACGGATTCATACGTTTAAGTCTTCTTCTTTACATTATTGGTATGTAACTCTAAAAAATAAATAAACTTTACATTAAAAACAAAGTCCAAGACTTCATATATATGTATGATCAATGAAGATATGCGATCTTCAAATGTTTTGGTTCATATATTTTGTTCGTATCTTGTACATTATATGAATCTCGATTTGTATTATAAATAGATATTTGATATTTTGGATCTATTAATTTTGTCGTTTTAAGAAAAATGTAGAAAACCGTAACTCGCATTCCAAGTTTACGAAAATTTTGACATAAGCGCACTTAACTTTAGATTCTTTTGGGATACGGGTTACTATTGTTAAGACAAATATTTTACACGTAATCCTATATTTAAACCATGCACATTTGGTTGAGAATACATATAAAAAATTGGATATTAAATTAAAAAATTTCTAGTTTATAGGAGTCGTAATATTATGAATAAATTTAGCTATAGGATATTGTATATAGCCATTCGGTCTAACATTTTTAATCTAATTCACATTTCTTATGAATTTAATTTGATGGACATTATCTCGATCTATTGAATTCTAAATTTCCATATTGTATCGGAGCTCAATAATGCATTTTAGCCTGGTCCATCCAATTTAGATAAAAAATGGTAGAAAATGTATTGAACTTATGTGACAATATATCTACATATATTTTGGCAAATGTAAAAATTGTACATCGAGCTTTGGCAAACAAATCGATCTACCTATAACTCAAACATTACTAAAAATAAAAAGAAAAAAAATGAAGTAACTCTAGACAAAGATGAGTTCGACTTGATGAATACATCGAAATTAAATATAGGAATTTTTTAATATATAATGAATAATTGATTATCGATTTAATATTTTTAATGTAATTTACTTCTTTTATAAATTGAATTACATAAACACTTTTCCGAACCATTAAATTCTAAATTTCTATTGCTTTTTTGTCTTAAACAATGTAGAATATCCAAAACTTAATGGGCGTAGTCCAAAATGGAATCGAAATGACAAAAATGAGTTGGCTCTTGTGTGGAATTAATGCAATGAGCTGGTTTCAAAAGCTATGTACAATTTTTATGGTCCCCAATGTAATCAAATACGACCCGACCCACAAATTTTGTTACCGTGTTTGTCCCGGACTCATTTTTAGTCGGGTATTAACACACTTAATCTCAAAATCATCTAACATATATAAGTACTCATCTAATAGCTTATTCCCTCAATAAAACAAAGGTTGTCAAACGGAAAATAACATTTATAGGAATAATTTAGTGGTATATCATAATATATTTATTTTTCTTATATTAGTATAATTTTTATAATAAATAATTTGAATTATTGAATGTAATATCCAAGTTGTATATGAATGCTTGCTCTAATTAGCCGAACTCGATTATCATGTCATACTTGATATTTACCGGTATGAGAATTAAACGTGGCAGCAGGACATTATGTATAACTTTTAAAACTATTTATAGTTCAAAAATGTGTTTAAAATAAATTTAGATAAATGTAAAAATGTAAAAAATTAGAATATAAAAATGTTTACTATAAAGTTTTACAAATTTAATGTTATAAAACTTAGGAATATGATTGAAAATCATAGTGATTTTTAATCTTTTTTCTTAACAAAATTTTGAACTTACATTTACTTTTGAAATAACGTACATTGACCATATGAGCAAATTTAAAATGACATTATTATGGGGATGAAGTGTTTTACTATTTTTGTTATGATTAATTTAATGTCATTAACATAAAGTTGTTAAATTCATTAATAGTAGTGGATTAATATATCAATCAACAATTATTAATTTGTTTTTTCTTATCATTTCACATTTAATTATAATTAAACTATTAAAGTAAATACAAACACTCTTTCCTAATTCCCAACTTGACACAGAGGCAAGCAGGACAAGTTGCCTTTTAATTTAAAGTAATTTGTCTAGTTGTCAAAAAATACTGTCAATGACATTCAGATTAAATTTTCTATCATAATTATTTACCTAACATTATAATTGTCTATTTTTAAATATAATAAGTATACTTATATTCTTGAAATTACATTGGGTTTGTTTGGTAGCCCGATTAAAACAGCGGTGAGATGCGGTGAGATGTTGAAATCGTGATTTTTTTAATGTGCACAAAACATAAGGTTAATTGCGATGTGATAATCGTTAAAAAATCACGATATCATCATAGCTGTTAAAACCAGTTGTGGCCTCATCGTGATTTTGGAAAAGACTCATTTACATTTACTTCTATTAATTATAATATAATTATATTTATTATTTTATATATATAAGGATATATTAGTATTTTTACATAAATCACGATCATAATATCGCAATTTTACCAAACATACTTAAAAATTCACGATCATTATATCTCACCACATCTCACTACACCTCACCACATCTCACCACACCTCACCACACCGCAATTTTAAAAAAGCTGAACCAAACAAACCCATTAACTCAAGTATCTATAAAAATCAATTTCATTAATTAATTTTTTTCAAAAAGGCAAACCACATTACTAATTTTCATATTTTTTTATCAAAATATTCTTAAAATTCCACCTTAATTCTATTTCTCTTCCCAATTCACCATTTTTTTCATTTTTTTATGCAAACTTATTCAGAAATAACCATTTATTAAATATTTCTTATTACTTAACAAAGAAAAATCATTAACAAGAAATAATTTCACCAAAACAATAACCGACACTCATTAATATGAAACGTAATTAAACATCGATACAAAGAGCATACAAGCAAATTAAGTGGAAAATTAAAGTTTGATAAAAAGAAAATTTGTGTAATGAGGAAATACTATAATTTTTAACTATGGTTAGACACAAATTCTGGGTGAAAAGATTAAATGTTTTATCCGAATAATTAAAATTGTCCAATATGAATATTTAACTGATCTAAATTATATGAATGACACGCAAATTTAGTTCTCATAGTTTCATGTTTTTGTCAAATTAATTCTACAAAATTTTCTAATTGTTACAATTATTATCTCAATAATCTTGGGTTGACAAATCAGTTTTCTTACTTTCTATATTTTGAAAAATCGACCCATAATGAGTTTGTTTGGTTCAGCTTTTTAAAAATTGCGGTGTGGTGAGATGTGGTGAGATGTGGTGAGATGTAGTGAGGTGTGGTGAGATATGATGATCGTGAATTTTTAAGTATGTTTGGTAAAATTGCGATATTATGATCGTGATTTATGTAAAAATACTAATATACCCTTATATATATAGAATAATAAATATAATTATATTATAATTAATAGAAGTAAGGGCAAATGAGTCTTTTCCAAAATCACGATGAGCCCACAGCTGGTTTTAACAGCTGTGATGATATCGTGATTTTTTAACGATTATCACATCGCAATTAACCTTATGTTTTGTGCACATTAAAAAAATCACGATTTCAACATCTCACCGCACCTCACCGCTGTTTTAATCGGGGTACCAAACAAACTCATTGATTAGTGGATAAAAAATCAAAGAGAAAATAGTGTTCACTCCTTAATTTTTATAATTTTGATAAATTTAATTTCTATAATTTATAATGATATATTTAAATAAAAAAATTACAATTTTAATAAATTTGACATTTAATTTATAATATTTGACAAATTATATTCTTAAAATTACAAAATAGTTGTCAACTTTTTATTTTAATTTTTAACGAAGAACCTTAATTGATAAAATTGAAAAATTTTGTAGAACAATTATATTTGTAGATAGTGATTTTATAATTGTAGATCACAATTACTACAATCATAAAATTTTATTATTCGAAATTATTAAAATAATAAAATTTGCATCTGTTCCAAAATCAAATGAGATTCACTTAGCCATTATTATATGATATAAATATATTTTAAAAATTATAATTTATATAAATTCAAAATACATTCTTTAAAATGTAAATTATGATACTCTAGTTATCCTTTTTATCTCAATTTAAATTGGGTTGGATAATATTGGGCCGGCCCAATGTATTAAAAATGAAAAAGCCCAATTTAAACCTCACATCGGCGCCTAGAACAAGCAAAAGACCTACCGTTGGAGGTGTTCTTGACGACATTCAAGAAAGGCGAAGCCTGGGGCGCTGCCGGTTTTCTTCGGGAATAATATCCTTTCTATGCGAAAGAATAGTGTGTGAGTTTTTAGATGGGTAAAAGGAAGAGAGAGCATGCTGCCGGTGGCGACAGTCAGCACTCGCCGTCTACTGTTTTCGTGGCTAATTTGCCTTTCTCCTTCACTAATTCTGAGGTTTTATTTTTCACTTAGTTTGAAACTTTATGTACTCGAATGGGATTATCGTTATGTCAAAACTTTTTGTACGGATAAGCATCACTTAATAATATCTTTTGTATGCTTGATTTGCACAATTGCATGTGGTTGATGTTGGAAAAACAATGTTGATGTGACATGGCGTATGTGTCTAATGAATCAATAATTAAGTGATGCTTATGCGTCCTCTCATACTTTTGAAGTTTCGATGATCTGAATGTCTATGGTAATTATTTTAGATGGAAGAACTATTTAGCGAGGTTGGACCAATCAGAAGATGCTTTCTGGTTACAAAAAAGGGTATGCACTTGTTAGCTTCATTTTCATTGATGGCGACACAAGCTGTACAATTGACGTATGCTGAAATTTTTTCTCCATGTCCAATCTATTTGTTGATTGAATCATGGAAAAGTGGATTTGAGCTTGATACTCGCTATATAAATTATGTATTTTAGAAACGGTTGTCTTGATCTTTCTCTGTAGCTTTTTCTTTCTTGAGTTTTTAGTGTTTATTCCTTCTTGTTATTTTATTACGGCAGGTTCTACTGAACATCGGGGCTTTGGCTATGTCCAATTGTAAGTTTTTCTAAAGTTCTCATCACTTATTCCATTATTTAAGAAAATCATTAACTAATTGTGAATTTGAACTACATAATTCTAGTGCTTCTGTGGAAGATGCTAATCGTGCCATTGAGAAGAAAAACCACTCAACTGTTGGTGGCCGAAAAATAATGATTAAACAAGCAATGCATCGAGCTCCACTTGAACAACGTCGAGCTAAGACAGATAATGGTGTGCCACTATTCAAATATTTCTGAATGTACATTCTTCAGTTAATGGTCAATGATGAAGAGCATGTCCTTTTCTTTTTGCTACCATGACTTACGAAATACAATTTCTTTTTTTATTCGTTTTTATTAGGAAAATCTGAAGATTTACTAACAGAAAAAGAGGAGCCCGACGTTACAAAGGCATCTGAGAAGGTTGCAAAGGTCTCATTGCCTCAGTCAACAGGTATTAATTTTTTGATACCTTGATATTTTCTTGTGACATTTCTGAGCAGTAATCGTTTCCAACGTATTCAGATAATGTAAGGGAAAAGGTCAAAAAAATAGCTGTTTCCATTGCCATTGCAGACCAACAGAAAGGGCCTGACAAACAAAGGTGTTGTATTTCTGTTGCATACCACTTTTTTTGTAACAAGGAGTTATAAATTATTTTTTGAAGTTGATATTTTACCTAGTGTTGATACATCTATTGTACAGTTCTGGTACTTTATATTGCATGAACTTATTATGCACAGATCATCACGTTGTCATATACGATGTTTTTTATCAGTCTTGAACTGAACCATTTGGGTGCCGATTATTATTATTATTGTTTTTTTTATTTGGAAATTTGATTAATTTCCAACTCCAATTTTTATGAGATTCAAATTTTTATTNTCTCTAAACCTGATGCTGCAAATGCTGCATTCTCAGCTGCTCGAACTGATCATTCTCCGGGAATCCTATTCAAAGGTCGAATTCTAAAAGTGTTGAAGGCTTTGGACAAGAATGCGGCTCACAATAAATCACTAGAAAAGTCGAAAAAGGAGGAAACTGACCAACGAAACGTCTATCTCACAAAGGTTGTTCTCGAATTACAATACTTAGTCTTGATGTCTCATTTTAGTTACTCTCATCAGGAAGGACTCATCTTAGAAGGCTCTCCTGCCGCAGAAGGCGTTTCTGCGGAAGATATCTCGAAAAGAAAAAAGTATGTAATTCGTAACAAGAACTCTTGGAATTTACGAAACATTACTTATGTTGATGCGTGTTTTTTTGTTGGTTTTAGGTTGCATGAAGATAAAATGACGAAGCTTCGGTCTCCAAACTTTCGTGTCTCAAATACAAGACTTATTGTATACAACGTGCCAAGGAAAATGGACGAGAGACGTCTCAAATCACTCTTTCTCAATGCCGTCACTTCCCATGCTATCAAACAAAAACCAATACTTCGACAGGTTGCGTATTTTCGAATCGTTGAAAGCTTTGAGTTTTTACCGAAATGATCAGATTTGATTGATCGTGGCTTTATGAAATGATCAGGTGAAGATTTTAAAGGATGACAATAAAGGAAAAGAAAGTGCCAAGATTCATAAACGCGGCGTTGCATTTCTAGAATTCAGTGAGCATCAACATGCACTTGTTGCCCTTAGAGTTCTCAACAATAATCCTGGTTAGTTCCATCTTTAAACCTTTCTACTATGTAAATGATTCTGATTCTGATTCTGATTCTGATTCTGATTCTGATTCTGATTCTGATTCTGATTCTGATTCTGATTTTGATTTTGATTTTGATTTTGATTCTGGTGAGCTACTATATTTCCGGTGTTATCGTAAACGCATGCCTGTAATTTGAATGCATTGTATATTACTTGATGTTGATCAGATACTTTTGATGCTGAGCATCGCCCCATTGTGGAATTTGCATTGGATAATGTTCAAAAGCTCAAGCTTCGAAAAGAAAAGCTCGAATTTCAGTTCCAACAGCAACAAGAGAAGTTGAGAGAAACCGCAATAGGCGAAAAAATGAGTGAACATGTCGAAAAACCTGCAGGTGCAAAAGGGTTCAATCTTGCAAAGAAAAAGGGTGCAACGAGAAGAAATGCTCGTCTAACAGTTTCTTCGGACGCAAAACAACCGGAGATGAGAAGTATAGAGAAGAAAGGGAACTTTAAAACGGTTGCAAATGTTAGTAACGAGAATGCGGGTGATGAAACTGCATCGGGTTCGAGGAAAAGGAGTAGAAAAAAGGATGGTGTTGGTCGTGATGGTGTTGATAAACTTGATATGTTGATTGAGAAATACAGAGCGAAATTCTCTACGAATCGGGAGCAACAGCAAGTGAGCAAGAAGCTTAAAAGATGGTTTGAATCGTGATTCACTTCTTTTTTGGAGTCATAATCATCCAAAATAATTTAACTTATAGTATTTTTTGTCTTATTTTATTTGAGATTATTAGATGTTTGATTATATTGAGTTAACTCATGGGGATTAAAAATGGAGGTCGGAAGACTCGAACATAAGTAATATTTGTCGGCGTGGCTCGGAGTAAATTTTTTTCATAGCACTATCAGATAACAATTTTTTTTAATAGTCATTTTTAAAATTGTATTAAAATAACACTGACAACTTTATAATTTTGCATATAACATTGATTTGTTAGTTATTGTACAAATTTTTGAATTAAAAAATATATCTAATATTTAGATTGAGTTTAATACAAATGAATAAAAATTGTAAAAATTGTAATTAATTATGATAAATTTAAATGCTATTAGTTTTTTAAAAAATTAACTGTTAATTCAATGCTATAAGTAAATAAAAAAAATGTCAGAGTTAATTTAATATCATATTAAAAATAAGTGTTAAAAAAAAATCATTCTCTGACACTGTTATGTGTGTAAAAAGCTCATCGGAGATGATTAAATTTTGTTGCCTAGATAATGAAAGGATTTCAGTCTTAGACTATCTTCTAAAACCAAATTAGAAAAGGTGAATCATTTTTTCAAATTAAATCGATTTGAATTGTTTTTTTGTGTTTTTAAATATTCGAGATATATTAATTATATTAATCATTTTCTTCAAGTATTTACACAAAGTAACAATATCAATAAATATAAAATTTATTTCAAAATATGAAAAATAATTAACTAAAAATATAATATATTATAATATCATGTTATACATGATGTTTAAGAACAATCAATTTATATTTTTTAGTGTTTATATATAAAATAAATATTAGTTTGAATATTTTTTTTTAAAGATATAATAATTAATCAATTAGTCATATCGATCTATATCGAATTTAACTTTTGAATCGATATAAAATTTTATCAAATTATGAGAGTCGGATATAAACCGAACCAGATATTATACCGGTTCCGGTTCAAACGAGACGAACAAGCCAAAACCGATCAAGTTTTAGCAACCCTTTCAGGCCATACAAGTTCCTAATTAGGTTGAGCCAAAGAATTTTGTTATATCTCTTAATGATTTCTAAATTCATCTCTCAATGAAGCGATATCATCACACTTCGAAAAAAAAATCTTACAATTGAAGATTTTGTTATATTCGAAAACTCATTCCAATTTATGTTAATAATGAAAAACACAAGTTAAGCCATAAGAATATCCAATAACGTAAGAATGGCTTCATGTAAGGTTGTTATTCGATCCGAACTCGTTGTGTTCATGTTCGTTTATATTTTTATTTGAACGTGTTCATGTTCATTTATATTTTATTCGAACGTGAAAATATGTTCGAACATTGTTCACATTATTAAGTGAATGTTTGTGTTCATTCGAATAGCTTGTTCGAACATTGTTTGTACGATTTGTTCGATCATGTTTGTACTATTTGTGCGAATTTCACCAAAAAAATCAAATTTTATTATTTTATAAACAAAATCACAAAAAATAAATATATGAACAAATAATCAAACAATTATCTTTCATTAAACAAAGAGAAACTACCCAACTAACAACATAAAAAAGTTCTATAAATATTTTAAAATTTAAATACTATAAAAATTTATTAGTATAAAAATTAATTTAAATAATATATTTGTTCAACGTTCGAATTTGTTCACAAAAATGTTCGTGTTCGTTCAATTTATAAACGAACGAAAAATAATGTTCGAACAATGTTCATATTTTTATTCGAACGAACGAATACGATTACATACGAGCCGAACGCATATTGTTCATGAGCTGTTCGGATCATGTAAATGCCCTAGCTTCATGTAGTTAAATAAATATTGTTTATCACATAACAAGCCAATATTCACATTCCGATCCAAACAAACATAAACCACAACAAACCAATGAAGAAAGCATGTGTATGCATGTATATAAGTTGATGAATCTTATTCGAACTTACCTCACGGTAACATTGTTCTCGGCAGAAAGCCGATGGGGTTGTACCGGTGACGGAGTAAAAGAGAGTCGTTTCTTAGCTGATTCTACTCCCAAGGGACTAGGCAGTTTCAACTTAGCTTTAGTAGAGTGAGTTGAAGCCATGTAGCTTGGAACAGAATTAGAGCTACTAGCTAAGCTTTCATTATCTCCGGTTATCGAGTGCCTTCGGTTCCGGTCAGATTGAATGGTGAAAGAGCTTGAATCATCATCTTTATTTCTCAAGACATGTTTTGGGCTAGCACTCTTCATTTTCCTTGCAGCCATCTTTGAATAAGAAGTTAGAGAAGAAGCCACCTTTTGGCTAGTAGGAGTCGAGGTTTTTGCTAATATTTGATCCGTATCCTTCGAGCTTTTCGTTGTTTCACTAGGAAGGGAAGACATCCATCGTTCTAACCGGCTCCAGCCCCATTGAGGATTCAAAGGATCCATAAATAAGAAGTTCGTAGATTTTGAAGTTTTCTTCCATGTTTGCTGTTCATGTAAAGAATGAATCCAAAAGATGTTGAGCAATGAGTTACAAAATTCCATAAGGTGAGGTAATGTTGAAATATTGAAATTTGTCACACATCGTAAATTGAAAGTGGTGGATTGGTTTATAAGAGGGAATGTGGACCATAGTAAATGACCTATTAAAGTATTTTACGCTGTGGCCTCCTCCCCTCTTATAAGTTATATTCGGCACACTTCCCACGTAAATTGACCTGACTCTAAAAATTTAACATGGTATTGGAGAGGGTTCGAAAAATCATGAGTGACCTTACCGGAAGTTAGTCTGGTTTAATGAAATTGATAGGTTGGTAATCCACTGATTTGAATCGTCAAATCCAAACTTATTAGGTGTTTGGACTTGAGGGGGTGTGTAGAAATATTGAAATTTATCCAACATCGGAAATTGAAAGTGGTATGGATTGGTTTATAAGAGGGAATGTGGGCCATCATAAATGATTACTTGTTTAAGTCTTTAACGGTGTGATTCTCTTATACTTTATATCCTAGTATACTCCCCACGTAATTGACTCGACTCTAGAAATTTAAAGATACCTGATGAGTATATGAATAAGCAAGAGCTTTTTCTCGTCTCATTGCGGCGTCGTATTTGTGAAGCAAATTATCCTCAATCTGCTCTTTGGATTGAAGACTATCATCCCATTCCTCACAAATCTAGAAAAAAAGGAACATCAACAATATGTGTAAATGGAAAACAGTATGAATTATAAAAAGCTAACTCTCAAGCTTTCCAACTCTTTTGCACGTTTCTGCAGGAGTTGTCTCTGAAGTGCCCGATTCTCCTCGAGCACACGGAACCTTGTCGATTGAATGTGGGACTGCACACGAGTTAGACCTTGCATGCATTTCAGAGTGTTTGATGTGTGGCGTTTAACTATTGGTCCATCGACAAGCGACTTCAGTCTGATAAGGCTTTTTAGAGTCCTGAATCCTCTCCTAGCCTGGAACAAGAGCAAAAATAGCAAAACCACGCGAGTTTGGAAGCAAAAACACGCGAGTTGGAGCAAAAAGAGCAAAAACACGCGAGTTGAAGCACAAAGAGCAAAAACACGCGAGTTGGAGCACAAAGAGCAAAAACACACGAGAATGGAAGCAAAAACACGCGAGTTGAAGCACAAAGAGCAACAACATGCGAGTTTGTATTCCATAACACTCGAGTGTAAAAGACTATGGTCTACATTCCCTCTTATAAACCAATCAAATCCACATATAAATTCCGATGTGGAACAATTGCTCTCATATTTCAACAAAAACATCAGGCATAGCATCAAAACGCAGAGCATTAGCAATGAACAACATGGAGAGGAGCAGAATCAAGATGAGCTGGAACATCATTGAGAAGCGGAGTAATCATCTAGATAATCATTTACAACGATAGGAGAAAGAATTCATACCGTATAACTACGAAATGCGGCTTGGATTCTTATTGCTGCGACTTCTTCCCTTGATTTTCCAGTCAATTGGGTATGCATAGTGAGTTGAGAGGCAGTCTGTGAAGCCGCAGTTTCTAGTGGGGCAGCAGTGTAGACTGCCATTGAATAAGCATGACTTACTTGCTCAGCCTCAACATCGATCAAATTCACCTCTTCCACGGATATTATAGGAGAAGGATTAGGCACTTCAGTGACAGGATCTGTGTTTTCTTTTCCATGCAATTTATTCTTTGACTTGCTAATCTTCTCGAAGAAAAGGAAGCAAAAATCTTATATGAAAACACACAAAAAACTACAACAGATCGTACAAACCTCAGCCTTTTTTGCCTTGGAATCGTGGCTGAAAACCTTCTTTACTTTAGAAAACCAACCACTCTTCCTCCCCATTTTTTTATCATCACCAAATGATTCTTCTGCAGCGTACATCAAGCAAAATTAACCGAAATAATTCAAAACTATACATGCAAACATACAAAAATCACGACAAAAATCACAAAAATACATACCTCAAGGATTCTNTTTTGTACGAATATAAAATTATTCGGACATGGATCTAGATAATAAAATATACATATTATTATTTAAAATATTGATTTATTTCTCTAATAATTAAATGCTCTAAAATTATAAAAGTATACATATAATTTTTTAAAGGTAATTTATAAAAAAATATGATGAGTGGTATAATTGATTAATAAAAGTCTTTAGCATTGAATGATGTCATTATTACAAGTAAAGTACGATGTATATGACATCCTAAGAGATTTGAAATTTTTTAAAGAAATAAATGAACATGTCTTATTATTTTATCATGGGTCCGACCCGATTGAATAAGACACATTGGACAACCATTTTTGATGAAGTTGGTCCTAATATTACAAAAGACAAATGTCTCCCTACACAAAAATCTACACATGTACACAACAACTCCATAACTTTGTGTAAATTGTATTACAAACGGTTCAAATCAAGCTAGAGCATAGCAGATCGATCGATATACCGTACCATCCAAGTGTAAGTGTGTAGATTGATATTGTTTTCGATCAGATGCACTTAGAGGGCAATCGGTATTTGTGTCGATCGATCAAGACAACTAAAGCACACAATACATAAGTGATAAGGAATCGGTTCGATACTATGAGATGAAGTCAATCGATCTAATATCGAACAGATACATGATGGGGACCGATCGGAAAGTCGTTCTAGGACGAGAGTCGGTTATGGAAAGAAAATAGTCAAATAAAAAAATCAAATCAAATATAATTTGATCCATTATTTTCAAATACCTCATATATATAAGAATGTCTTAAGTTATTAAATAACCATATATTCTGGATTTTCAATGTGAATGTTGTATTATTCTTCAATTGATAGTAAATTTGAATTTTCATTGGTCACATTGTTTTTCACCCACATTGGAATTTTAATGTTAAGCTTATTGTATCATTATTTTATTTTTGCTTTTAATATCACGTTCTAAATAACATTTCGAGGTTGTTCACATATTTCCCAACACCATGTACATCGTGTTGGGCCAGACTTATTTCGTATATATCCTTGGACCTAATCAATGTTTTAAAAATCGGTACCGGTCGTTTAGGGCTTTGATAATTGAGTTTCCTTGTAAATTTGAAACCGTTCTTTTTCACTGAAACATCTATTAGACAATCATGTTGTTTTGAAACTCAGGTTTCTTGGGCCAATTTTTACCCAGGAAATACTTGGGTAAGTTGATGGGCCTATTTCATCAACTTGGCCCACCACAAATCTTGATCATGGACTGGATCGGGCCTTGTGGCCCAAAGAAATGAATTACCCACTGTGGAACAATCCGAGGTAGGGATGGATGATAATTTGGATTATTTGTTCCACTACCTGGTGGATAATAAGGAAGAAAATTCAATATTCGTCGGGACGTGTAATAATTTAATACATAATCATTATGTTATTCATTTGGTTATCCATTTAAATTATTATATTCGTTTTACTTATATTTATTAAATGTATTTAATATTTTTTAAAATTTTACCTTAATTACACAACTTTTTCTTTATAAAATTCATTGAGACTCAATTATTACTAATTTAACTAATTTTTTCTTTTTTTAAAATTCTTTTGATTTTTTATCTATCTCTCAATGATTTCAAATTGATTCTTACACATTATTTCGTCGTTATTGTTATGTAGATCTTATTTTCGAGTTTTCGTTTTTCTATTATTATTTTTTTTTTGTGTTTCAACTGTTGTTTCTGAGTCAGCATTTAGCAAAAGTGGTGGAATTCTAACTCCTCATCGTAGTAGACTACATCCGGCAACTTTAGAAGCGTTGATGTGTGCTAAAAGTTGGTTATGGACTTCGATCAAAAGTGAGTTAGTAATTTTTAATATTTATTAATTAATTGCATTTGTTAATATATGTTAACATTATAATTATTTATTTACATTTATTTTTAGATACTTCTAAAACCCTCGAATGTTGCCCAATTATAGAGGATAAAGAAAATTATACTATTGATCTCGATGATGAAACCATCAAAGTTTAAAATTATAGTAATCGAAAGAGTTATTTAATTTTATATTGTTGTTTTACGATTCTTTTGATTTATTTAAAGATAAATATTTTACTATTTTTTAAAAAAAATCAAAATTGAAAACCTTTGGTTAATCGCTAATTCAATAGTTAATTCATAGTGGATACGGGGCGATGAGTGGGTGGATAACAAAAAGATAAGGTGGGGGTAGAGCGGGGAATTGATAAACATTATGTTAGACGAAACAAATAATTATTACTGAAATCACAATGTCATATCCGTTCCATTATCATCTCTAATCTCCTAGGGTTGTAAATGATCTCTTATACTTTGGCCTTCACCATTTCCCATGGCATGGACTCTCCCCTTCCTATTCCAACGCCAATAAACTAATGGCCTCTAAACCGTAAGGTTGCCTGTAAAAACGGACAAAGACGTATTCCTCTACTCCTTCCACATCAGTGCTCATGATTACATGGGCGCTAAATTTCCTTCGCGTAAATACATCCCGTGGACAAGGGTTTGGGCGCCCCTTGTCCGCGGAAATCACAAATTTAATTTTTTAATTTTTTTATTTAATATATAAAATATATATTAAATATTAATTATATTTATTTGATAATTAAATTAAAATTTTATATAAGATTAATAAATTTGAAATGTAGATAATAAAAACGAAATACGAATAATGTTTTCATATCGGTTCAGAATCACATACATGTCCGGGCCGATATGAGCGGTACGATCGGTATACCGATCGAGATACCAAATTTTATTTTATTTTATTTTTTAAAAAGTTAATATTAATTAGTTTTTTAGGGTTAGACCTGAAATACCCGCAAATCGACCCTAATATTCGGTACCGGGTTGTACGAAAAAAATATCGGTACTGATCGAAATTTGACATACCAGACGGTGCACCTCTGATATACCGTATGGTATGAAACATTGAATACGAATACAATCGAAAGGAAATATAAAGTAATATACGACAAGATCATCGAAATAATTAGAATGATCAATATTTTTCGCATTAATAGAAATAATAGAAAATTGGTGAGATAGAAAGAAAAATTAAATTTGGAGAGATAAGATGATGTGGATGAAAGATGAATAAAAAATATGTGGATAAGTGAGAATTTTTAGAAATAGAAAGAGAATATAATGTGAATGTGAGATAATGATTATATGTAGAGAGATTTATACGACGGAAATTGTTTTGTGCACGGACAATGTTATAGGTAGTCTAAATAAAATTTATTTCAATCCATTTTAAAATTTGCTAATGTCATCGTTTTTTGTTGGGAAAATACATTAAAAAATCACATTTATTTACCACTAAAACTATTTTCATCATATTTTGATAATTCAAATAGGTAAATATATTAATTAATACTTATTATTTTAGTTATTTATTATTAAATATTAATTATTTCGTAACTTTTACGATTAACGAGTACCAATCGTCATAGGGTATTAAATTTTCTATGTAAAAATTGAGGCGGGTATCTTATCTGATGGTGGATTTCTTTTAATCGAGCCAACATGTAGAAGATTTTTTTCCAAATTATTGATACTTTTGAAATGAAGGCTAAGATTGCTCAACTTTTGTAGGTTTGATCTTCGATAGAAACGACGAAAATACTGTGTGCATCAATCTCATTCACGTAAATTTGGTATATTTTGCACATGTGAAGGTTTATCCGTTCAAAACAAAAATGATTTAATTTGATATGACTTATTTGCAACAAATATATAAACAAATATAACGTATTTAACCATAAGTAATAAGTATGATTGATACAGTTTTATTTCAAAACGTGTATGATAAACAATAAATGTCACCCTTTTTTTGTTAATCAAATTTATCTTTTAATTTAAAATAAAAAAATTAGATATATTAATTTCCATATTAAAAAAATTGAAATTTAAAATATTTAGAATATTTAATTTAACATCATAAGGTTTATTTCGTGATTTTGTAATAAATGTTGATTTTAAATAATTAATTATACGTAAAATTTATACTTTAAATAATTTATAATTCAATTATCACGAAAGCAATAATAAAATTTCTTATTATATTCAAAAATCAAATTTCTACTTTAAATAGTGTAATCAAAATAATTTTAATATTTAATTAGTTTTTTTACCATACCTAAAAAATACGAAAATTGATCATAATATATCGTATCCAATGGTACCGGAAAAATACATGTACTACCCAATATCTCTTCGTTATGAAAATATGGGAAAACAACATATTCTAGTCTTCTTCTATTATTATCAAATTATTATTTATATACCGCGCATAATAGACCTAATTTGTAGATTACCAACGGAATTTCATTTTATTACATATTTTACCATATGTTAAACTTTATGACAGAAAGTTGACGTGGCGCAGCCGCAACGTCAACCAATGCTGTTTACTATTCACCGGCCAATTGGAAAATGATATATTATTATACATATTAAATAAAAAAAATATTATTATATATATTTCCCTTGTCGGATAATGAAGAGCTGTTGTTGGGCTATTGAAATCTAACCACATACTTTTAATGTCACACAAATTTGCTCGTCTCTCGAGTCTTAGCCGAGCACGCCAGCTCCTTGCTGACTAGACCTTCTTGTTCATCAAATCCTATTTATTAAATATGAATATTATTCGTTAATTTAAAACAAGAAAATAAAATCAGATTTATTGCATTAACTCTTAATTTTGCTATTCAAATATGGACATTGCTATTAAAATATAAATATTATACTTCAGAGGAGATTATAAATATAAATATTACATAAATATTCTATCGCTCGAACTAATCTTGAATTTATACATGATAAGAGTTCTAGGATAAGTTTTAGGTTGGTTCCTTATCGATTTAGATAAAATAATTCTATTAAAAAAATATATCGACAAAAATAGAGAAGTCTATGATTCGAGAATATCGAAGCATCTCTGAATCGAACAAAAGTCAAATTGACTCGAAGGGGAGTTGAAATACTATCAAATATTAATTATGGAAATAAAAATATTATAATTTATAAGAAAATTGATATAATAAGCCATAGGTTTTACATAACTTTTAATGAGAATAAATTCTCTTAATTATATGGTCTATTAAATCATCAATTTCTATAAGTAAATAGTAATTTTTTATTTCTATAATTTTTTCCTTTATATAAACGTCTTCATTTTCCATGGATTTCTGGTCTTAATGGGAATTCGGGAGCTTCATATGATTGATGGAGTTAAGCTGCTGCTGCAGAATCCAGTTCCCACATCTGGTTCCTTGTTCTTGTTTGGGCAATTTCAGCGATGGTGGAAATTAGGAGCTTTGATTTTAGCGATTTACGCTGCGTTCAGAGGCGTGGTACGGAGGAGCAGGCTTGTTTTGATTCTCTGTAGAAGTTTCCGACTGTCTTCTCGTCGGAGCGAGGAGAGGATTAGTGCCGGAGAAGATGAGGACTCCGTCTCTGTGGACGCGTTTTCTTCTGACGATGAATATGAATCGGAGGTTGAGGAAAACAATACGACGTCGTTCAGAGGTGAGGATTTTGATGTTAAGGAAAACCGATCGAGGAATTTGAATTCGCGGTGGTGCCGCGGCGGAGGTAAGCCGGAATTTAATATCGGTAGAAATGTTGTTAAGCTTTGGGATAGTTTCGGATTGAGTCTGGATTTCGATGAAGAGCTTCTCGATCTTGATTCTAAAAGCGTGGTTTCAACTTGGGATTCCGATGAAGAACAAAAGGCGATTGATTACTGGAGTATTCCGGTTCTGTCTTCCTCTGAGTTAGTCTTGACGGCGGAGGGTAACGGAAAAGGAGACGGCGTGATTTTGAGTGGTTACGATTCGAGAATCCGGCGACGGTCACCGGCGTTATACGCGGAATGGAGTTCGCCGAGGAATACCGTTACGGGTCTGTCCTCCGGCGGCGTATCCAAGGGTTATGTGAGAGATAACGTCAACGGAGTGATTGGAGTATGCGACGTTAGCAAGGTCAGACGGCCGTTAAAAACCTTAAGAGAAAGTAACGGGGAGAGATGGTGGGACGCTGACGCCGTTAACTTGTATGATTAATTTGGGAATCCAGCTTAGTTGCAAACATTTCTTAATCCATGCTCTTTCTCCACCTAATTATTAATTATGCAATAATATGAGTATGGAATTCCATATTTCTCCAACTAACTAATAATTATATAATAAAATTGCCATGGAATTGTACATCAGTAAATTAATTAAAAGTATTTTATATATTATTCAATATAGAAATTCTGATATCGATTAAATAATTTAATAATTTATATTTACTAAATTATATTATATATAGTATATCCAAACAATATAAAATATGGACGATGCGTAAATTTAGTCATTGTAGTTTCTAGTATTGGCAATTTTGATCCTCATACTTTAACAATCTATAATCTTTAAGTGTGGCAAAATTAATCACTATATTTTCTCATATTTGACAAATTTGATCATCAATATTGTATATGTATGGCAAATTTAGTTTCCCAAAGTATGTAATTTGTGTAAGTACAATTCTTCAACTTTGTTTATGACATATTTGGTTTTTGTAGTTTGATAACATTGATAAATTTGATTCCTAACGCTGCTAGTATTCCCCAAACTTTGGAAATGTGGCGAAAAGGTCGACGAAAGACCGTCACATGAAGGTCGATGGAAGGAGCGACGCAAAACTGATACCGACATTGTGTGCTTCTACGGTTTTTTAGTTGACTCGAGAGTTGAGTAATAGTTAGCATACATTGCTACACGATGAAAAAACAGACGAAATCACAGCCAAGAGTGATGAGACAAAGGATGAATGATGAAAACTCAATTCAATTTAAGTGTAAAGATTTTAACGTTCTTTAGNAGTAAATTAATTAAAAGTATTTTATATATTATTCAATATAGAAATTCTGATATCGATTAAATAATTTAATAATTTATATTTACTAAATTATATTATATATAGTATATCCAAACAATATAAAATATGGACGATGCGTAAATTTAGTCATTGTAGTTTCTAGTATTGGCAATTTTGATCCTCATACTTTAACAATCTATAATCTTTAAGTGTGGCAAAATTAATCACTATATTTTCTCACATTTGACAAATTTGATCATCAATATTGTATATGTATGACAAATTTAGTTTCCCAAAGTATGTAATTTGTGTAAGTGCAATCCTTCAACTTTGTTTATGACATATTTGGTTTTTGTAGTTTGATAACATTGACAAATTTGATTCCTAACGCCGCTAGTATTCCCCAAACTTTGGAAATGTGGCGAAAAGGTCGACGAAAGACCGTCACACGAAGGTCGATGGAAGGGGCGACGCAAAACTGATACCGACACTGTGTGCTTCTACGGTTTTTAGTTGACTCGAGAGTTGAGTAATAGTTAGCATACATTGCTACACGATGAAAAAACAGACGAAATCACAGCCAAGAGTGATGAGACGAATGATGAACGATGAAAACTCAATTCAATTTAAGTGTAAAGATTTTAACGTTCTTTAGGGTTTTGAGGGATCGATTTTGCCAATTTTTAAAAACTACGATGATCGATTTTGCCATTGTGTGTAAATTAAGGGGATCAATTTTGTTCAATTTAATTTGTGGACTGAATATGAACTTTGAGGATCGATTTTACGAAATATCACAAAATATGAGGATCGATTTTACCAAATATCCAAAATTCGAATATTTAAAATACCAAAATAAATTTGAAAAACTAAATTTGGGAAAAAGATGAAAGTACAACTACCAATTAGGTTATTTTCTAATAAAATATAGTTTTTATATAAAGAATTGAAGCTGACAGCATAGCTAATAGCTTTGAGATTTATTTTAAATTAATTTATTTAATTAGGTTTTAAGATTTCTTGTCTTTAATAGTTGGTCTTTCTCCTTGTTAAACCATGAACAACGCTCAGAGTTTATTATGTAATAGAAAATTGACCGCAAATACTCTACGCATTACTAAGAGTTATACCATAACTAACAATGTATCAAGATTGTCGCGTATTGGTTGAATGTCAAGTATATCTTTTAAGTTTTAAGATTCAATTGAAATTCTAAATAAATTTCCTCTTCTATAGGTAATTATATTCTTAAAACATTGTTCTATTTTTACATTCTTCTATTTATGTTGTTGTAACTTTTATGTTTTTCGAATATTTGTTGCCGTGTGTTCGATATTAACATTTTATTTAATGATAAAATGTCTGTTATAAATGAGTGTATCATTTTATTCATCTGTCAAAGAACAACGAATTTCGATTGATTTTCTGGAGGTACTAAAACTAGTGCTCTCTCTGATTTATTTCTACGGCTAGGGACCGATTCGACCGACAATCGGATCGGTTCGACTTGAACCGACAAAAAAACGGTTCAGATAAACTTCCGATTTTAAAACCTAGGTCTATATTCTAAATGAAATAAACGACATCATACCAACGCTACATCAACCATTTGGGCATATTAGCCCCATAAAGCTCTGGTCCATTAAATGAAAATAAAAATATTTATCTACGTGTAAATTCATGTATATCTACGTGTCAAATCATTATTAAATAAAATTGATTCATAAAACAAAAGTGCAATACTAATGATAATAAAATATCAAAAACTATATATATCAATATCATTGATACTAAACAATTAAAATTATCTATATTAACATCAATATACACGTTTGTGATAGTTTGTAGAGAATATGTGAACAAATATCAATGTTTACGTATTGATCTCTAATTTTTTCCAGTGTACGTCGATATGACTAGGGTATTGTCTTGTATAATTATCAAAATTTTGGTTTTTATTTAAAAAATTAAAATGAATAAAATTTAATTTTTATAATGTCTTACTCGAAAAACTCGTAATCCAACTCTATAATCCGGTCAGAATATCGATATCATCTTATTTCTTACTAGGAAAAAACATGGGATACTAATTTACAAAAATACGTACCGTAGAATTGTACTTTTACCAAAATATTCATCACCTTTACAAAATACACGCTAAAATAATGTTTATATGAGTATTTTAATAATTGGGCAAAACAGTCATTTAAAATGAAATGCATCGCCAGTGCAAGAAGAAAGAAAGTCAGAAGGTGATTGAATGAAGTAACGAGAAAGGCAGGTCAGCTTTTTATTAAATGCCTTGTCTGAATACTTTTGAAGTTGCAAATTCCCAAGCTAATTTACTGCCTTGTAATTTATAATAATGAGGTATTAAGCTATCAATAACTTTCTCAAAGTCCAAAATCATTTACGTCGTATAAATCTATTTACACATCATCATTAACTTATATCCACATTATATTTTCTTTATACTTTTCAAATTTGTCATTCATCCATAACATTTTTTATTTCTCTTTGATCCACATCATTTTCTCTATCCAAATTCAATTTGATCTTTCTATTTTATCAAATTTATCTATTTACTATTCATTTATCATTAATAATACATATTAATTTTATTATTTTTAATTCCAATAATATCGAAGTTTTGTTATACACAAAATATATAATGTGAAATTATAATTTATTATTAGAATATGTGTAGTGTTATATAGAGTTATATATAGACATCTATTAATGATAAAGTATCGATACATTTTATCAATTATATTCAATTGGTACTTCAACACTTACCTCACGATGATATCAGCCGCTCACCACATCCAATCAGAATCATCAGCATCCGATCGGCGCAATCGATAAATGAACTCATGATCGACATTGTCGGTGATTAATGTCAACAACGGCTGCGCCACCAATATTAGACGGCACTGCACGAATTTTAGGAAACTAAAAGTCGTAAAAATCAGCTCGATGACGGCTGATGTGATAAGAGAAAGATTACAATTAGATTTTGTATTTTTAAATTGTATCATCACACCCTATAAAATAGACAGAAGATTGTCATGAAGGATAAGCTATTTCCTCTGCCCACTACACTAATTTTCATAGTTAAAATCTTCATGAGTTTGATGTTCCGTTGGTTTTTCTCCCGGTTCTTGAGATTTCCACGTATAATTCTATGTTTTCTCGTTACTTCAACCAAATATCAGTGGTTATCACTCACTAAGATTAGAAATAATAAATAGTCTATTTTTACTCTTAACAAATATGTTTTATCATGATTAGGTACCTATTTTGTCACTTTGATTATCTAATTAGTCAAATAATGTAAATTTAGAATATTAAATTTATCAAACTTGAATTTTGGATATTAAATATGATATTAATACTAAATTTCTCAAAATTATTAAAATTTTGAAATAAATAAGTTTATTTTCTCATTTATAAAAGGTTAATAATAATATTTTTAAAAATTTATTTTAATGATAGCTCCATTTTTCTGTGTAATTAATCCAACGGTTGGGGAGACATATACAGCTATTTGATTAAACTTTCACGTAATTATCAATAAAATATGTCCAGTTATACATTTTTCAATCATGTAACATTATATCTACACGTGGTAGTTGATTCGACACGCCCGTGTCCATTTTCTCCCGCGTCCGACACGGCAAGCGAATTGTATACATTAAATTAACCCAAACCCACTCCATTCATTCAGTTTTCCGAGTTGATGGCAACGGCGGGGGTCCATTTTTCCGGCAGCAACTAAAAGAAAAATTCAAGTTTTCCGGCGGGCTTTTGCGATGCAGTCAAAGTCGCGATTAACGTCGTCGTTAGTGACGATTCTTGTGTTACATATTTGGGTTTCTGGTTACACTACGGCGGCAGCGATCAGGATATTGTCGGTTAAGGAAAACTCCGATGGCGGTTCTCCATCTCCGGCGACGGACGTATTCAGTAGGGTTTTCAGTACCAAAATTCCTGATTTACAGAGCTCCACGTTCGCTGATTACAAGAGAAGAATACCCAGTTGCCCAGATCCTTTACATAATTAGTAAGTTGTTTAATCTTCATCATCAAATCAGAATACACATGCGTTTTCTCTTAATCTGTGATCAGAGTAAACCCTAGGTATTTTGAATTTCAAATTCAATAATTATCATTTAATTCTCCGCGTTCCATTTTCGATTAACTTAAGAACAAGAAAATAGAAAGGGAAGAACAATCTTTGCCTTAGCGTTAACGTACAGTACAGAAGCAATAAAGAGAGGAGTAATGGCGGAGAGAGATCCAACACGAAGGTTTAATGGCGGTTTTCATTGAAACTTTTGGGGTTTTTACTTTTTACAGCTTAAAAAAGTTATGGGTTTTCTTTAGATTTACAGATCCCAAAGCTTTTTTTCCCGTTTCGTGTTATAAGAATAAAGAAGACAATGCAATGTGAAGCTTTAACGGGAAGCAGTTTGCTTTCAGAATGCGGCTGGCTTGTTGTAAATGCAGATGTCTTATTAAGGCAAAATCATAATTCGTTCTTCCCTTTTGGGAATGAATGTTTGAAAATTATAATGTTTGGTAATAAGTGCTGCATTTATAATATAATAATTAATATAATTGAGTTTCAATTTTAATTATTCAAAAACTATTATATCTACATATAAATACATTAATTATAGATGTCCACGTGCCTGGTTCTTATTGAACAAATGATGATACGTTTAAATATATATCTTTCTTTCGTACTCAGATTAAAACTACAGTGAGGTGCCATGCGATATCCAGATCGTGATTTTCTTATGTTACACAAAACATAAACTTAATTGTGATGTGATAATCGTTAAAAAATCACGATATCATCACAACTGTTAAAACTAGCTGTGATCTCATCGTGATTTTGGAAAATATTAATTTACCCTTAATTCTATTAATTATAATATAATTATATTTATTATTATATATATATAAGGGTATATTAGTATTTTTACGTAAATCGCGATCATAATATCACAATTTTCTCAAACATATTTAAAAATTCACGATTATCATATCTCACAACATCTCACCACACCGCAATTTTAAAAAGTTATACCAAACAAACTCATAGTTTGTATGGGAGCATGTCATTTAAGATTGTGAGGTACAATTTCATAAATTTGATTTTCAATATTTTTTTAATTTTGAAAAATCTTTTATCAAACTTTTTTGAAATTTAAATTGCTCTCACACTTTGAAAATTTGGGAAACCGCATTCGTTATAAATTTTGTTAAAATATTTCACAAATTTTAGTTTGTGTACAAAAATTTGTTCTCAAAATTTGAATATTAGTTTTGTAATTCAAGATCGTCTTTGTCAATTTTTGAAAATTTTGGGGATCATTATTGTCAATATTATAAAGGTATTTTACGACAAATTATAGTTGATAGATTAAATTTATCAAAATAACATTCTTGGAAGACTGAATATCATATTTTTTTAAATATAAATTATCCAGAATCGGGTAAGATCCGGTCAAGATTATGGTTATCTAAAGATAAGGTTCAGATTGGTAATGAGATGTGTTTATTGTTAAAACAATAGTAGAATTTGATAATAATAGGGTTTCACGTGATAGGAAAATTGCCACATAATGGGCTTTAACAATTTTTTATTATCCACTTATGGGTCAAAATAAGTGGCCCATATATATTTTATACTTTGTAGGTTCAATTTTTCACATTAAACCTATGTTGTGCACACGTTTTTAAAATGTATTTTCACCGTATAATACATTATCATACTTTTTACAGAACAGTTCACTTTTTAAATTTTCTTTATATACATAATGCATTTTCTAGCTATTTGAGATATTTTGATGTTTGATATGTGTATAGTTCGTTTTCGAGTACACATATATTTCTATATAGTCATTCTCGAGTCGAGAAATGAAGCAATTTGAGATATTTTGATGTTTGATATAGCTTATAGCTTTTCGTGGTATTTGGATCGGGTTACTTATTTAGTGGATCGTTATGCTTAATTTGGAGACTAATGGGACATTAATTTATTGGGCTTAGTGAGTTATAATTGGGTTGGACTAATCACTTATAATAACATGATTAGAGTGTTAATGAGGGGAGATTGATGACTTAATTGAAGGTTTCATTGATAACCTAAAGGAGACTGCTATTCATTTCTTTTTTCCGGTCGTGAAACCTACGACAATGGCAACCAAAAGATGATATTTTTCCTTTTGATTTCTACATATTCTTCTATTGTTGTAAATCTGTACACTTGATGTTTATATTAGATTCCAAGGCTACGGCTGGGGTATTTTGTTATCTTTTTTTTTACAGAAATGTTTTCCACCTACAAAAATCATGTCTTTTTTCTTCTTGTCCTCGTATTAACTTTAATTCGACCCTTACCAATAAAAGGGGGTCTAAATTTTGTTATTGCAAATTTTTAGAAACGATAACACCTATATATTTTATATTTCGCAGGTTCAATTTTTCACATTAAACCTATGTTGTGCACACGTTTTTTAAATGCATTTTTACTGTAGAATATATTATCCTACTTTTTACAGAACAATTCACTTTTTAAATTCTCCTTATATACATAATGCATTTTCATATTTTAAAATTTTTTGCCTTCAATGGAAAATTAGATGCAAACCAAGATCCAACAATTCAAACACATTCTGTAAATGATAATTACAAATCTATCCCCATAACCCTAACATTTATTAATCTTCAACTCCACTTCCTATTCTCTTGTATCTCAAACCGAAGGCGGGGTATCAAGAATATCCAAGACCAAATATTGTTTTGGAAAAGTTTCTTGCACCATATTTACGGTGCCGAATTCAGGTGTGTTTCTGGGTTTACCATTCTTATTAAGTATTTTGGTTTGATTCTATGTGAGGTTTCATTTTTGTATTCAATTCTTTAATCTTTTGCTCATCGATGTGATGATAGGGAAGGATGTGATGTCCTTTCTTCCGGAATGTTTAAATGGTTTTTTTATTTAATCATTTTATTGTCATTTTGAGGTTTGGATTTATTCGTTTTTTCTTGGAATTATGTGAATATTATGTATCTACCCTAGAATAGTGTGTGATTGATTATTGACATTGTAATATCCGAAAAGTTATCAGATTAGAAAGTGGTTATCTTAATTGAATGAAAGAGGAAAGACACTAATAGGTGAATTGAAAGTTATCTTAGAAAGTTATATATTGCAGAATTCCCATATATTGTTTTAACTTTAGATTCTTTTGGAATAATGATGAAGTTTTGGCTTTTTTTTCTTATGCATGTTATTACTTAGATTTGTTGATTGTTTGGAATAATGATGAAGTTTTGACATGTTGTTTCTTTTAACATGGAATCAATTGATTATATTCAATATTTAGTAGTATGTATTTGTTTTTTGAATAATAACAATATTGTTGTGTAATTGTTTGTTTTATTTATATTCTATTAATGATAATGATTTACATGTTTAATATTCTACATATGAAATGGAATCCAATGTTTCAAATGAAAAAAAGAAAACTATAGTTGTAGCACATTTAAACAAACACAATTTTCTCGATATACATGAAAGAAATACAAAAATATTCTATAAAATATAGTTGTTATGGTTTGTTTTCAAACATTCTTTTCCACAATGAGTTAATCTTCATCTCATTTCAACCATGGTGCCTATAGTGATGAAGAAGAAAAACGACTTTCATCCATTCGCCAAAATGTCCGAAAGAGTAAAGATGATATTGTAGGAGTTGATGTGTACCATAATCGGTTTATGGTGAAACAACCAATACATAACCGACCAGCTCGTGGGTGGACGATGCTTCTGTCGATGTTGAACGGACATGACGTAAGGGCATATGGATCTCTAAGAATGAACACATCGACTTTTTTACATTTTTGTGTCATACTTGCTAATGAATTTGGTTTGTAGAGGAGAAAATACATAAACGTCGAAGAACATGTTGCTATGTTTCCTATGATAACAGAAAAAGCACAGCGAAACAGAGATATAAAAGAGTTTTTCCAACGAATAGCAGATACGGTTCACACATCTTTTCACAATGTTCTTAAAGCATATTTTAGGATGGCAACAAAATGTGTTACACCGACCGAAGATTGCTATAAGGTACATCCTTATATAGAGCCAAATTCCAAATATTATCCATATTTCAAAGATGCAATAAGAGCTAACGATGGAACCCACGTTGTGACTTCCATACCAGAGCGTGACCAAGTTCGTTTCATATGAAGAAAAGGCGAACCAATACAAAATGTTCTTGTTGTCTGTTACTTTAACATGCGATTTATTTTTGTAATAGTTGGATCTGAAGGAATTGCACATGACAGTATGATACTTTTCCGATGTCTTGTAGACGATGTATATCATTTCCTAAACCACCCAAAGGTATATGATTAACACATAACTTCACATAGATATATAATTTGTATTCATTTTGTTTTTTTACAGAAAAATATTATTTAGTTGATGCGTGGTTCGCCAATACTATAAGTTATTTAGCTCCCTATCGGGGGGAACGTTACCATATGCCCGATTTTCGTCGTGCTCCGGGATATAATAGTCCAAAGGTATTATTTAATCACAATCATGCATCTCTTCGAACGGTTATTGAAAGGTCGTTCGGTGTATGGAAAATACGTTTTCATATTCTGGATGATATGCCATACAACCTGAAATTCAAACATCATATATCTTTAATTTCTGCAACCATGGCCATACATAATTTCATTCGTCATGTAGATGCTAGCGATGATAGGTCTAACTTGGATAAATCCGATAAAAATAAGAATGATACAATTGATCGAACTAGTGAAAGATATGAAGAACGAGAAAATTATTATTCTGATGTTACAATGGAGATGGCAAGAGATAACATTTGTGAAACATTATGGAGAGTGCATCGTGGTGGAGTTGGACAATTTGGACGACCTGGCTTATGAATTTATGTAGTGTCTTTTATTGTTTGTTTTTGTGTTGTATTTGGAATATTTCGAATCTAATCATATTCACAGCCAAAAGGGCAATAATATCATTTATTACTTAAAATGTATTCTACATCAAACTTTTTACAGAACATCATTACATTCTGCAATTCAATTTATAAATTACAGAACACTGAATGCATTCTTAATCTGTGATCGCATTATGAAAACACATTCTCAAACTGTATTCTAAATCTCAAAACACATGCAGAACATAATCTTATATTATTTTAAACTAAATATTATTATTTTAACGTAAAGTATAGTCATGTGAATTGAACTATAGTTTATTAAAAATTGAGATTTGAAATTTAAAACAAATATAATTTATATGCACTTTGTCAACACTAAATAGTAAATACATCAAAATTAAATGATTTTATTTTTTATATATTAAATATTTACTGTCTAATTTATTCATTAAAAATGTTACCCAAACACTTGTAACAATAATTAATAATAATTATTTTATATTATAGTAGAGGAACTCCACTTATATTACCGATTTTAATCAGATATTGTTTTTTGCCACCGATTGATATAGCGTATCTTGAATGAGCCTAAAATGGTGATTTTGGGCTCATTCGAGATACACTATCTAGAATCGAGATAAGCAAAATAAATTTGTAATTGTGACCAAATCCAATTTCATTTTTCATTCAATCGAAACTAGGGGTGTTCATTCGCTAAATACCGAGCGAATTTCAATTAACGAATACTGAATAATTCAAAAAATTAGCTAACGAATAACGAACAGAATCTAGATACACCCAAAATTACACCTGTAATTTAGAGTTCATTGGAGATACGCTATTATTGACTTTTATCGATATTATACGTAATTATAGTATAATATCTGGTTCCCTATTATAGTACGTATCTGGTTCTTCTTCTCTTTTATCGCCATTTCTCTTACAGGATTCCTTCATTGACTTTTATCTTCTTCTCTGTAGAAAATGAGCTGCAATGGCTGCAGAATTCTACGTAAAGCCTGCTCTCCAAATTGTATCATTAAACCATGTCTTCAATGGATAAATTCCCCAGAATCTCAAGCCAACGCCACCCTATTTCTCACCAAATTCTACGGCCGCGCTGGTCTCCTCAGCCTCATCACCGCCGCATCTCCCCATCTCCACCCAGGTTTCTTTCGATCGTTAATGTTGATTAATATTTGTGATCTTTCTTAATTCTATTATTCTTTTCTTCAGAGATTTTCAGATCACTGATGTATGAAGCTTGTGGAAGGATCATCAACCCAGTTGAAGGAGCAATCGGGTTACTAAAATCCGGTTCCTGGGCACGGTGCCACGCCGCCGTCGACGCTGTACTTCAAGGCTCTCCGATCTTTATGCAATTCCAAACAGAAGAGGATCCCGTTTCTGTGTTCCAAGCTCATAACTGCGACATACGACGCATTACAAAAAGGATCTCCGACAACGACCTCCGCCGCGTTAGATATCGTAACCGATTTAAACGAACGCCGGCGACCTCCGAATACATAAGCTTTGATTTGAAGAGAGTTGAATTCTTTGATGATTCTTTTTCCGTCGAAACTGTAGAGCCGTCGCTGCTGAAACCCTCTTCTCCGGCGATTCTCGAAGTCAAACAAGAAGCTCCGCCGTATGAGGTATCACTGGAGTTGACCTTGGGGCGGAATTAGATACTCCGACATGTGTATTGTACTTTATTGTATCCTAATACTGAGTTTTGCCAACCTAATTTGTTGTGGTTAGAAAACCAGGGGTGTCAACAGTCGACCGGTTCGTTACAAGATGAACTCGGTTATGATTTGTTCATGTGTGGAGAAGAGTTAACGGTTTAGAGGCATAGAAGGCAAAAAGGATTTAGAGTGGAAAACCTCGGAAGCGAGGAAAAAACCACTTGACTAAGGGCGGAAAGAAAAGCCCTTAGCCCTTCCAATAACCGAAAACAGGATCATACAATGCATATTTTCAGATCAATACAAGAGGGACCACAAAACGCTTCGAAAATAAATCGAGAGGAGCTGTGAAACCACGGATGTGGGGAGGAAGAACCAGGAGGATCCCGAACTTCTTCCGTCCTTTTCTTTCTGATTCAAAAAGGCTCTTTTTTCTTCCTTTCGTTCTCTCAGCGTCCTTTTTATACCTGCACTGTACTATGTGCAGTAGGCCGTCGTTTTGTGCTTGTCCTTTGCCAATAGGTCGGCTAACGCCAGGCGGATCAGCCGCCGGAACTGGCTCTACAGTGGCTGCACGGCGCTTAGGCCTTACGGCGCTGCCAGCCGGCTACTCTTTGGCCTTTAGCGGCTTGCTCCCATGACTGGACCATAGTCCTGACTGATTTGTCGTGGCTTGCTATCATACAGGACGATCGGAAATGGCCCGAGGGGGAATCTGCAGCTAGTGGACCGAACGGTCTGACGCTTCATGGGAGGTTGGGTCCCACACCTTGGGACCGATCGCCTAATATGCCCGATCGGGGCAGCCACACAAATGGGCCTTCCTTTAATTTGACCTCCAAGCTTGGTCCACTCGCTTGGGCCGCCATAGCTTGGGATGGTTCGGACCCTGTTCGGGGTACCGGGTTCCGATGGTCTCATCATAATTAATTTTACAGATTTAATAATGATCTTGTTTGGAAACATCATTAGTAGGAACTATGAATGTAACGTAGTTGTATTCTATCTTAATCAAATATCATTAATAACTACGTTTATATAACCGTAGAAAACATCAGTGAGTTTACAATTGGTTTAGCCAACAGCTAACAGAACGTACCTCTCAAATGTCAATTTTACCATTGTTAAATTATAGTTTTTTTTAAAAAAAATAAATAACTTCTATTATTCTATCAATTACGTGTTCAAACTATAAAAATATATATAATAATTTTAAAATGTAATTTTGAAATAACGAATTTATCATAAAATAATATGAAATATAATTTTTAAGATATAAACAATTATTGTAAAATAAGGGTAAAAAAATCATTTTATAACATCACGATCACTGTATCGCTGTTTCATAAACAGTTTTTTTAAATGACGATCAGTTCACCTCACAACACAGTACAGTTATCTCACCTCACCACTATTTATCAAACAATATTCTAAACGTACTCATTGACCGTCTATATTATTAATTAAATTATCGACGAACATAATTACCCTGATTAAAAATGGTAATTTCGTCATAAACTTAATAATACATTGCATGTCACAATTGAAAAACTAAATTAACAAATCTGTTAGAATTATTCAGTATAACCCAAATTATTATATCTATGCACATAGAGATAGCATGTAAGAGAAACATATCGGCCAAATTATTCATTGCATGACAAAATTTATTCCCTACCTGACACACTCTCTCCTCCAATTTTATTTTTAAAAAAATTTAAAAAATTAAATTTAAAAAATTATAAAATGTAAAAAATTATAATAATTTTATATAATAATTTTATTGATAATATTATAATTTTTATATATTTGATGTGTAAAAAAATAAAATTTAAAAATTATAAGTGTCCGGAGATTGTTGTAGGGATAAGAGAAAAATTATATATAAAATTAAAGAATGATGATATGTACAGAGAGAAAGTTGATATGGATGAGAAAGTGAAATTTTCGGACAGACATGGTTGAGGATGGCCTAATATCCATAATTGATTTAATAAGTTATTTACTATAATATTCATTTCTTTATAGAAATCAATCAAAATTTCAATTCAAATATAAAACAATTCTGAATTTACAAACTTTAATCGAAATTTGACTAAACCAATTTTATAATATATTCGAATAATTCTATAAAATAATATAACGATAATATAAAAAACTTGAAGAATTCATTTATTAAAACACATCTTCATTTTTATAAATTGTTTCAATTATGAACAATTATATTTTCAGATAAATATTTTAAAGAATATAAAATGCCAAATAATAAAAAAAATATAAATTAATTATACAACATTAAGTGACGCTAAATTAATGAATTATAATGGTATAAAAATAATTTCATGAAATCATTATTAATGTACCATTTTTTTAAACCACACGATCACATCATAACACTGTAAAGTGATCTAATCTCATGCTATTTTTTCAACATTGTTCCAAATATGTTCGTGGTATGTAATGGTCATCTCTATTAATTTCATTTTTATTGTTTTTATTTTAATTACATATTTTCTATTTCATATTTTTATTTTTGTGTATATATTTGAATAGTTTAATTTTATATTATATATATGTAATTTATTTTTATATTATATTTATAAAACTAAGGAATTTAAATCAATTTAAAATTTATTTTCAATAAAAAATAAGTTGTGAATAATGTCTTTAAGTTTTAAACTTTGATATTTGGATCGGGTTACTTAATTTAATGGACCCTTATACATAATTTAGAGATTAATAAGTCATTATTTATTAGACTACATTATTGATGGATCTAGTAAGTTATAATTAGACTGTACTAATCACCTATATAAATATGGTTAAAATGTTAAAATAAGAAATTTTAGTCACGGATTCCCTGATTACGATAAAGCCAGCTGGCTAATTAATTAACCTATGATTAGTTGACCTAATTAATATTGTTATGGAATTAATCCGTGTAATTAAAACATAAAATTAAATTGTTACTAAAAATGATCACATGATTAATACTTAGCCTTAAATTCACATACCTGCCGTCCATAAAGTGGGGGGTTCATAGGACATTTTTTTATAATAAATATTAAATTTTAGTTAATTATAATTAATTTTGTTTATTTTTAAAAATAAGATAAATTAATTAAATTGCAATAAATGCTCAACTTGGTGAAACATTGGATGATTAGGTAAAAAATCTGATTCAACGATCATATTGTATTTTATAATAATAACATCAGCGCATTTGTAATATAAATATAAAATATATATTATAAATAACAAAACCTTAGAATATATGATAAATAAATAAACTATATTATAAATTAAAATTGAATAATATATAATTCTTTATTTAAAACAAAAAAATCGAAAATTTAATATCGTAAAAAACTATTAGAATGAAATAATTTAATAACTTATGTGTAAAAAATAACTATATTTAAAAGTTTTTTTGTTATTTTTAGTAATTAAAATATATCTAATATTTTTAAGAAAAATAATTTGATTTATATTCTTGATATTAATAGATTTACTAAATGAAAATTAAATTAAAGTAATATAAAAACAAAGTCAAATTTACAATTTGAAGAAATAAGTTGAAATAACTATAAAAACGAGTTTTATGACATTAAATCGAATACAATAAAATAATATTTTGACACGTGGAATGCAATATCGTCATATTGGACACATGAGAATCCAAGTATGGATGTTATTCGATACGAACGCAACGAATTTTCTATGTTCATATTTTTATTTGAATATTTTCATGTTTGTTTATTTTTTATTCAAAATGGAATTTATATTTGAACATTGTTCAAATACTTCATTTTTTTAATAAAACTTTAAAATAGAATTTCAAATTTAGAAGAAAATAAGAAAAAAATATAATACCTATACAAATAAGAAAATATGGAGAGATAATGTGAAATATGATACATTATGTTTTTTAAGTTTTAATATTTAATAATATATTAATATTAAATGTAATAATATATTTGTTCACCAACGTTCATATTTGTTTACGCAAATGTTCATATTCGTTCTTATTATAAACGAACATAAAAAATGTTCGAACAAAGTTTATATTTATATTCGAATGAATACTATCATATATGAGCCAAACACATTTCAAACACGAACTGTTCAGATCGCATATGAAGATCGGTTTTTGTGTTTTGATCTTATAAAAAAAAATCTAAATAAATATTATATTTAAAAAAATAAATTAAATTTGTTATCGACTGAAAAATATACATGCCATAACGATTATATGATGCAGAAGATTAAGTAATATTGGATTGGTACGAAGCCAAATATCAAATCATAATTATATTTTTTCTATTTATCTAAAACCCGATTGGGTGAAAGAGAAAACATAAGCCAGGTTGCGGGTTTTGATTGGCTGAAGATTCTGACAATAGATTTGTAGTGAAGAAGACACTGATAATGATATTGATTGATTTTATCTATGCAACATAAACACGTCCGACCGACTAGGTGTGACTCGACTCGACTCGACACGATTCGGCAAGAGTATAAGAATAAGATTTTCGATTCGACTCAGATTATTAAATAAAATAATATTAAATAAAAGCAAAAATAAAAAAAGTAATTGTTAGAATTTATAAAAAAATGCATAAAGTCAAGTTTAAAACTACAAATATTTATCAATTGATTATATAAGAAAATTTAACTTATAAAAAATGAATATCGTTCGTCGATTCTACCATCTCCCCAAAAAACAACCACTTTTTGATATATCATCGATTGTACAAAGAATTCACAAGTAGATTGACAACATTAAAAAGTCGTGAAAGCACAAAAGATATGTTTCCGATGAATAAAAAAATCAAATTGAGGAAGAAATCAAAACGACGTCATTTTGTGTCAAGTGTCAAAAGTCGGAGCGAGTCGAAGAGTCCGACTCGACTCGACACGGGAAAATGTGAAAAATTGAAGAGTCGGTGCCACATATGATTTTATTTAAAGATCGATTCGTTTATCTGTTGCACATCTATGGAGATTAATTGTTGAAATTATAAAATGCAAAGAAAGTGTGTACGAATATAGCTAGAAGAGAGCCCAATGTGAAAATTATTGAACAATTCATTTAATATAGTGGGTACGTTTGGAACAGTATTTGACAAATAGCGGTGAGGTGAGATGACTGTATTGTGATGTGAGGTGAACTGATCGTACTTTTAAAAAACTGTTTGAAATAGCGGTACAGTGATTGTGATTTCATAAAATGATTATTTTATTCTTATTTTTAATTAAAGTGTATTACTTACAAATTTTATTTTATATTGATTATGATAAACTCATTATTTAAGAAATTAATAGAATATAATAAGTTATTGATCAAAAGTATCAAAAAACAAATATTGATAAAAGTGAATCATCTAAATCGACGATTTTCTCCAATCTTACTAGTGCAATGCGATCACGTATTTCATTTCTAATTTGAATCATGTAATTATCGTGTATGAGTTCAATATTTATATGTGATTGGTCAACGAGAATTTGTACTTTCATATTCCGATCGTGTTCTATCTCCACAAAGTCCGGAAGCTCTTAAATAAATTAATAATAATAAAGTTAGTATAGACAATAATTTTAAACGAACTGTAATAAAAATTAATATTAATAAAAATAATATTAATAAGAATTTAAATTAATTTTGATAAAAATTAATTATAAATTCTAATTTTAAAAGAATTGTATAATGGTCATTAAAGAACTTGTTCTGCTCACCACTGTTTCAGATGCACTGTCACATCATCGCAGTTTTCAGCAGTGCAACGAATGTACTTGTTAAGTATGTTTGGTTAAAATGAAAAAAACTGTAGCATGTTCACCGTAACGGGCGGTGAATCGCAGTTCCAAACAACACCAATATTTATTCCCTATTATTTTTATATCCAAAAAAATTAATATATACATATTTATTGAAATATGACATTATCCTACATTGGAAAAATATATTTGGTTTGGATTAGTAATAATGGTAATGTTTGGAAACCCAGTTCACCTCTCGGTGCGGTGAACGTACCGTAGTTTTATTCTATTTTTACCAAACATCATTAATAACTGCGTTCTTCTGTGAGTTCACAACTGGGTTAACCCAACGGCCACCAGAATGCACCTGCCAAATGTTAATTTTGCCCTTGATAAATTATAGTTTATTTTTTTAAAAAAATAATTTTCATCAATAACTTTTTATATTCTATCAATTACGTGTTCAAACTATAAAAATATATATAACAATTTACAAATGTATTTTTCAAATAACGAATTTATCATAAAATAATATGAAATATAATTTTTAAGTTATAAACAATTATTTAAAAATAAGGGCAAAAAAGTCATTTTATGACATCACGATCACTGCATCGCTGTTTCAAAAACAGTTTTTTAAAATAACGATCAATTCACCTCACAGCACAGTATTGTCATCTCACCTCATCGCTATTTGCCAAACGATGTTCCAAACGTACTCAAGATGGAATGCATACTAAAAGTAAATGTCTTCTCTAGTTATAATTTCAATATTTTATGATATTTCTATATTATATTATAGTATTGTATATAATGTATTTTTTCCTATACTACTAGAAATATTATAAATAAATATATATTTATATATATTTAACAAACCTTAAAGAAAAAATCGATTATTCCATTACATTATGAAGGTTGATTTATCCACATGGATCACATGCGTCATTCCTAATTCCCAAGAAAAAAATTACTTTAATTTATTGTACCCTCGTACGGTGTTATAATAAAAGAATTACAAATAATTAAATAAAAAAAAGATAATTGGTCGGGACGGCTTAAACAGCCAAGAAAAAAACCAAAAATTAAAAGAATAAAAAATTTAAAACTTAAATGCAACCAATATTCAAACAAGAACCTCCTCCTCCTACGGTTTCTGGTACGTCTTCTTCAATCCAATCAAAAATTTCATCAAAATTAAACTTGGAATCTGGTAATGAACAGCACTCAATACCCATCTCATCAAACCCATAAATCGGAAGCTTAACAAAATCTTCATCAAATGGGAGTATAGATTGAAGCTCCATAGTTAAACCCAGATCATCACCTATTCTCGCCAACGCCATTAACTCTTCATCTTCCTGTAATTCGAAGGAATCATTTGATGGAGAAGTTTTGTTAATGAAATCGATATCAGGCGAAGAAGCTTCACGAACTGAAACAGGAGAATTTGAACGTTTTTTCGTGTGATTTTCAGGTGAATTTTTATTCATTAATAACTGAAATTTCAATCGCTGTGCTTCGTNAAAATTTGTAAATTGCATAAAAATCTCGAAGTTGATATAATGTGTGATTTTGGCTTCCATGTTTCAAAATTGCGTTGTTGATCCCCGAACTTGTAAAAACGTTTATATTAAATCATAATACTCGTTGATTTTTTAAACGTCTCAATAGTTTATATTGATTAATTAACCTTGAAAAAAAATGAAATGACAATGTTTCTAAACTTTGAAAATTTTAAAAATAATACATAAATTATCAAAACCACTTATACGAAAAACCACTACTATTTACTCGAGAGTCATTTTTAAACGGTTTTGAAACTTCAAGGGGTTCTCATGCAAATTACAAACTTTGGGGACATCGCTTTTACATTATCTTAAACATTGGGGGTCAATGTCGTAATTTTCTCGTAAAAAATAATGAGTTGAATGCATAATACATTTTCAGAATCAAGTCTGAACTTGATTATGCATTATAGTTAAAAACCAGAATGCATTATGATTATAATTCATAATTAGAATTTAAAATGAATACTGTTCTGTTTCAAAAAACAAATTATGTATTCTATAATGCATAATTTGTTTTCATAATTTGTGCAAAACACAGCCTAAAAGGAAATGTCTTCTCTCGTTATAATTTCAATATTTTATGATATTTCTATATTATATTATAGTATTGTATATAATGTATTTTTTCCTATACTACTAGAAATATTATAAATAAATATATATTTATATATATATAACAAATCTTAAAGAAAAAATCGATTATTCCATTACATTATGAAGGTTGATTTATCCACACGGATCACATGCGTCATTCCTAATTCCCAAGAAAAAAATTACTTTAATTTATTGTACCCTCGTACGGTGTTATAATAAAAGAATTACAAATAATTAAATAAAAAAAAAGATAATTGGTCGGGACGGCTTAAACAGCCAAGAAAAAACCAAAAATTAAAAGAATAAAAAATTAAAAAAATTAAAAACTTAAATGCAACCAATATTCAAACAAGAACCCCTCCTCCTACGGTTTCTGGTACGTCTTCTTCAATCCAATCAAAAATTTCATCAAAATTAAACTTGGAATCTGGTAATGAACAGCACTCAATACCCATCTCATCAAACCCATAAATCGGAAGCTTAACAAAATCTTCATCAAATGGGAGTATAGATTGAAGCTCCATAGTTAAACCCAGATCATCACCTATTCTCGCCAACGCCATTAACTCTTCATCTTCCTGTAATTCGAAGGAATCATTTGATGGAGAAGTTTTGTTAATGAAATCGGTATCAGGCGAAGAAGCTTCACGAACTGAAACAGGAGAATTTGAACGTTTTTTCGTGTGATTTTCAGGTGAATTTTTATTCATTAATAACTGAAATTTCAATCGCTGTGCTTCGTACGCGTTTGATGCTTCTTCTGCAGTATCGAATGTTCCTAACCAGACCCGTTTATGTTTAATCGGGTCACGAATCTCTGATGCAAATTTACCCCATTTTCGTTGACGTACGCCTCTGTATTTTCTAACATTTTTGTCTAATGGAGCAACTTTATTTATGGGCTTGATTCTTTTAGCTTGAGATTCAGATTTTTCAATGGAGCTTGATAAACAAACTTCATGAACAATAATAAACTTGCTCTTTTGCTCTGTTTCATTTTCTGAATCTTCAGTAGCGTAAGGATCAGAGCAAATGACTTTGATTTTCTTCGGTGTAATTTTCTTCGGCATTTTCACTGTTTAAAAATGAGATAAACTCCAGAACAAGTACTGCAATTTAACGCAAAAAAACAAGCAAAATCAGTGACTGAAACAAACGTGTAAATGATTCATTTACCTTATAGGATTCAAACGCATTGAAACAGAAACAAAAGAAGAAGAAGAAACTGCTATGCTGAGAAGCACAGCAGTGAGTATTTCTTTAGACATAAAATGCTATTGCTCCTCGAAACTGAACTCAAATCCCTCCTTCTCAAAGCTACAATACAATAAACAAACACCCATTAACAACGTAACAAAACAACACACAAAAGGATTAGAAATCAATGGCTCGGATTCTTCTAAATATGACAAAACAACACACAAAACAGTGACTGTGAAACCCTCTTGATAACAAAAAAAAGAACACAAATCTCTAAGAAAACCCTAAACCCTAAAAAAATCCCGAAGACATCAAAGAAGCATCATATGTCGCTTCGAGTATATCAATACCCTTCTTCTACAACGGTGAAAAAAAACACTGGTTTTTTTGTTTCTACTGTACCATTTAAATATACGAAGAGGTGATGAGCTGGCATTTACCATTTCATTTTTCAAAAAATAAGAAAATAAAGAGTCAGCTTTTCAGTATGTTCATCACGCGCGTGATAAGAGCGTGAGAGGAAGTTGGAGAATAATACGGATTTTCCGTAGCGCGTGGAGCGGAAGACTAGGTATTTAATGCGGTATTGTAGATGACGAATGCTGAACCGTCGGATCCGTTAGGTGTTTCTGACTTGTTAATTTAAATATTTGCGCCTGAAATTTAGAGATATTACGGTCTTGCCACTGATACTTCTCCCCAATGAATATTAATAAAATAATGTTTTTATTTTTATCATGAGATTTGTATTTAAAATCTATAATTGTAGTGTTTAAATTAGGCATTATATTGGTGTGATTAATGCTTTAAAAGGTTTATAATTACCCTTTTGTAATATTTAACAAATTTAAATGTGATAAAATTGATCGAGATGGTTTGTGACATACGTGATTCGTCCCTTGTTGAACACTTTGTCCAGATTTTAGGACAAAACAACGGGTTTGTTTGGTACCACAATTAAAAGAGCGGTGAGATAATTCAATCATGATTTTTTTAATGCACACAAAACACAAACTTAATTGCAATGTGATAATCGTTAAAAAATTGCGATATCATCACAGCTGTTAAAACCAGCTGTGGTTTCATCGTTATTTTGGAAAAGAATCATTTACTCTTACTTCTATTAATTATAAAATAATTATATTTATTATTATTATATTTAAAAGGGTATATTAGTATTTTTACATAAATTACGATCATAATACCGCAATTTTGCCAAACATACTTAAAAATTCACGATAATCATATCTCATCACACCACTATATTACAAAGTTAAACCAAACAAACCCAAAGTTCACTCCGATTTTTCGTGCTCTTTGTGAAAAATCAAATTGTACAGAATTATTTCACATTTCTGAATTTTTAAATTTTATCAAATATAAATTTCTATAAAATATTAAGAATCAAAAGCAGTTAGATATGATCGGATCTTCAATTATAATTTTTTTAATATATACAAAACAGAAGCAAAATACAACATATGAATTGCTAAAAAATAATGATTTAATACTATTTTAAAACCTTTTTGCTTCTTAGTAATTTAATAATTGAATAATCTACCTTTACATATAAAATTATAATGTTATTATATTTTATTTATATACAAGATATTTTTACATAGATCAATATACTAAAATTTTATCGAATTTAATTATAATCCACAATAAATATCACAAAGCCTCATTTTAAATAAAACGAACCAAACAAATCAATATAATAAAATAATAAAAAAATATGAATTTTACGCAAATTTGATTTTTTATAATTGTGAAAGTTTGATCTATAATATAAAGATGGCAAAATTGATTTACTTATATTATAATTTTTTGTTAAATATATTTATATTATGGGCTTGGACAATATAAGCCCAAAACATTATTACACATCAGGCCCATTTATGTTCCATTCATCCCGCAGGTATTACCGGCGGCAGCTTCACGATCAAGACCGGACAGTGAAGATGGTGAGCACAGTAGCCGCTTACGCTTCCCAACAACGCCCTGAATTTAATTCCCCATTCATTAGTTCAAAATTCTCTGTATGAATCATGATCCAAAACGGAAAGCCCACCTTTTTATTGCTCCGAGACCGCGGTTTCCGATTACGACGAGATCGACCCGCTTTCGCTCAGCAATCTCACATATCTGATCCTTAGCATCCCCTTCAAGAATCAGAGTCTCCGCTTTCACCTGAACGAACAAAAACCCAGAAATTATAGTGACTAATTGATAGAATAACAAATTTAAAATACTTTTTTTTCTCTGCAGATGCTCATAGCTTGGGAGAGAATCGACGCAGCTTTCTCCTTCAGCGATTTGTTCATTGATTGTATCATTACTGGAGTCGAGTACACAACTAAAAGAGATAAAAAACAATGAAAATATATAGTGAATCTCAAGGAAGGAAAAAAACTAGGTGATTTACAGTACAGTGCGTGCCTGGTCCGGCGGGGTAGATGAAGGGCTGAAACGGAGGATGTACGTTAACTAAAGTGACGGAGTTATGCTCTACCTTGAGGAAATTGTCTAGAGTCCATTTTAGAGCGTAAAAGCTTTCTTCACTGTCATCTACGCCCACTAAAACTTTCATCTTCTTCTTCTTTTCAGGCTCTGTATTTTTTCCGATATCAACAAGTACTTTTGAATCAAAATTAAGAGCTTATATTATACATATGGGCTCTAGCAATTAGCAATAGTTCGAACCAATATAAAAATATTAAGCTTATAAGAAATTTTAATTTATATCTTTTATTAGAAACATTTCATATTAAGTATTTAAAATTATTATTGCTAACTTGATTTATTGTATACAGATTTGTATATCAGTAATTAAATAAATAAGATAAATTGAAAAATATTAGAAACGCTAAATAGGGTTATTTTCTTTAACGATTATTAATGTTAGTAACATATAATATAAAAATATACATAATTTTAGAGGTAATTTTTTTATAAAGATTAATTTTTAAAATAAGAAAAAAATGATTTAATTAATTTGTATTAGTTTAAAATGAAATGTGTAAATTATAATTCAGAAAAATTGAAGAAATCAAATTAAAACTTATCATAAATTTAATATTTTAAGGATCTCAAAATCGTAATATTATACAATATTTCTCATGTGAAGCCCATTTTTCTTATGAAATATTAATATATGATTTTTAATTATTTTTTAGTAGTATTGATTATTGAAGAAGGATAAACGCGCCCCTTCAATTTGAGGCGTATTTGAAAATCTGCATACATTTCTTCCGATCCAAGATCCCATTCTTGGGGGATGAACAATTGGCTCCGATAATCTTGAGTATGCTACTATTTCTGTGTTGCGCGTGATGAAGATCTGAAAATTTCCGGTTTGTTTTGGTTTTCATTAGCTTTTTTGGTTGGATACGAAGACGAGCATCTTCTTCTTTTGATTGGCTATTTTATGTCTATGTTCATGGAATTGAACGTTGAAATTATAACCTAATGTACTGAATCTGAAACTGTAGTTGCTTATTTGGTCGGTTCTTGAAATTTTCTGTGATAAATTCTGTACCGTTCGTTCTATATTGGAATTTTCTATTTGAATTTTATTTTGCCGCGATTTTGTGAGGCGTAATCCCTAGTTTCTGAAGTGTTTTCTTGGATGTCTAGCTAATATTTATTTTTTGGTATCTCAATTGCTGTATTAACTGATGACATCCAACTGCTGTTGAACTCTATTCGTAGATTATCCACCATGGACAAGAAAGGAGTTGATCCCTTTCTTGTACAAAAACAATGATGAGGTGCTGGTTGCTATGGCTGAAGAATTGGGTGTTTTTATTCCATATATTGGTGGAATTGAGTGTCAAGTTCTTCGATCGGGACATTACAACATTACAATATAATACTTAATAGGTCGAAAGCCCATAAACTATTAATCCGTAGACGGGATTTCGGATCGTCACATTGAGGATGCTCATGTGGTTCTTCCTCCACTTGATACACTTTTTACAGTGGAGGAGAGACAAGGCTGTTGATTCCTTGTGCTGAATTGGGTCACAGATGAAATAGAATGATTTATCCCTCTGGTCAGGGCTTGATATGGCTCCCTCTTTTGTTCTACTAAATGCCCCATCTTATTTAACAGCATTTGGTCATTCAAATGTAGTCCCACAGGTAACACAATACACTTCACATTTGTTTGACATAATAAACCATCCTCATTATCTGTATCGTATTACTGTTCTCCGAGCAACTCCGTTGCTCGCCCCCGTAATGTTATTGCCTGTGATTGTTAGTTCATTTACAAGCAGGTAGTTCTCCCACTTTATTTACAGTTTATTGATTAACATCTTCTGTTGTGTAATTGCAGGGTGCTAAACATTAAATTTAATGTAGCTGAAGTATTGCAGTCCATGATTCAGATGGTCGATCAATCTGTAAATGCAGTCCCAAACATATATACATGCAATTTTGAATGAATGTTTAGGTGTGGAAAAATAGTTCGCTGTTAGAAATGTAGGTCGGGTGATTGTCAAAGGGCTCGATGGTGAAAGACCGACCAGGGGAAACCTAACATGAAGCGGTGATATTGATCGATTTGATGGATCTCGGATCTATTAAGGATATCGATTGGACGATTGTGATGAGTCTATTTGATATAGGTCGGATTAGATTTAGATCGGGATTCGAGAGTATCGAGGGGAAATATCTTTCCTTAATTGACGCATTAAATATATGGAATAAGATATTGAGATATATCTTATTGGTTGTATATATGGAAGAATATATTGAAATATATCTTGTTGGTTATATACATATAGAACCAAATATGAAGATATATTCTGTTTGCGATATATATGGAAGAAGATATGAAGATATATTCTGAGATATATATAGAATAATATATGCAAATATATCTTGTTATATATGTATGGAAGATGCAGTCAAAGAATATTTCTTAGATCAGATCCTAATTGGACTCTATAAATAAAGATTTCATGAAGACAATTGTAATCAATCAATTCTATTCTTCTTGTGATAGTGAGTTTACGGTCGAGGTTTATCGATCAGGTGGTTTTTCCTGTTTTGGGTTTCTACGGTAAATTTTGTGTCTTTTTCTTTTCTTCGATTACATTCGGTTCTCATCACATTAATTCGATCCGATCCCGAATAACGGAAAATCCCGGATAACGAGAATTCTCTTCTTCTTCCGGAAGGAGGGAATTTCCCCAACATTCGCCCCATGTAAATAGAGCTTTTGGAGGACCTCTTGGTTGATGTTCGTTTCTTTTCAAATGCATCACTTCAATGCATAGTATGAAACCAAAAATTACGTAGTATGAATTGTGAATCGTGTCACACATAGAGATTTGCTAATAGGTAGTCATCTTTATATATCTATTGTTTTAATACATGATTATCTTGTGTTAAAATTCAAAAATCAATTTTTGTACGTACCCGTATATATTTTCATCAATTTTTGTATCGTAAAAATCATATACATTCATACCGGTCTTCAAAAACACAATTTTCTATTGTTGGAGACCAAATCTGCTGAATTATGTAAGATTTAGTGATCAAATTAGTCATTCAAAAGTTTGTAGATTAAATTTGACATGTTTTACAAACTTTGGGAATCTTAACAGCGTTAGGGACTAAATTTGCTATAATCATGAAACTTTAGCATCAAATCTGTATGTTACTTTGAGGACCAATTATGTCACACATACAAAACTTTGGTGATTGATATTGTCAAAATGTATAAAGTTTGGGGATCAAATTTACCTTTTGTCCGTTCGTTTCTTTTCGAATGAAGCACTTAAATGCATACATACTCTAATGATGTCAACCTAGGTGAGATCACTTGTCTCTTCCTTGTTATTCATTTTCCATTTCAATTTTTGTGTCCATTTCAAAAATTAATAACTGTAGTTTTTTAAACTTAAGTTATTTTGTTTTTGGTGATGTTTGGCTATGGTTTCAACTTATGAATTTTCTAAATGACATGTCCTCTAAGTTAAGAAATTACAAATATAATATATTTTTTTAATAAAAATATACATTTGTAGAATTCTATCTTCAATTAAATGCATATAAGATACTTTTAAGTTTTCAATATTGTTTATCATTTACACTTTAACGAATTCGTTAATATTTTATATTTTATGTACAATTCTAAAACATTATAGGTCAATTTTGAATAATTTTCAAACGGGTTTTATTTGCGTACTTTGATGATCACTAATGCGAATATAAAAACGTTTTCAAATTAATGAAAAATTGAGTTCTAGTATGTCACGAGTAAAAAAACAAATGATATGAATAATTTTATGTGTTATTCTTACAATTTTATACGAAAACATACCTTGTAAGCTAAGGTCTACTTATGTAATTTTTTCATTTTATTTTAGTATCCCAAGTCTTTTAAATCAAATTTTCAAGATGGATTGGTTATTTTGGAGATCTGATTTATGAAGTTAATAATCAAATTTGTTAATTAAATATGGTGTTATAAATTATAGAGATTGAATTTGATAAAATTTAAAAAATTGAGCCATGTTGGTCATGTTCTACGTTGTTGGGTTTCAAGGGGCTTATAAGATGTTTATTTTAGTTGGGCCTGAATATTATTGGGCCGATGCTGAGGTTTTACGTTGTTGAGTTTCAAAGTAAGATGTTTATTTTATTTGGGCCTGGATATTATTGGTCCGAAATCCTTCGGGATCTTAAAGGAGAATATGTGGGCAAACAAATATTAAAATATATTTTTGTAATCATGTGAGGAGGTAAATATTAAAATATAACATCACATGGATGATGGGAATTAAACGATCTTATCCGTTAATTAATTGGAATCGAGCGGTCTCGACCAGAGTACACACCTACTTTCCATTAATGTCTTCACAAGAAAATTGCAGATAGGCTTAATTTAAAAAACAAGGACTATACTGCAATTATCACACAATCCAACTACCAGTGGGCCCAGTCTTGGGTTTACATTTATTACACTAGGCCCACGTCCAACTAAACAAAAACATTTTTAAAAAAAGTTTTCACGTATTAAATACGATATAAATTTAAAATTAAAATTAAAATACCACCAATTTTCAGCAGTTACTGGGAGAGAAACCAACAAGAGAGTTAGCGAGATCGTAACTGACACGTGTCCCTTGCTGCTGAACATTACCGATAATACCCAAGGAGGAGGACGTCGGAGCGAAAGCGAAGCAGAAAGTTCCCGATGAATCCACCGGAATCATGTAATTTTTCGCCGGAAGTTTCAATTCGTTACCGTTTGAGAAATGGAACGATACCGTTGGAACTTCTACGCTCTTCCTAGAGCTCAAATTGTAACAGGTATCGAAAAGAGCGATGCCGTTTGCCGACGGTAAGTTTGTAGTGCCTGCCTTGAACGCGTCACGCATCGTATTGTACGCCGTTGATTGTAACCTCGTGACGGCGGTACCTGAATCGATTATAACACCGCCGCGGCTGTTATCGTTTCCGGTGAATGTTTCCGGTGGAATCGGAAGCTGTTGGCCTCCCACGCTGATACCGTTTAACCCTATGTAATAATATGTGTTCACTCTTGAGTTTCGGAGGAGAGGAGCTGTAACGGCGTCGTTTGGTGTGGCTGAGTTGAAGTCCAGTGTCGACGCCGTGTCGGAGTCCCGGTCTACGAGGCAGTATGAAAAGGAAGACGCCTTAATCTGCGACGGAAACGACAGAGGTCCGCCGCCTAAACCGATTAATCCGGCAGCCCCAACGAAAAGTCCTTCGTTATTATGACCACATCCTAGGGCAACGTTATCGACCTTATCAGATCCGCCGAAGGAAATCGACTCCGTCACGAAATCACCGACGGTGTACGAACCGTCCCCGTATGACACTTCGTAGAGACACGTATCGTTTCGGCATTCCGATACGTCGAGCGACTGACATTGCGGTGTTCCACAGGTGAGTCGATTGAAAGAAGACGATAAACTCGGGTCAAAAATCGGATCCGATTGTTGATAACAATCACTACAAGGAGCACACTGAATCCAGTTCACATCACTTCCAGTATCCAGAACTAAATACGACGGCGTCGCCGGATTTCCGATTCCGACACGGCAGAAATACTCACCGCTACCATGACTAGTTCCAGAGGTCACCGGTCCCTGTAATTTCTCATCCATAATTTCAGATTCTAAAGGCTTTAGATCTGCTTTCGTAATCCCCATTCTCGCCAGATCTACACGAGTTTGAATCGCCTGAACCCTAGCCGAGTCACGAGCAAGTCGTGCTACCGTTAGTGCTCTGTAATCCTTCTCAAAACTTCCGCGAACAGAAAATCGTGAATGTAGCTTGAATCTTAAACCAGATTCTGAAACTTCGTCGTGGTGATGGTGAAGCTTATGCTTCAAGTGACGCGATTGGGCTTCGACGAAGAAGAGACTCTCTGTAGTGTAAACTGCGGCGGAGACATCGAGGAGAGTTGTTTTTGTTCGGTGAGTTCTGGCTAGGACGGAAGCGGAACAGATGGTGAGAAGAACGAGGAAGATGAGATTATTAGCCATGGAGAGAAGAGACGACAAAGTTCAGATGTATATATAGAGGAAGAAGACGAGCGTAAAGATGGGCTGGTTGTCACGGATAACAGCGTCGTCGGTGTAAGGAGACAAGCTTTGAATGTGTATGTATTTTTATTACAAAACTTATGTTTTTTCATTAATTTTCTGTAACAATAATTTAAAGGTATGTTCTAAGAGAAATCCATACAAAACTCGATTCGATTTAAATACAACTCAATTAATTTATTAAATTATCATATTCATTCAAAATTTTATATTTTTTTAAATATTAAACATTTAAAATTTCAATTGACACATAATTTTTGAATTTTATAATTGAATTTATAACAATAATTATATTTTAAGTTACAAAATTATAAATATTATATATTTTTTAAGTAAAAATATACATTTGTATCACTCCATCTTCATTAAATGCAAATAAAATACTGCAAGTTTTCAATACCATTTATTATTGACATTCTAACGAACTCGTTAATATTTTATATTTTAAGCACTATTCTCCAACATCATGGTCAATTTTGTATAATATTTCAAACGAGTTTTATTTCCGTACTTTGAGAATCATTCATTTTAACGGAAAAATGTTTTTCAACTTAACGGAAAACCCGATACTAGAATGTAAGGGCAAAAAACAAACAATAGTAATAATTTTATGTGTTATTCTTGTAAATTTACAAATTGGGGGGACATCCATTTTCTAGGGGTGTGCGTAGATCGGGTAACCGATCCGATCAGCAATAGTGGATCGATTTGCGAATACCATAATATTTATTTTTTAATTATAATTGATTATAATAATTTATCGCTAATCACCAAAAAAATGTTATTTATTTGATAAATATACAAATTATAAAACAAACAAAAAACATATATTCATAATTTTCAAAAGTTCATAAAGCAAAACTTGAATTCCATACAAGAATTGAATTAAAACAAATATATGTAAACAATTAATTATATTTTTCTTCTAAATACATGAATCGACAAAAAATAAACATAATTCATTTAAATATTAGTAATCACAACATATAAAAATAAAATCAATTGTAAAATTAAATAAATTTTAAATGATAATATAAAATATACGAAAAATTATCTAACTTACTAAAAACATGAATTTCAAAAATCAATATCCGATATTGATTACTTGATATTCTTCTATATATGTTATTTTTAAAAAATAATAATAAAATATAAAAACAAATATTAATAGAAAAACAAATATTTATAATAAGGAAAAAATATATTACTATATATAACGTTTTAATTTTACAAAATTAAAAAAATAAATATAATATAATAAAAATATCGGATCGGATATGAATTTTGAAAAACTGTATCCTATCCGAAACCACATTCGATCCGATTAAGTATTTGCAATTCGGATAACCGAAAAATCGATTCGATTATCTCGATTTTTTTAATTACCGGATTTTCATGCACACCCTTATCTCTTTCCACATCTAGTAAAGTGAGGTTACATATACAATTTTTCTCATTAATAATTATAAAATTGGTATTTTTATTAAAAAAGTTGTTAAATAGTTTTGATTTTAAAAATAATGTCTTAATAAAAAAACCTTAATTTTGTAAAAAGTAGAAGGAGAAGCTGCTGCCACGGATGGATTAAAGCGCATTCATTTAGCAGCAATTTATTGCGTGATAATCGAGACGTGTGGGGCCCACTTTCTTGTAGAGACAAATACAAATTTAATATACATAATCCGACGGCCGCCCTCTTTTATTCAACTTAAATTATTTAACTATATATATAAGAAAATAGAAATTAATATTTCAATTAAATGTTATTAAATTAAATTGGAAAAATGACTAATTTAGTTTTTATAGTTTACTAATTTTGGTAAATTTAGTCCCTATATTTTGAAATGACAAATTTAATCCTCATATTTTATATCTTTGTCAAATTTGATCATTTAAATTTGTAAAATATGACTAATTTAATTCCCAAAGTAGCATAATAGATCCTCAAAGTTTGAGAAGAACAATATTAGTCCTCACAGTTTACACATAATAGCAAAGTCAGTCCACAAAATTCATAAATTTTGGTAAAATTAGTCCCCGACCAATTTTAACACCGTTAGGGTTAAAAATTGAAAATCATGACGGTTTTGACATATTTACCGGCTTGAATAGAAACATGCAATAAACCTTATCTAATTTTCACGACAATCCGGAATTTTTGTTCTAAAATGATCGATATAGCGACACGTTTTGTATATCACACAGTGGCGACGATGAATACTAATTATTATATCGAACGGTGGCGATTACATATACTAATTACACACTCCGTAGACTTAATTTGCCAACTCAAATTTTGGGACTGAATTTGCCAAATATACCAAAATTAAGGGACGGAAATTGACTATTTAAACTTTGAATATCTCAATTGCCACAATTAAGTAATTATATGGACCAATTATGCCACACATACAAATATTTGATGATAGATTTTGCCAAATTACCTAAATTATGAGGACATGTTTTGTCATGCTAAATCTTTTGGGGACCTCAATTTCCAAACCTAGCAAACCACAAGAACTGAATTTGTCAAAATTATGAAATAATGAGGACTAAATATACCAGTCGCTCAAATTAAATTAAAATCCAACTAGTTTTCACCAAATTTATATTTTAAATTAAACTTTTTAGGATTTTACTCATTTTATTGATTTATGATACAAAACAATTATTTTTACAAATAGAATAACATATAAATAGAAGAGAAGTATTGCATTATTTCTTATTTCATTTGTAATGTTTTTTATCTTACTTAAAATTAAATTTTATAAAAAATATAATGTCAATTGTATCACCAAATACCAATACATTAACTATACATATTAATCACTATAATAAATATAACTATAACAATCAATAATATTTGTACATATAATCTCAATAAAAATCACAATTTATATAAAAAAGCATTTGTGTATATGTATCTACACTACAAATGTATTATATGTTCTTGTCTGAATCAACTCACATTGTAATTATTATTACCTTTAGCATGTCTACTCTCCATTTCAAGATCCATAATAGATTTGCTTTGTCTATGATACTTGTTTCTCTTTGCAGCAATCGCTATCGTAAAACAAATCGAAAAAACCAGTTAAAACATTCATTCGATAGCTATAAAAATAGACTAAAAACTTACTAAGAAGTTCACTAGGAAGACCGAAGTCGTAGTCGTTTTGACGTCGTTTAACGATGCAGTAGAAAGTTGATGCAATTAGAGACAATGTGATTATACATGATAGAGATATTGCTATTTTTCCACTTGTTGATAAGCCATGTTTGTCCCATAAAAGTGGGCATTTTTGTAAGGAGGGAACTCCACAGAGTTCTTTGTTACCAGATAAGCTGAATGATTAAACGGTAAGATTACGATTGAATGAAAACGGGAACGAGAATGGAAGACATACTTTATAGCTCCGCCGTGGACTCCGATTGAGTAGAGTTCCTCAGGAACTCGACCTTTTAGTAAATTGTTGTTTAGGAACCTGAAAGTAAATAGAGTAACTAGTTTAAAGAAATCGTAAACAAATAAGACTACTATATCTTGAAATTATAGAGTTTGATCGAAAGAAGATAACAATGTCACACATTTAAAATGATAAAATGGCGACTCCAGTTACCAAACTTTAAAGTTTTGGATAATTTGATCCTCTAAATTTGCATCATTTAGCAAATTAGATTTCCAAAGTGCAAATTGAGTCCCCGAAATTTGATTTTGGCCAAATTGGGGATCAAAATTGTCAAAACCATAAAAATAAGAACCAAATTTGATGCAAAGAATTGATCAAGCTATTATGTGACGACATTCTCTTCCTTAAAAATATAATCAATCAACTTCTCTAACTAATATGTAACAAACTAAACACACCTGTCATGTTAAAATTATAGAGTTTTCACCAAAATTACGATGGGAGAACGTGAACAAACGAGATTAAGAAATGATGTCACATATTTCGCACACTTATAAACCTAATGAATCTCAATTCTCTAACTAATATGGGACAAATTTAATAATCTTGAACAAGGACTTACATAAGCTGTAAACTGGAAGAAACAAGGCTGTCTGGTATATCTCCTGTAAGTTTGTTATTTGATAAATCTCTGCATAAAACAGTACAAGAAATGGTTACGAACAACGATTACGAATCGAAGTTTCGAAAACAAGATTCTTTCTTACAGCTTTACTAGAGACTTTTGAGCTAACTGATATGGAATCTCGCCTTCCAGAGAATTAGAACTCAAGTTACTGCACACACAAACATGCTTTTAAACTGTAATAATACTAAAAGGAACCTCATAGTAAATACTCACAGGCTCACTAAATTCGTCAATAAGCCAATTTGATCACTGATGAATCCTTTTAAACCTTGACTTCCAAGATCTCTATAAAACCCGAATTATCGAATTTTCGAATGAATAAAAAAAATCCAGAGCTCTAACAAATGAGACTTACATATGTGATATAACGAGAGAAGATCCATCTTCACTAGGGAAGCAAGTAACACCTTCCCAAGCATCCCATGATGCAGGAGCACAAGGATCTCCGTTCCAACCCATTCGTGACGGTATACGGAGCGATGCTTTCAGAGCTTGCATTGCAATAACTGTATTTGTACACAAAACCACAATGTAAATCCATCTTGCTATAGAATAAGGATAAAAGTAACACATACCTTGATCAAGAACTGTTCTGAGATCAGGAGGAATGATTGCGTAATTCTCAATCCCAGAGATAATCGGGAAACCGATTACTGATTCGAGCCTAATGTTCATAATTGTGCTGCTCAAGTTCTTGACTGTATAGCTCCAGTTGTAAGCGCTAAAGCCACCAACTTGTTTATACACATCGACCCTGCTACCATTTTCACCGTTTATGAAAATATCGAAGACCCTTTGCCCAGGTTTCGTTACATTTGGATCAATCTCAGCAAAATGGAAGAGTAGCAAGTAATCAAGTTTAGCATCAATGGGGAATTCATACTCTAGAGCGACATCTTCATTTCCCTGAACTGTAATTGCTGTCTGGTAAAGCTTCGTGGAGTAATAATTTGGGGGAGCTTCCACATTAGCTATTGGATTCACTGTAGAAATTGGTTTGATGGTGATTCCATTTGAAGGGTTTCTGAATAAAGCTTCAGGTTGCCATGAACGGGCGAAGAAATCAGTGTCGTTTGTGAATCCAGGTCCCCATTTTGCTGTTGAAGAAGAAAACCTTCCGTAATTCACGAGAATGTACTTAGTTGAATTCTTCCCCAATTCAAATTGATACGATTGCGGCTCAATTTGAGTCAATTCAAGAGACCCAATGACTGGAGAATCAGTACCGATACTGTAGAAGCAAATATCAATAATGGGCCCTTCTTGGTAGAAGAACAGATCAGAGTAAGCACCCGAACGTGAGACAGATTCCTCCCAAGGGGATCTCCATGAAAATACCAAAGTACCCTCAACGGAGATGTCGAAGGACGGCGAATGTGACCGTCCGTCGTAATTATCGTAAACTATAAACGTACGAAGAGAGTAGCGGGCACCATCGACGACACCAGCAATGGAGTAACAATTCTTCTTACCGGAAGAAATAGGGAAGTAACGAATTGTCTTCTCTTCCGGTTGAATAAACCTCAACGGCTCCGATACAACACCAATACCGCCGGCGGAGTAGTATCTGTCCGATAACCACGTCGTGTTGAACGAATCGGTGGAATTGACTAGACCTCCACAATCAATATGCAGGCTATAATCTATACATTAAAAAAACAAAATCGGCGATCAGAATTCAGAAACATACAAACGAATGTAGTTCAAAAATCGCAGAAACAAATAACACACAGATTCTATTATAACTTACTGAAAGGGTAACCGGAGATAGAGATTTTCTGAGAAAGGAAGAGAAGTAACAGAAACAGAGTTGACATGGCAATGACAGCAAGCGAAGATTCCGATGATGATGTTCGTTATTCAGAATGAGGTAAGGAACTTTACTGAACTGTGGGTACTGTACCGCAGGGAAAGAGACGCCGTGATTAGCGCGTTCCGTCGTCGGCCGTTTGAGGACAAGTGAAACATCAACCCTGAAGAAAATTAATTTAGATTTTGACCACTCGAAAGAAGAAAACCAAAGGAAGGAAAAAGTAATATTATATTTTTTAAAAAATTTCTATATATAATTTTAACACATAATTTGATTCCATAATTTAGAAATAATCAGTATTTAAATTTTTTTGGTATACAATCCTATATATTGTAAATTTTGGCAAATTAATAAATAATATTTAAATAAAATATCTATTGATACGAGTTTTAATGGATCAAATTTAAGTTGTTTGATTTAAAAAATATAGATATATATATTTTAGAATTTTTAATTTTTGTAAAATAAAAATAATATAAATTAAGAAATTATGTATTTTTTGTAAATTGATAATTTAATTTATTTATATGTAGATATATTTAAAACATTGGAAATTATGCAGGTTTAAGTAATCTAATTTTACCGCTATTAATTTTTCAACGTTATGATTATGAGTAGCCGATTCAGATTCTTAAGGGTATAATTGTCTTTTCACAGTTCATCCCCAAATCATATCAGCATCTTCTTCCTCCGGCTATATCTGAAAGGCATCCTTAGTTCAGAGAAGCACCAGCTCTTCGCCACGGCGGTGCAATCCGCTGGACTGTTCCTTTGCGGCTCCGCTGCCGCATTTTTATCCCTTTTATTCCACTCTACCTGCCGGAAAACACAATCGTCAATTTATTAGCACTGGATCAGAATCCAGAAGCGTTACCGGAATTACGAACAGGGTTCTCTGCCGTATTCGCCGGAAACGTTGAATCGGTGGAGCACCTTGAGCCTCGGCGGCGATAATTTTAAAGATTAGTGTAGGGATCTGTTGAAGCAGCAGTCATTATTCTCCGACAGCTGAAGCTTAACGCACATGCGCTATTTGTCCGTTTAATAAATGAGATGTAACCATAGAAAAAGACGATGAGTAGACAAAACGTACCGCCATGTGAGACTGTCGGAATCCTATCATTGGCTGCTTGCTTGTCTTCACTCTTACACTTTGTTGTGTTTTGAAACTGGTCGGAATCCCAGCACTCGGAGGCCGGAGGCGGAGAGACGGTGGTTGAGTCTTTGTAAACAGAATTGAAAATATCAGAGTTTGATTTTATTTCAGTTAATTTATATTTACTCTTAAAATCATGTCAATGTAATCATAAAGTATACTGATTTCTGTTTTAAATTAGTATAATCAACATGTGTTAATATTAAATACAATAAATATAAAACAATACTATCAAATCTGGAAATTGAGTGTCGTTTGTGCCACGTCATAATGACATTAAACTTAAGAACAATTCCGGCAAAATCGGTGTTCTCCAGGTTACACATGCAGCAAGCTCCCTTGCTCAGGAACGATGGTTATTGTCGATGAATTCAAAATCAACACAGAGAAGAATCTCAAAACAAGAATTCAAAATGTTCTTGTATCTCGTATCTCTTTCAAACCTTACTATCCTTATTTATAAAAGGAATAAAACACAGTAAGGTTGAAGACTCCACCCTCATCCCAACTAATTAGAAAAATAAGGTTAGTGGAAGAAAAAGTCTTCTGATTTTTTATTATATAATTAGCATAATATTAATAAAATCGTAAACATTTTAAATATATATAGATAATATAAATATTATCCAACAATCCCTTCATATGTTAAGTTTTTGATAAAACAAGCCTAATAGAGTTTAATTTCTAATATAATTGGTACCTAAAGTTTTTCATTTCTCGCAATTGACATCCATGTGAAAAAATAATTAATTTTAGTTTTCAATTTTTCTTTATTTTAACAATTTTAATCTCAAATAGCATTTTAAGAATGTTAGTAGTCCTCATACTTTTAAAACGTTGAGTTTAAGTCAGATCGAGTTTCGTATCAATTCCAGTTCCGCAATTCGAACAGGGTGAATTGTTTCAATTTCTAGCCATAATTAAATCAAGATTATAACATATTATTCATCATATCCTCCTTTGTCGGGAATTGTCGATGCGATAGTTTTTAGCGTTAGATATAAATTAATTATTAAATTAAATTATATTATTTTTAAAAAATATAAAATTATTATATGTCATCCCCACCATAATGTATACCAAACTTATCAAACATATCGATCCATGTCATAACAAATTTATTGACTAATATGAAAATTGGATTGGGTCTTATATTATTTCCGACTCGAATCGGTGAATCTCTCAAAACCATTCCTCATTCAATTTTGCCGAATTAATGAACTTTGATAATTAGCTTGGACTCTATGTGAAAACCATGAGAACTATTACTATTAGATCATCTTCATCCGTGACCGTAATCATATCCGTCAACATCAAACTTATCTCTTAACACATTTTCATTTTTGGTACAGCGTTAAGAAAGTGCGGTGAGGTGTGGTGAGATAAACTGTGGTGAGTTGAACGCATTTCAAATACAATTAATGATATATATTTCAATCATATTTCTCTTAATAAAATAAAACAATTACATATTTAACTTATTTAATCAAATATTATATATATTATTTTTATTTTATTAAACTTACTAATTTAATCATATTTCTTATTGATTTTATATTTGTTTTTCAATTTTTTATAATATTATTTATATTTTTTAATTGTATATTTATTAATATTAATAAATGATATTTATACAAATATATTTAATTTAAATAAATTAAAATTAATAATTAATATAAAAATTAATAAATTAAAACTTGCCAGCATGGCGCCCAAACATTGGTTTGATCGCCACCCTAGTGGCCTTGCGGTATCGAGACAGTATTTCTATATGGTCTCGGGCACCGATAAATACTATAATTAATAAAATATTTCATTATTTATTAATACGTATTAAAAATTCAAAAATACAAAAAATGCATTTTTCTAAGTTAAATACAAGTGTTATATCTATGCAACATAGCAAAATACGATACTATATTAATATCTTAAATTTTATAAAAACTTGGTTACTTTATATTATATGTGTTAAGTCAATTGGTTAAAACCCACTTTAAAGTATACTTACTAAGAATTTCAAAGAAATTTATATATTTTGATTACAATAAATTTATTTAAATTAATACTAAAATTTCTATAATTAAAATTATTTTATTGTATTTATTAAATTCGTCTCAATAAGACAAAACCGGTTTTCAAATAAGAATTTACAAGCGTAAAATATCGAAACATAATACGTAAAAAAAGAGAATGGAAGAATATTTACCTGGAAGTTTTAATTATAAAATGTTTGAAACATTAATATAGTAAGTAGAACTATGCATCAATAATCAAATATCGCTACAATAAAAATTAGATAGAACAATGAAAAATGAATTTCGGATAAAATAGTATAATAAATTGAAAATATTTTTTAATTTGGGTAAGATTTGACTAGGTAATATTTTAATAACATTTTTTTAAAATACGATTCGGTCCGTGAACCGGAAATTTTAATGGATTACTGAACCGTTGCTGAATCGTTGTCAAACCGTTATCGAACCGGTGTTAAAAATGTTATTAATTTTGTTTATTTTTATTAAATTTTTTTTTTTAAATTTTTAAAAATAAAATTATAAAAATTATTATTTATAAAAAATTACAACCCATCAACCCTCCTGCTCAATGGGCCGGGTGACGGGTCAACGACCCAGCCTATATGAAGTGAATTGAGTTTGAAAATAATGTTTAATAGTTGTATTTTACTCATATAGATTTTTTAAATAAAATAATATCAAATAAATAAAAAATAGATAAATATATATTAAATTTATTGAGAGTTACATCAAATGCAATTCTACAACTACAATTCTTTTCTCAATTTATTCCCACAAGATTATTTAGCTTCATTAAGAATAGAGTGTATCTGGTCGAACTTATTGAACATACAAAGTCAAGCCTAAGAAATGATGATGATGAAGAATCTGTGATTACGAAATCTGCTGATCATGATAATGTTCAATTAGATCAGCAGAAGAAAGGAGGATTTGGAGGAATTTGGAGTTAATTATGGATTGTTGAGTGTGAAAGTATGGCCTTTAGGCAACGAGAACACGATTGAAGGCAATAATCAAGCCGATAACAATCTCATTCATGAAAGAATTAACAAATAAAGATAGCATGATTCACGTAATTAGATTGATACGTCTTTAGGAAAGTCCTAGCAATGTTCTATAAATTAAATGTTGTACTCTCTATTATTCGATGAATAACATTAAGCTTCAACTTATTCTTCATCAAGTTTTCAGACCTTGATAAACTTGCTTTTTCATCTGATCTCACCGTCTTACCAAAAATAGTTATTTTTAGGTCCAACATAGTTTGCGCAAATAATTTACAACTGATGAAAAACGATAAATAGAGAAGGAATATTTTATTGATGAGAACCGACATAATAGTCGTATTCAACATATTACAAAATGAAAATTATTACACTATTTATAGTTGAAGCAAATATATATCTAAACATTTAGTTTTTCTTAATTTATTCAAAATTATCTCCGTAAATATTAGAAACTCTAACTAAATCTTTCTTGCATTTAGAATCTTCCTTGATTTGAGGTTTAACTCGATCTACTCTTAATTAAATAGAATCATTTCTGTTATTAACAACTACATCGATTAGATAACATTATCATAAGAACAAATTGAATTAATATCAAAATCAAAACGACAACGTTTTGTATGAAATATTGGAGCTAATCGAAAAGTATGACTCAATCAGACAAGAGTAAGTGTGTAAAATTTAGGGTTGAAATAAAGGACAATATNTAAATTTTATAAAAACTTGGTTACTTTATATTATATGTGTTAAGTCAATTGGTTAAAACCCACTTTAAAGTATACTTACTAAGAATTTCAAAGAAATTTATATATTTTGATTACAATAAATTTATTTAAATTAATACTAAAAATTCTATAATTAAAATTATTTTATTGTATTTATTAAATTCGTCTCAATAAGACAAAACCGATTTTCAAATAAGAATTTAGAAGCGTAAAATATCGAAACATAATACTTAAAAAAAAGAGAATGGAAGAATATTTACCTGGAAGTTTTAATTATAAAATGTTTGAAACATTAATATAGTTAGTAGAACTATGCATCAATAATCAAATATCGCTACAATAAAAATTAGATAGAACAATGAAAAATGAATTTCGGATAAAATAGTATAATAAATTGAAAAGATTTTTTAATTTGGGTAAGATTTGACTAGGTAATATTTTAATAACATTTTTCTTAAATACGATTATGTGCGTGAACCGGAAATTTTAATGGATTACTGAAACGTTGCTGAATCGTTGTCAAACCGTTATCGAACCGGTGATAAAAATGTTATTGAATTTATTTATTTTTATTAAAAAATATTTTTTAAATAAATTTATAAAAAATATTATTTATAAAAAATTACGGCCCATCAACCCTCCCGCTCAATGGGCCGAGCCTATATGAACTGGATTGAGTTTTAAAATACTATTTAATAGTTGTATTTTACTTCTATAGATTTTTTAAATAAAATAATATCAAATAAATAAACAATAGATAAATATATATTGAATTTATTGAGAGTTACATCAAATGCAATTCTACAACTACAATTCTTTTCTCAATTTATCCCCACAAGATTATTTAGCTTCATTAAGAACAGAGTGTAGCTGGTCGATCTCACCGTCTTACCAAAAATAGTTATTTTTAGGTCAAACATAGTTTGCGCAAATAATTTACAACTGATGAAAAACGATAAATAGAGAAGAAATATTTTATTGATGAGAACCGACATAATAGTCGTATTCAACATATTACAAAATGAAAATTATTACACTATTTATAGAAGAAGCAAATATATATCTAAGCATTTAGTTTTTCTTAATTTATTCAAAATTATCTCCGTAAATATTGAAAACTCTAACTAAATCTTCCTTGGATTTAGGATCTTCCTTGATTTGAGGTTTGACTCGATCTACTCTTAATTAAATAGAATCATTTCTGTTATTAACAACTACATCGATTAGATAACATTATTATAAGAACAAATTGAATTAATGTTGAAATAAAAACGACAACGTTTTGTATGAAATATTGGAGCTAATAGAAAGTATGACTCAATCAGACAAGAGTAACTGTGTAAAATTTAGGGTTGAAATAAAGGACAATATAAAATAAAAAGACAAAAAAAATGAAAATAAATAATATAAAATAAACGAAAAGGTATGGTTTAAATGAAAACAACGTGGCGATTCGATGGTGATCTTCTTTTTAAACGAAAGCGACAGAGAAAGGGTTATATTGCAGTCAAAGTAGCCCCCAATGAAACTAAAGTAGGGTTTTAATATTCTGCTTCAAATACCAATAATTGTTCTCCTCCACTTTCCTTGTCCTATCAAGCTCTACAGCTTAAATTACTCTCATTATTTGATCGTAACTTTGAAATTGCTTAATATTGACACTATCACAAGTTATGCTAATTACGAATAACTTCATTCTATTAGGTCTTTGTCTTCTCTACATTTACTTGTTCCCACTTTATTCTGTTTGTCTGTAATGGGTTTATCCTACTTTTAACAACAGTTGCTGTTAAAGATATTTTTGTGATAAAAATGTGTGTACTTTGAAATATTTTGTGTGTTTTTCTTGTTCTGAATAAGGTTTTTGTTTAAGGAGGTGCTGGAGAATGTTTAACAGCGATGATTTTCTCTTTTTTGATCAAAACTCTTCTTCTCTACAACAAGGGTTTGTTTCTTTATCTGAGTTTGGTTCTTATTTTAATGGGGATGATAACCCGGATTTGGATTTGGATTTGGATTTGGATCTGGATCATAACCCGGAAGCCGTGAATCAAACAGCGACCAGTAAAAAGGGGGAGAAATTAGGGTTTCAGAAAAAAGGGTGTGTGAAGAAAGATAGACACAGTAAAATTTGTACTGCAAAGGGGATTAGAGATAGGAGAATGAGATTGTCTTTTCAAGTTGCTCGTAAGTTCTTTGATCTTCAAGATATGTTGGGTTTTGATAAAGCGAGCAAAACAATTGAGTGGCTAATGAATCAATCGAAAAAGAGTATTGAAGATCTCATTGTTCAAGACAATTTACAAGGTAAATCTTTCTTGTCTGAATCAAACAAACAAGGGAGTTTGCGTATTGTTTCTAAACCAGCAAAGAAGTCGAGAAAAAGGGTATTTAGACAAGATATGAAGGAGTTAAGGAAGAAGGCAAGAGATAGGGCAAGATGTAGAACAAGAGAGAAACAGTGGTTTAAAACAAGCCATAATTATGAGAAATTAGGGTTTAAAGGAACTGATTTGAACACAATTGAAAAGCTTGTAGGAATTGGGAGTTCTAGTTTTTCCACATTTCAAAATCTCCCTTCTGCTACACACTGTAATCTCCATGAACATCTAGAAAACTGGGAGTTTCAGAAAAATGACGAACATTTTGAATTATCAGATCAGAATTCATTGTCGGATAAACTCATCTCTATTTACTCAACCTGGAGCCCTAATTGACCAGTATATCCTTAAGATCTAAGGTATATTTAAGTTACTCAAAAACACTTATGTTTTTTTATTAAAAAACGTAAAGGTTTGCAGGCATAGTTGATGTTGATCTGGTTATCATCAATATTGGCTGCAGGTGCTTTGAGGCAATAAATTGTGTAATAAGGGCACTCTTTATGGTGTAGTGTGTGTAATATCTATTGATTATTTGTTCCCTATTCGTAAAATAATATGCATTTTTCTCTACTATAAATCGGAATTTAAAGAACAATGCCTTATTATGTGTCGAACCACGTATATCGATTATGAGAAAATTTAAAATGTGGTGAAGAAATGATTGGAATGTATGAAAAAACGTATTCAAGTGCTTATCCCACCTCGAATATAAAAGTAAAATGCTATAGTTTATAAGAAGAATAATATCATATAGAATTGGTTTGATCAAATGTGAGTGACTTTTTTTATGTATAGATTACACACTTTTTCTAACCATTGAATTAGAAATTTATATGTACAAAATTATTAGTAATCAACCTAGGAAACTCAATTTTCACCATGCATTCGTAGTTGAATCTTCCTGCGGTTAGAAGATTAACCAAGGGTTGAAGGGCGGTGTAAAAAATCAGTCGAAGAACCGAGGGAATTCGAAGGCTTGAGAGGAACTCTAGTGCTGGAGTCGTGAGAAAAAGGACATGTCCGAATGGAGTGTAAAAATCCCTAAAAAAGATGAGAATTCGACCTCGATGACGAATGAATTGGACGATGCTCTAGTGTTTATCTAGAAATCCCGGTGTAGCAATGAGTAGTTAAATGATTAAATCAAGTGCATCTTTTCACTCATCTAATGCATAAGAGAAGTAAATTATATTAAAAATAGAAAATTGTGTGTTTGGTCTCGTGATTTTACTATATTTACTCCTCAAACTTTAATTTGGCATATTTACTTCTCAAACTTTAATTTGGCATCCGTATTTACAATACTTTGAATGTTTTGTCAAAATAATCCCAAAGTTTCCAAATTTAATAAATTTACCCCCTATTGCAAAACAAGTCCTCAAAATTTGAGAATTAATTTCGTCACACATATTAAACTTTAAAATTTGATAACTAGATTTGTTAGAATTTATAAATTATGGGTACTAATGCTGCCAAAAAATCAAAGTTTTAGAACTAGTTTTGGCGGCTTGTTTTACCTTTAAGGCTATCTGTAATCTTGTCCGCGCCCAAAACCATTTCCACCGTATAAATCTCTCTACACATCATCATTCTCTCACATCCACATCATAATCTCTTTCCACTTCTAAAACTTCTCACTCATCCACATTATTATTTATTTCTCTTTCGTCCACATCATCTTCTCTCTCCAAATTTCATTTTATCTTTCTATCTCATCAAATTTATTTATTTACTATTCAATTTATGAATAAATATTAAGTTTTAATTTTAATAATTTTAATTTCGATAATATCGACGTTTAATATTAATTATTAATTTGATCATTGTATATATTATATTTCATTGTTTCGATTTTATTTCTTTTTATTGATTCGTACACGTTTTTAATATCATCATTTCGAAACGATCGAATTTCACATAAAGTTATGAATTTATCGTATCAAAATAAAAGTAATAATTTTTTAAATATTTATTTACTAAATTACATATTTAAATTATAAAAATAAATTAATAATTAATAAAACTAATATTTTATTATATATATATTAAATTAAAATATTTTAAATTAATAAAAATAAATAAAAAGTTTCTCCGCGGACAAGGAGGATGGACAAGCCCTTGTCCACGGAACGTATTTCTGTGTGGAGGAATCAGCGCCCATAATTAATGTGCGATGACATGAGGGCGGATAATGGCGTATTTCCATACGTTCTTATCCGTCGTTAGCCTCACTGTATCGGCGAAACATCGTATGGAAATAAGATGTTGTCCGCCGATTTTTCCTCAACTTCGGCGCCCATGTAACACCGCAGAAAAATATGTTCCGCAGAGAGGGGCTTGGGCGCCCCTTCTCCGCGGTTCTTGCCTTTGAGTTAGTTGTTGGTTTTTGTGGGTTTCAGATCTACTCACATGGTCTGAGACTTCTTTGGCCGTAAATTCCTCAAATGACGATGTTTCTCGTCTCGCCGTCCGTTCTTCACAGGTAGGTGGCAACTGTAACTTCGGTGAGCTGTGGAGAGCTTGAATTGAATGGTCACGCTCATCCGAAAATGATAAAACCGAAAGGCGTTCTAACATTTGAAAACGGGGATGTGAATCTCGTGGCAACTCAGGTAAATTTTCTTGTTGAAACCATTTAATTTGGGTTCACAATTAGGATTCACAATTTGTTATAGGTGAGACTGAAAAGAGAGCATCTGAATATTGTCAAGTTTGAGCCAGAAGAAGGTCTTGATCCAATGCTTGATTTAGCTCTCATGGGATCAGAATGGCAGTTTCGAATTCAAGGTCGAGCAAATGATGCTGCAAGAAAACTTGAGAATGAGAATGCAGAAATTAAAGCTGAGATGGAGGCATCTAAGCTAAGTGCTCCAGAATCATTAAAAATGTTTATGGAAATTACTAAAAGGGAGAAAAAATCTCGCAAAAAGCTTATCGCATTCGAGAAGCTTGTTGAGAGATTTTTGTGTTTGTATCCTAATATACATGTTCCTTGTTGATTTCTTTTCATCATCATAAACTGCGACACAGACCGCCAGAAATCTTCTTGAAGTGTAATCAGATTTTCCAAAAATCAGCTGTTGTAAGTCTGCGATCCAGTTTCATCAATTATTCTTTGTTGGTTATGTAGTCACTTGTTAGTGTGCCAAGATTTTATCATAATTATACAATCGTTTAGCTTGCAAAGATTCTTATTTTCCTGTGTTTTTTGGATTTTATAATTAGGTATTTCATCCTTGGAACTCCTAATATACTTATTCCTTCAAGCACATTATTGATATGCTTTTATGTTGATGTGTAATACTTGCTGAATTTTATTATGATTGTAATTAGGAATTGTTATAAAACGTTCCAAAAAGTTTTTCATTTGCCATGGTCTAGGAACGATGATGCTCCTTGTTTCTTAGGTTCTCCCATGCTGAATTTTTCATTTTTTTCCATTTTATGCTTAGTTCTTTTATCACAACTTTTTCAGAAGAATCCTAATTTAGAGGATGTTTGCTATCCTCGTTCCAATTGATCCAAGTTTTCATGTTTATCTTCGTCGTATGATCGATGCTCGTGATCGGAGAACTTGTCATCAATTAAAAAATGATCAACATGTATGGAATACATTTTCTTGATCAATTTTATGTGTATTTATAATCTTTTTAAATATGTTTTTAGTTAATTTATTTTAATGATAATGTAATATAATATTCAATTCTATAAAATGTAATATAAAATTTATTAAAATATTGATTTTAAACTGATTTTAAAATATTAAAATTGAAATGTAATATTTAATGATAAATAAGATAATAAAATAATTAAGTTGATGAGATAGAAAGATAAAATGAAATTTGGAGAAAGAATATGATGTGGATGAAAGAGAAATAAATAATGATGTGGATGAGTGAGAATTTTTAGAAGTAGAAAGAGAAAATGGTGTGGATGTGGATGTGAGAGAATAATGATGTGTTGAGAGATTTATACGACGGAAATGGTTTTGGGCACGGACAAAATTACATGTAGCCTTACAAGTAGTCTAAAAACTTTTAATACTAGATTTGACAAATTAAGAACTAAATTTATCAAACTATACAAAGTTTGAGAATATTAAATGGATTTATATTTAAAAATTAAGTTGACCAATTATTTATTATATCATTATTATTATAAACTGTAATATTTCTATTTCCACTTAAACTTGCAAGTGATTATATTGCCACTTGCAAATATTTTATATGAATTTATCAAGCAAGAATCAAAGTTTTAGATATTAGGGTTTCTGATTGCTGTTTCTAATTCAGACTAAACAGTTTCATTCTTGAAAAATAAAAACGTGGCAAAATAAATAAGACTAAATTTGTTTCTATGATCCAATTCATCAAATAACTTATGAAAAATCATTAAACTTTTACAATATGACAAAAATGTTTAAATTCTTTCGAAATTTTCACGAGTAATTTCGGGATGATTCTAAAAGAATAATAAAATTAAAGATATGACGTATGATGTGTGGATTATTTATTGTTGATTGATTACACAAATCCGATACCCCCATTCATTTATACCTATGTTTTTAAACCGGTTTGATAGATCGAACCGGAAATCTTTCGGTTCAGGTAAACTGATATGAACCGTTGCTCAAACGGTAACGAACCGTAAATATTTTAAAATATCATTCTATTTGAATGGAACCGCAAAATCTTTGGTTCACTAAAAACCGGTAGTTCAACCCGCGGTTTTAAAATATAGATTTATACCCATTTCAATATTTGATCTTATATCATAATTATAATTATTTTAATACGTAAAATCCAAATTTTTTAAATCCTATATAGTTATCGGCTAAAATATGAGTTCAACTATATAATATGAAAATGGAAATATATTAAATATTGTTAATTTAATATTTAATATTCTTAAAATTAATTTTATTTTGTTGATTTTAAAATTTAGGATAATTTTATTAAATTTTTTTTTATTATTTATAATAACTCACCTGAATCGATGCACGGTTATCCTAACAGATATGAGGATGGTAAATATAGTTTTAATTAAATTAGGTGCTAATTTTTTTATTAAATATAGATAAATACTTATAAATTGAATATTTACTAAAAAATTTGTTTTTTAAAAAAATCTTAGGTGGGCCCTAAAAATGTTAATAAATATTAAAAAAATATGTATCATTACCAAATTGGAGAAACGATTTGATTTTTGTAATTTCATGAAAAAGTAGATTTATTTAATTAATTTGGAAATCTAAAATATCGAATTGTGTGAGGAAATTGTTAATTAATATTGAATAGTGTACGGAAGCATCCATAAAGATGTGCTTCATTATTGGTGTTGTTTAGAAACACATTTCACTCGACAGTGCGGTGAAAGTATAGCAATTATATTATATTCTAACCAAATATCATTAATAACTGTGTTCGTGTGACTGTAGAAAACAGCGGTGAGTTCATAGCTGATCTAACCCAACTGACATCAGATCGCACCTGACAAATGTCAATTTAACCCTTGGTAAATTATAGTTTTTTTTTTAAAAAAAAATAATTTTGATCAATAACTTCTTATATTCTATCAATTACATGTTCAAACTATAAAATATATATAAAAATTTAAAATGTAGTTTTGACATAGCGAATTTATCATAAAATTATATGAAATATAATTTTTAAGTTATAAACAATTATTTAAAAATAAAAATAAAAAATTCATTTTATAAAATCTCGATCATTGCACCGCTTCAAAAACAGTTTTTTTAAATCACGATCAGTTTACCTCACAACACAGTACAATCATCTCACCTCACCGTTATTTATCAAACGATGTTCCAAACGTACCCATTGTATGATTGTAATGCGCTTCAACCTCACTGGATAAGGTGTTCATCGCAGCAGAGAAAAATAACCAAGAAATTAGGCAATAATTTTTTTATTGAATAAATAATGGGCTTTTATTGGGCTTGAGCCTAGTTAATTGTTAATTTGTAACAATTAAAAACTTTAGGAACCAAATTTACAATAAAATATGAAATTATAGGGATCAAATTTATCAATATATATTTTTTTATGGACCAAAAACTTTATAGAATTAAAAAAATAATGCAACTATTACGATAAATGATCATTGTGAATTTGCACCATTAGAAAAAAAAATTGTGTGAACTAATTTGTGAGTTTTTTAGGTTAATTTTGAAAATATCGTACTAGTTTGAAAATGATTGTAAACCGAGATAAATGAATATTAACAAAATGTAATAAAACAAATGTTCACTTATCAAATAAGTAGATATTTATATGAATAGATTGAGTTCACCAAAGTATTAGGTATTGGTGTTGTTTGGAAACTCAATCGATCGTCCGGTGCGGTGAATGTTGACAGTATTAATCTCGGTAATATCGTTCGGTAATATCGTTCGTTTCCTGTTTCGTTAATGGGCTGTCGTTATTGGGCCAAGCATGTATGTGGGTTGTGATTTGGGCTGAACGTTGATGGGCTGTATATGTATGTGGGATGTATATGTATGTGGGCTGTGAATTGCAATTAACCTAACGTTAATGAGTATGGGCCGCTGGGCCTTCTAGAAACTTCGTTCTGTTATTGGGCTTGGCCTGTACTATATAAGTCTCGGCGCTTCAGAATTTTCGTCACTTTTTCATTTCCACATTTCTGTTTTTGCGCTTTGCTCTCTTGCTCTGTTCTTGCTTTAGCGTTCTAGCCTTGCTTACTTGCTCTGTTCTTGCTAGCGTTAGTGCTCTTGCTATCGTTTTCATTATTCAGATCTAGAACGTTAGTGCGCTGTGCAAAGTTTTAAAAATGTTTTACGTTTTTTCAAAAATTTACAGCGCTATCTTTACGTTCTTGAGAAAATCTGTAGATTTTCTCAACGTTCTTGGCCTGATAGTCTGAGTTTCATACAGATCCTTGACGATCTGAGGAACTGTGTGACTTGGTTAAAGAACGCATTTACATACTGCACTTTAACATTCTGTCTTTACTTTCAGTACTTACGTTCAGTATTATTCGCTCTGCTTCTAGCCTAAATTGTTGGCTCTAAGCACTTATTGTAAGATTACTTAGTGTTTTGGGTTACGTCTTTGAGAAAACCTTTGGGTTTCTTAAAGATTTGTGTCAACGTAAGTGTTTTCAAGCCAGATCTGTATAGATCTGAGTTACTGGAAACCAGTGACCAAGATACGTACAGAAGCTTTTAAAACATTACGTAGATCTGTGTAAATACGTTTGGCTTGTGTGACAAGAACTTCCTACAGTCTCTGTCCACTGTTAAGGCTTCAAAATGTATACTCTGAAACTGCTGTGTTAACTAACGTTTTGGTTGAAAACTGCAGGTTTACGTTACTGACTTCTTAGCGATTAAGAAGTTCAGTATTATGGTGGTGTTCTGTTTGTATACCATACCTTTAACTTCATGTGAATCTGTGTATTCTGTGTTTTAGTTGGTTCTGTGTTCTGTTTTGTTGAACATTGCAATTAAAGTAGTGAATAAATTGCAGGGTGTTGGAAAGTGGATTGCCGATACGATCGTGTCTTAACTAAGACAACGTGATCGGATACCACTATAAATCTGGTGTCATTTTTATCGCTTTAACTAACGTAGCTTAACTAATAGGATTAAAAATAAACAACAGTGAACGTATCGCAGTTGTATTCTATTTTAACCAAATATCATTAATAACTGCGTTCGTGCGACCGCATAAAACAGCGGCCACCAAAACGGACATACCAAATATCAATTTTACCATTGTTAAATTATAATTTATTTTTTTTAAAAAAATAACTTATATTATTCTATCAATTACGTGTTCAAACTATAAAAATATATATAATAATTTTAAAATAACTAATTTATAATAAAATAATATGAAATATTATTTTTAAAATATAAACAATTATTGAAAAATAAGGATAAAAAAATCATTTTATGACATCACGATCACATCATCGCTGTTTCAAAAACAGTTTTTTTAAATCACGATCAGTTTACCTCACAGCACAATACAGTCATCTCACATCATCTCTATTTATCAAACGATGTTTCAAACGTACTTATTGAGTCTTTCAATTATAAAATCAATTTTTTTAAAAATTGTATTATTTATTATTATATTTAAAATTTTAATAATATCATAAAATATATCAAAATGGTTTGGATACGGAAATATAATACAAATAAATGATAATTTTAATATAGGTTTTAAACTATGATATTTACAAGTGAATCAATTCGAATATACACCGATTCATATGCTAGGTTTTGTGATATATTACAGTTCAATAGAAACATATGGAATTTTAAGATTAGCAAATAAAATTTTATTTATTTTAAAAAGTATAAATTTATACTACTTAAAAATATTTATCATCGAGTTCTATATTCTAGAATTCATATTTGTAGTGATTGACGAATATAGAAGAATTTATAAATTTTGAATTTATGTATTAAAATAATTATAATATTGGATATGTTATCAAGTATTACGAATATTCTTGAATCGAGATATTTGATTCATATAATCGAATAAAAATAAAGAATCCATAAATCATGATATTTTTTCAAATAATGGTAAAACGACAACTCGAATTGCGTTTTGTGGACGAAGACCAAATCCGCAGCTGTGTATATGAACCGTTCCTGGACCGTCCGGTTGATCCGGTCCAACCGGTGGCCGGTAGGAGAACGGTTTACCTGTTTTACGATTTTCGAGCCCATTTTGTTAACAATTTTTCCGGAAAAATCCGGTCATGCCGGAACCGGTGGCAGTCCGGCCAGGGTGGCGGCCGCCCGTTCACATTCACAGTCCGCAAGCGCTTAGAAACTTCTGAGGTCCAGACAAAATTGAAAATTGGCTACGTGTCGCGGGGAACAATCAAATAATTTGTGAAACTTCAGTAATTTATATTTTTTTACTTTTATAACTACTAAAAAATATTGGACATCTAATACCTCGTTTGAGAAATAGCGGTGAGATAAAATAACTACAACGTGGTGTGAGGTGAACGTGATTTAAAAAAACTGTTTTGAAATAACGATGTAATGATCATGATGTCATCAATGATTTCTTTACCTTATTTTTAAATAATTGTGTATAATTTAAAAATTATATTTCATATTATTTTATGATAAATTTGTTATATCAAAAATTATATTTTTAAATTGTTATATATATTTTTTTAGTTTAAACATGTAATTAATAGAATATAAGAAGTTATTCATCAAAAATATTAAAAATGATTTAAATATAATTTATCGACATTTAGTAAATTAAATCAATTATAAATTAATTTTTGTTTTGTACGATGGCAATGAGACAATTATTAATGATATTAGATTAAAATTATGTTTTTTATTGACCTTTAAGATCCAGCCGCGTGGAAGATGTTCGAAAGAATCCTAAGGCTGAGAAAAATTCAAGTCAATGATCAAATATTTTGTGGTAATCAAGCGTGAGACTAATCAAACTCAGTACACGTTTTTCATACTTTTCTTCGTCACAGGCAAATAACTAGACCCCGAGCTTCGTTTAACTCCATTACAGTTTCTTTCAGTTGGGGATCTTTTTCTGGGTTGTGTTCTTTTACTTAAAAGAACAAATTTCAAGCTTTTTTATTGCCACGATCGTCTTCTGGGTTTGTGATTTTTGTAACTTTTCAAGCTTTTCGAAGTCGTTTTTTTGTTGGGTATTTGCTTGAAGATTTGCGTGTTACAGAATGGTAACAGGGAAGAAGAAGAAGCTACATTTGAGCAAAATTTATTCATTTAAATGCCGTAAAGCTGTTGTTAAAGACGATTATTCTCAGATTGGGGGACCTGGTTTTACAAGAGAGATTTATTGTAATGACCCAAATTCACAGGAATCTCTTCTTCGTAATTACGCTGATAATTATGTTCGGACAACGAAATATACACCTTTGTCTTTCTTCCCCAAAGCTTTGTTCGAACAGTTTAGGAGAGTAGCTAATTTTTACTTTCTTCTTAATGGTATCTTATCTTATACTGCACTTGCTCCTTATTCTGGATCAAGTGCAATTATCCCACTTGTTGTAGTCATTGCTTTCAGTATGCTGAAAGAGGGTATCGAAGATTGGGGTCGAAAACGGCAGGTAAATTCCTTATAAATTTTACGATTCAATGAGTCCGAAGAGTGTAAGTATAATCCAATTCATAATAGGAGTGAATCACGATTAGTCAAATCAATTATTTATGATATCACTCTCCTTATATATTCAAACATTTTTATTTTCAAAATCGATGTGGAACAGTATATTCAATATGCTCGGTAGTACTCGAATCATAGATGGATCAATTTTTGTTGCCTAAGTCGATGTGCTTTTCTACCAGAGTTTTTTCTATATAAACTGGGATGGATCAATCCGAAACCCACCCTGCAACTCTGATACCATGTAGAAATTCGAGCATATTGAAATAAGCATTACCAAGGAAATTGAACGAAGTATGAACCGGACCAAGGCCAGTTCGACTTCAGGGGAAGTATTGAAATGTTGTCACACATCGGTTGTGAAAATAGAAATGTTCCGGTTTACAAGGGGAGAGTGATATCATAAATAATTAGTTTGGCCAAGACTTTTAGGTCCATTTTTTTTATGAATTGGGCTACACGGACACTTCTAGGTCCATTGAATCATGAATTACTACAAATTTTCGATGATAATAGTCATGGATTTCAACTTCAATCATGTTCATTTTGTCTTAAAACTTGTAGGATATTGAAGTAAACAATAGAAAAGTGATGATTCACACAAGTGAAGGAGTTTTTGAAGAATCAACATGGAAAGATTTGAAAGTTGGTGATATAGTAAGAGTTGAGAAAGATGAATTCTTTCCTTCAGATCTTGTGTTACTTTCATCTAGCTACGAAGATGCTGTTTGTTACGTCGAGACTATGAATCTCGACGGAGAGACGAATCTCAAACTAAAACAAGCATTAGAAGTAACTTCGTCGATAACCGAAAACCGAGACTTCAAAGATTTTCGAGCTGTTATAAAATGTGAAGATCCTAATGCAAATTTGTATAGTTTTGTTGGGAGTATGGAATATGAAGGTAATCACCATTCACTTTCACCTCAACAAGTTTTACTTCGGGATTCGAAGTTGAGAAACACGGATTATATATACGGAGCTGTGATCTTCACAGGGCATGATACTAAAGTTATTCAAAATTCTATGGATCCACCTTCAAAGAGAAGTAACATTGAGAAGAAAATGGATAGGATTATTTACATGTTATTTGGTCTTCTTTCATTGGTGTCTCTTATTGGATCGGTATACTTCGGTATTGTAACTAGATCGGATCTTGATAATCGGCATCGAAGATGGTATTTGCAGCCGGAGAATTCGACTATTTTTTTTGATCCTCGGAGAGCTATTGTTGCTGCGATTTTTCACTTTTTGACTGCATTGCTCCTCTACGGTTACTTGATCCCTATTTCCCTGTATGTATCCATTGAAGTTGTTAAGATTCTTCAGACTATTTTCATAAACCAAGATGTAAATATGTATTACGAGGAGACGGATAAACCTGCACATGCTCGAACTTCGAATCTTATGGAGGAGTTGGGACAAGTTGATACTATACTTTCAGACAAAACAGGAACATTGACTTGTAACTCAATGGAGTTCATCAAATGCTCTATTGCAGGTACTGGTTATGGTCTTGGTGAAACAGAAGTTGAAATGGCAATGGCGAAAAGAGAAGAAATCGAGTCTTCTTCGATTAGAGAAAGAGAAAAGAGATCATCTGTGAAGGGATATAATTTTGATGATGAAAGAATTGTGAATGGGAAGTGGATTAAAGAAGAGAACTCTCATATCATACAGAAGTTCTTTCGGTTGCTTGCGGTTTGTCACACTGCAATACCCGATTTCGATGAAGCAACGAAAAATGTAACATACGAAGCAGAATCACCTGATGAGTCAGCTTTCGTTATCGCAGCTAGAGAACTTGGTTTCGAGTTTTTCAAAAGAACTCAAACAAGTGTTTCTGTCAACGAACTCGATCTTGCATCTGGAGAAAAAGTCGAAAGGTATAAAGTTAGCTTAATGAAAAACATGTTAATGAATCTGAACAAGTTGTTGTGATGCAGAGTATACACCCTTTTAAACGTTCTAGAATTCAACAGTGCAAGAAAAAGAATGTCTGTAATAGTAAAAGATGAAGAAGGGAAGTTTCTCTTACTCAGTAAAGGTGCTGACAGGTTAGTTTTCTTGTTTCTCTTCATGTTATTATATAGAAATCTCAAATAAACCGTCCTTTACAGCGTCATGTTCGAAAGACTAGCGAAGGATCGAAGTGAATATGAAGAGAAAACCAAACAACATGTCGATGAGTATGCTGATGCAGGGCTGAGGACTTTGATTCTTGCATACCGTGAACTAACTGAAGTGGAATACAATACTTTCAATGAAAAGTTCACAAGGGCTAAGAACTCGGTCAGCCTCGATCGAGATGCGCTTGTTGATCAAGTTACTGAAGAAATAGAGAAGGATTTGATTCTCTTAGGTGCAACAGCTGTTGAGGATAAGCTCCAACAAGGGGTGAGTGAGTGAGTAAAGCAAGAGATTCTAACTTCATACAGAAGATGCTGATTCTGTTGATTCTCTTACAGGTTCCTGAATGTATTGACAAACTTGCCCAAGCAGGGATAAAGATATGGGTATTGACCGGAGATAAAATGGAAACCGCAATCAACATCGGGTATGACATTCGTTTCTCCTGTGAATGAATATAAGAAAAAAATGGGATTTTTAGACTGAGAATCACTGCTGTTTACAGATATGCTTGTAGCTTACTCAGACAAGGAATGAAACAGATTGTTATTACCTTAAATCAACCTGAGATTGTTGCTTTGGAGAAAGGAGAAGACAAAGTAGCCATATCCCAGGTAAGTTCAAAGTATGAGAAAGCTTGTCTCTGTTCTGACAGTTTTGAAACAACTGAGTGTGTTCTTCTTCATTGTTCAGGCTTGTAAGACAAGTGTTGTTCAGCAAATTACTCATGGAAAAACTGAGGTTTCAAAATGTAGCTCTGATGCATTTGCCTTGATAATTGATGGGAAATCACTGGTTTATGCTTTACAAGATGATGTCAAAAGCATGTTTCTTGATCTTGCTATTAGCTGTGCTTCGGTTATATGCTGCAGATCATCTCCGAAACAGAAGGCTCTCGTAAGTTAACTCCGATTTTGCTCATCCATTACAAGAACTTAACTTTGCCTGCAGGTGACAAGGCTTGTTAAAGAGGGAACTAAGAAAATAACTCTTGCCATTGGGGACGGAGCGAATGATGTTGGGATGCTTCAAGAAGCAAATATCGGGATCGGAATAAGCGGAGTCGAAGGAATGCAGGTACTAAAAAAACATTATCAGCTACTGTTTCAGAGATTCATCATCTTACACTTCATTGTTTTCTTACCAGGCAGTCATGTCGAGCGACGTTTCGATTGCACAGTTCCGATTTTTGGAGAGATTGCTCTTGGTCCATGGACATTGGTGTTACAGAAGGATATCTACAATGGTAAGATTTTTTAATACATCAGAACCATTTCACAGCTCCATTTTGACTTGTTTTTCTTGCAGATTTGCTACTTTTTCTACAAGAATCTTACTTTCGGCTTCACAATCTTCTTCTACGAAGCATTTACCTCATTCTCCGGGCAGCCTGCGTATAACGATTGGTTCATGTCCCTTTTCAATGTATTCTTCAGCTCATTACCCGTAATGGCTCTCGGTGTATTCGATCAAGATGTATCTGCTAGACACTGTCTTAAGGTAAGTTTTTCTTGTAAGTTTCATCTCAACCCAGTAATCATAATACGTTTTTCCTCGATTCGAATGACAGTTTCCCTTGCTCTACCAAGAGGGTGTTCAAAATCTACTCTTCAGCTGGCGTCGAATAATCGGATGGATGACGAACGGTATCTGCACTGCGATCATCATCTTCTTATTCTCAACAATAGCATTAAATCCTCAAGCATTCAATACCGAAGGAAAGCCAGCCGATTATCAGATACTCGGAGCAACAATGTACACAAGTGTTGTATGGGTGGTGAATTTCCAGATTGCTCTAGCCATCACATATTTCACTCTAATCCAACATATCTCCATTTGGGGTGGAGTTGCTTTATGGTATACGTTCCTCTTGGCTTACGGAGCAATATCTCCGGACATCTCCACGACTGCTTACCGAGTTTTCCTCGAAACTCTTGCTCCCACACCTGCTTTCTATATAGTCACCTTCTTAGTTATCATCACTGCATTGGTGCCTTATTTCGTCTATAATTGCATTCAAACTTGGTTCTTCCCGATGTATCATAGTGCGATTGAACAGATGAGGTACGATGGGCATACAGAGGATCCGGAATACTGCGAGATGGAGCGGAACCGATCTATAAGGCACACAACAGTCGGTTTTACTGCACGTTCTATAGCCAGAAACAATTTTTCAAGTAACAGAAACTAGAGGAGTTTAATCGATTCATTGTTTACCTTGTATAGTTCGATATAAACTCCGAATTCCGATGTTACGATTCATCATGATTGCTATTTTTTGCCAGAGTGACCTTTGAAAATCCATCTCCAGACATTTTTGTGTGTTCTGTTTCTTCTCAAATTGTTATGATTCACTGCAATCAAGCTTTCTACATGATCCGACGTTGACGAGGATCCTGGCTTTGCATCAGAAGATAAATTAAGGTTCAAATCAATGAAACTATCAGATTCATTCAGAATTGCAAGCTCCTTTGTAACATCTGAAATTTTTGCACTGGAAAGAAGACATTCACTTGCATCATCGCCTCTGAAACTTCGAACTGAAATAGACCTTGAAATATTCACTTTATCAGAAGCCAAATTCTCATGTTTCTTCCCAAATAGTCTCCAAAGAGTTTTGCGTTCATTTGTATTTGTGCAGCTGCTGTTGCTCCTCGTTAAGCAAGGAATTTGTTTTGATTTTTCTTCTCTTATTCTATCAAAATGAATAACTTCAACAGCGCTGCAAGAATTACGATAAGATGAAGAGATATCAGAGCTAGAACAAGAAGAGAGTCTATGATCCTCAACCGCTAGCTTCAAAAGCCTTTCTTTCAAGCAGAAAGGACAAATACCAACATAAGATGAATATGGATGGTTTCTACATCGAGTTTCTGAAGCTGAAGAAAAGTCGAACACCACAGCTTTACCTCTATCTTTCATGGCTTCTTTTGATCCTTGTAACTGCAGAATTCTCAGATATGAATGATGATAAGCAAATAACTTTAAAGAAGACGACTCAAATTCCAAGAATCACATGGTGGCTGATTGTTAAAAAGATTTTGATCCAATAATAAACTACAAACATATGGTTTCACTGCAGAGAAGGAGAAAATTCACTGTTCACTGTCTGATTGCGCTTGGTGGGATTAGAAATGAAGTGATTAAAGAACCAGACAAAAACTATAAGTTGAACAAAAGCGTAAACTTTGGCTTTCAGAGCTCATGTGAGTGACGCATAAATCACCCTTTTTCCTTGTCTTCTTCAAATTCGTCCACTACTCAAATTGAACTTCAACAGAAAGATCAAATTATTCAAGCACAAACCTGGAAAATATTAGCCCTAATCATGTTCCGTCGGTGCGTGGGTCACTAAATCGTGAGGATGATAAAGCATGCTATATCCTTGCCCTGTCCCACTTTCACTACAGAAGAATTGCATTCCAACTTTCGAGACCTTCCCCATAACGCCGTTCTTCTTTTCAAAAGATACCGACAACTAATTGAATTCTGTATACTGCACCCTCCTGCGCAATCTGAAGCGATGATTGATCATCATCACGAACCAAACAAACGCATAAATTGAAAATAAGGATTCCTTATTTCTTCCCTTTCTTGAAATTCTCCAATCCGCAGATGAAAAATTCACACAAATCATATGCAATTAGTGAGATTCTGAGACGATTTTAAAATTTCATTAAAAATTGTAACCCTAAATCAGCGCATCAAACAGAATCAGGAGCAGATTGGGAAAATGAAAAGCCAAATCACAGTGAAGATCCTACTCAACGGTCGAGTGACGTATTCCTCGTCATGGCAATGTTTTAAATTTCCCATATATGAATCAGGTATACCTTAAATTTTTTAAGGAGGGGGTATGAGTCCATATTTTGGCAAAATACCGATAGTTATGGGTTGTTTCTGAGAGATTTTTCAAAAATAACTCTATTTTCAAAACTCCTTTCAAAACTACACTCATTTTAAACACATTTTAAAACTACATTTTTTAATTTTTTAAATTATAATAAATCCATACTTATAATTACTAAAAATTATGGATATTTTTTCAATATTTCTAAAAGTAAGATTTAACCAAACTAAATGAAAATTCTGGATCTTTTCAAGAGATGCTTCGGCGGTTTCTCCACAAAAATTCAATCATACGACATGATCAGACAATATCGATGACATATGCATATTCATTTGCGGAGCATAAAAGTCGACGAAAATATAATCAAACTTGGAAATCGAAGCATCGAAATTGAATCGGGCTCCAACACCTTCTCATCTAATTTTGATGAATTTTGAATTCAATTCGGTTAAATCTTACTTTTAGAAATATTGAAAAAGTACCCATAATTTTTAGTAATTATAAATATGGATTTATTATAATTTAAAAATTAAGAAAATATAGTTTGAAAGATGTTTTAAAATGAGTGTAGTTTTGAAAATAAATGTATTTTTGAAAAAAGCTCGTTGTTGTGTCGGGTTTTTTGCGAGTTGGCCGGGTTTTGTTTTTTTAAAAAAATGAATATTTTATAATTTAATTTATTTTAATATTCCAGTACATATCCGGTATACCGATCCAATGAGATCGTCCGGTATACCGACCGATACTGATTTTTAAAACATTGCCTCATGGTAACGGGCTTCATTTAATTATATTTTCATAAACTATACTATAAAATTATGTAATTAGATAAGTTATTTATTTCTAATTAAATCATTCAAAAAACCTGAAAATTATGTAGTTTCGTTGATAGTAAGATTCTAAAAATTTAATAAATAATTTTTTTAATATTATCTATTTATTTTGAGAAAATTGTCTCTTCATTCTCCAAACTTTCATGGTACAGATCTATATAATTTGTAATGATATATTTAGTTTATAAATTTTATGATTTAGCAAATTTAATTAAATTTGTAACATTTGACAAATTAAATCCTCAAAATAGCATAATCGATCTTAAACTTTGAGAACTGAATTTGACAAAACTTACTAAATATATGGACCCATTTTGTATCTTAATATATAGGGATCACAATTAACGCAATCATAAAATTTTGTAGATCAAAATTATGAAATTATGGGAAATAAATTTACTTGTCGTCCATTTATTTTATAGTTGTAATATTCCCATACAATAATTATAATATTTAATTTATAATGTTCAATAATTAAGTAGTTGGCTATTCTATCATCTTACAAGGCGGGGTCACAAGTGACTGACAAAGAGATCAGGGGCGTGGATCCCTTTAGTTTTATTCACGCCACGCGAGAATAATCTTTTGCTTGAAAAGAAGAGAATATTTGGCTACAATATAAAATTTAATTTAAAGAGTTTTCTTTCTTCTTTATTAAATCCCAAAACTACGACACAAATCATGTCACTATGCAATCTGATTACTCTGTAATTATCAACTTTTGCTTTACTTACACTATCTTTTTGAAAAGAAAATAACCCAAAATTTCCCAGTTCTTACCCTTTTGAGATTCTGTTTTGTGGGTAAAAGACTTTCATTGAATCGTTCAAACACCCATTATTTGCTTCTCTGTTTGTTTTGATTTTTCTTCGTTGATGGAGGTTACAAGAAGGAATGAAGCTTTTCTTATATTTCTCTTCTATGGGGTTTATGCTTCTGCGTTACTAACTCCAAATGGCGTCAACTTTGAAGGTTTGCTTGTTCTTTGAAACTAGCTCTTTTTTGCTTCGTCAACAACGCTTTTTTCTTACAGTTTTGATATTTGTACAGTTGAAGCTTTAATGGATATAAAGAAATCATTGAATGATCCTCATGGTGTTCTTAACTGGGATGAAAACGCAGTTGATCCTTGTGGATGGACAATGATTAGTTGTTCTCACGACAATCTTGTCACCACTCTGTAACATCATGTTCTTTTTTCTTCTCTTATTATGTTTTCAATTTTTAAGGTTTTGATTCATTTGTGTTGCAGAGCTATCCCAAGCCAAAACTTATCAGGAACAATATCTCAGAGTATTGGGAATTTGACTCATCTCACAAGCTTGTAAGTAGCTAAACAATCCAATTCCCCGTTACGTGTTAAAGTATTGTCCTGTTACGAAATAGAAATGTTCTACTTTATAAAAATATGATATCATGAGTAATTAGTTTGATCAAACCTTGTCTTTTTAAGGTGATTTACTTCTCTTATGTATTAGGTTATACCAAACTCATAGAATCCTGAATTTTTATACGGTATCGGAGTTATAGGTGTAGAAATTCAAGATTCAATGGACGGGAAGAGTATCAATGTAGTCCAGTTTATAAGAGAAGTGAATCATATTGAAAAGGTTTTGACCAAGCCAATTATTTGTGATTTCACTCATCTTATAAACGAGGATTTTTGTATTTCCACAACCGTGTGGGATATATTTCAACAATAGGGTGGGTTTCAGGTTGGTCTGTACCGGTTTAGACAAAAAAAACTTTGTTAGAAAAGCGAATCAAACTATGGCAATAAAAATAGATCGAACTATGATTTGAACACTACTGAGCATATTGAAACAAGTCTTAATCAGACCAAGACCAGTTTGACTTGAGGGGAGTGTTGAAATATTGTTACACATTCGTTGTAGAAATAGAAACGTTCTATTTTACAAGGGGTGTTATATAATGAGTAATTGGTTTTATCTATTCTTACATTTACAATGTGATTCACTTCTCTTATGTATTGAGCTAGACCGACATTTTTCCAGTCCATTAAATCTTGAATTTCTATATTACGAAAAAGACTAATTTAAAGCAGGCTGTTGCAGGAAAATAACATATCAGGAACAATTCCAATAGAGCTTGGGAATCTCTCTAAACTTGAAGAAATTGATTTATCAGACAATTCTCTTACAGGAGACATTCCTTCTTCTTTAGCACTACTCGAAAACCTTCAATATCTGTAAGAAAAACACTACCCTTTTACCCTATTGATGTTCTTACAGTCAAGTTTTTTGTAGGAGATTGAATAATAATACACTCACAGGAGAAGTTCCACAGGCTTTTGAAAACATGACTCATCTTACATTCATGTAATAATTCTATCTGTTTTTACTTGTTTTTTTTCACTATGAGTAATGTTAATGAAGCTTTGTGATGTTCAGGGACTTGTCGTTTAACAATTTAAGTGGTACAATACCAAGGATTCAAGCTAAAACATTCAAGTACATGTCTGAATCTTGAAGCTTTTATTCTCTTCATTTCATTTGATGCTTTTCTCTGTTTAAATTCAGTGTTTTCGGCAATCCGATGATATGTTCAACGGTGGAATGCAGTGGAACAACGCCTTTGCCTTTACCATTCTCACAAAACAATCCACAGAGTAAGAAATCTGTCTTGTTCGATTTGTTTAAATATTGTCCGTATACAAGAGGAGTGATATCATAAATAATTGTTTTTTTCAATGTGATTCATTTCTCTTAAAAATTGGGTTATACAGACATATTGAATTTCTACTTGGTATCGGAGTTGTAAGGTGGGTTTCGGGCTAGTCCGTACCGGTTTAGATAGAAAAAAAACTCAAGTAAAAAAGCTCATCAAGTTTAGGCGACAAAATAGATTGACATATGACTCGAGCACTACTATTAAAGCATGTCTGAGCCAGTTCAAGGCCAGATCGACTTGAGGGCAATGTGACCCGTGTATTGGAAATTTTGGATGTATCAGTTCTAATCGGTATTTTGGCAAAATACCGACTAGTACGGGTTTTGAGGGGGTTGGATGTACTCGTTGAATTTAGGATAGATACTAAGCTTTTAGAATTTTTTTTATTCTTATTTTTTCAAATTACGAATAATATAATTGAGAATAGTTAAAAATTTGTACATTTAATTTATTTGTACATATCCAGTATACCGATCAGTACCGGTTTTTAAAACATTGCTTGAGAGGAAATGTTGAAATATGATCCAAAATTAGTTGTGGAATATAAGGGGAGTGATATCATAAATAATTGGGTTATACGAACAACTCATTGAATTCTGAATTTCTAAGTGTTGTAATAACATTTTTGTTCTTTTGATGTGTAGTTCTCGAGACATCAAGAAGCCGACAGATGAGTAATAACGCTGCTTTAGCCTTAGGCTCATCTCTTGGCTGTCTTTGTTTACTGGTTATTGGACTTGTTGTTCTTTGGAGACATAACCACAAGAAGCGTATTTTCTGGGACATTAATGGTATGTATAATATAATGTCATGCAAATCGTGTAATCTTTTAGTTTCTTGTACATTTTCAGAGCAACATCACGAAGAAGTACGTCTAGGAAACTTGAGAAGGTTCCAATTCCGGGAGCTTCGAACGGCAACGAACAACTTCAGCAGTACAAACTTTGTGGGAAAAGGTGGATTTGGTAATGTTTACAAAGGTTACTTACAAGATGGAACAGTTGTTGCAGTAAAAAGGCTTAAAGATGGGAATATAAGTGGAGGAGAAGACCAGTTTCAAACGGAACTCGAAATGATCAGCCTTGCGGTTCATCGGAATCTTCTCCGATTATACGGATTCTGCGTAACGTCGACTGAACGCCTTCTCGTTTATCCTTACATGGCAAATGGAAGCGTTGCAACTCGACTAAAAGGTAACAAAAACTGCAAATCTTTCATGATGATCATGTTATGTGATTACTATGTTGAAATATATCGAAACCCTAAATATTCTAGTTTATAAGAGGAGTGATATTACAAGTAATTGGTCCCATGTGATTCACTTCTCTTATGAACTGGATTATACTTGTTAAATTTCTAAAGTTAGATCAATTTCTATGGGAAGTTTGCTTATAAGAGGGAGGAGATCATACCGTAAAAGATTTGAACAAGTCATTTATTATGGTATGTATTCCATCTTATAAACCAATCCAGTTTACGTCACACTTTCGATGTGGGACAATTGCCATTATTTTAACACAATCTATCATAATTTCGGTTAGACTCTATGATTCCAACATGGTATTGGAGCTGATTCGATCAAAATCCTGATTATCAATACCGGAAAGTCCGGTTGATTTCAATTCGCATGTCCAAATTTTTCAGGTATTTAGACTTGGGGTTGTATTGAAACATCAAATGTACTCTATTGGATTTGGGAAGTAATTGGGAGTGGTTGATAAGTGGGAAGGGTACCATAGTAATTGATTTATTCAAGTTTTTTACAGTGTGATCGTCTCCTCTTATACGTCATATTCGTGTACGTTCATTCTCATTATAATTTCTTCCAACATGGTATCGAAGCTGGTTCGGTCAAAATAATGATTATCAATACCTGGAAAGTCCGGTTAATTTCAATTCACATGTCCAAATTTGAAATAATATTTAGACTTTTGATTTGTGAAGTAATTTGGAGTGGTTTATAAGAGAAAAATGTATCATACTAATTGATTTGTTCAAGTCTTTTACGGTATGATCTCTTCTTCTTATACTTCATATCCGTGTACACTCTCATTATAATTTCGACCAGACTCTATAATTCCAACAATACTAACACTCTTTCGATCCATTGAATCCTAAATTTCTATATACTGACAACAGGTAAGCCAACATTGGACTGGGGAACAAGGAAGAGAATAGCATTAGGAGCAGCAAGAGGATTAGTATATCTACACGAACAATGTGATCCGAAAATCATACACCGAGATGTTAAAGCAGCAAATATACTTCTAGATGATTACTGCGAAGCAGTCGTCGGAGATTTCGGATTAGCAAAGCTTCTAGATCATAAAGAATCACATGTTACAACAGCAGTTCGTGGAACAATTGGACATATAGCACCCGAATATCTATCAACAGGACAATCTTCTGAAAAAACAGATGTTTTTGGATATGGGGTTTTGTTACTTGAACTTATTACAGGAACAAAAGCATTAGAATTTGGAAAACGTGAAAACCCGAGAGGGGGGATGATCGAATGGGTAAGGAAGATTCATGATGATAAGAAGCTTGAGATTATTGTGGATAAAGAGATGAAAAGTGAGTGTGATTTTGTGGAGGTTGAAGAGATTGTGAAGTTGGCTCTTTTGTGTACGCAGTATGTTCCTAGTTATCGACCGAAGATGTCTGAAGTTGTGAGGATGTTGCAAGGAGATGGGATTGGTGACAAATGGCGAGATTCGGAGAGGAATGAACGGTGGAGATTTACGAAGAGTGATTTCTCGTTTAATAGAGAGATTTCTGATACTGGAGATGGAGATTCTTGGTTAGTTGTTCAAGATATGGAACTCTCTGGGCCACGGTGATATCATAAAATAAAGTTTATATTTTCATAATATTTTTATAGGTTTCCAAAATTTGTATGATTTAACAAATTTAGTCTTTAAACTTTCTTTATTTTTGTAAATTTAGTCCTCAAAGTTTTGTGGAAGCAAAAGAAGTCTCCAAATTTTGTATTTTTGGCATAATTAGTCCTCATATTTTGTAACTTTTGGTAAATCTAGTCCTCAAAGTTTCATATATGTGGCGAAATTGACCCTCAAATTTTGGAGATTAATTTTACCACATGGGATCAAATTTGTCAAAAATATCAAAATATGGGGATTATAAATGTCAAATAAAAGTTTGGGGATCGAATTTGTCAAAATCACAAAATAAAAGTGTGATGAAGGTTACTTATTCTAAAATTATCAATGTTTTCATATCGGTTCGAAATTTCATATAGGTTTGGATTGATATATCGATTGATATTTATTTAAAAATATTAAATAAAATAATATTTAATTATATTTTTAAAGTTAAATACTGAAAAACCTATAATGTAATCCTAATATCTAATGTTGGATGTACTATAAAAAATACGTGTACTCTCTAATTTTTAACCAAACATAGAAAATTATCTTTTTACATGTTATCTTTTTTAAAAATAAAAATAAAATAAACAAAACCAATTAATATTGAAATACAATATGTAAATTTGGTCTCATTTTAGAAATTGTGGTTCTTAAAGTTTATGATTGTGATATTCAAAGTATGAAAATTGTAAAATCGATCTTCATACTTTCTAATTCTATACACAACAAATCCTTAATTTTTTTATAAAACATAATTGATAATTGATCTACAAAGTTTTTAATTTTAACAATTAAGATCTTTGACCAAAACCAAAGAGATAATTACATAATTAACCATAAACTTACGAAATGTGTAAAGGACATGTCCCAACTTACAAAATTGCAAAAATGTACCTAAAATTACCAATATCATTTGTTTTTTACCCCTGACATTCTAGCGCTCGGTTTTCCATAAGTTGAAAAGCATTTGAAAACCCTCATAAAGTTCGCAAATAAGCTCGTTTGAAAAATTATACACAATTGAACTTGATATTCGAGAATTGTGCATGAGATATTTAATATTAACGAGTTCATTAAAATATTAATGATAAATGGTAATTGAAACTTGATGTGTCATTTAATTGAAGTTTGAGAATTACATATGCATATGTTGTGGTCTGAAAACCGAGAATGTCAACAGTCGTCCTGTTCGTTGCAAGACGAACTCGGTTTTAATTTGTTTTATAGGGGGAAAACGATTATGAATCAAATAGAAAAAGACAATGCAATTTTAGAGTGGAAAACCCTTAAAAGGTGGGGAAAAAATCATTTGATTAAAAGTTAGAAATGCTCTTAGTCGAACCAATAGTCAAGTTGTTCATTACAAATATTATGTTTGTTTCAGAGATATCAATAGATGGGAAAGCTTAGGGAAAACCAAGAGAAAACCGAAAAAGAGTCAAAAGTCATTTCTTCAGTTTCCCAAGTGTCCATTTTATACACATCTCCTGCTGTGTGAACAGTAGAGTGTCGTTTGGTGCTTGTCCCATGCGGTTAGGTCGGCTCGTGTCGGGCGGGACAACTGTCGGGCGTGGCTCTATACGGCTACGCGACACTAGGCATTTCGGCTCTACTAGCCGGCTGTCTCGAGACCAAAAGGAGGCTCGTACGATTCTGTCAAGCACGCTTCCGACAGGATTGTCAGAGGTTGTTGTCACATGTGAGTGGCTTGAAGAATAATATGTGCGATCTGGACCGATCGGTCCTGATGAGGAAGCGAACACATGACTCTATCGAGAACAGGTCTTCGGGCCCACCTGTCCTTGCCGGGCCATCCATTCACGCGAGCTGAATCTGGGCCTCCAAGTTCGACTTATGTCACTTGGCTTGGCCTGGCCAAGCATGGGCCTAACCAGGTTTTGGGTACCGGGTTCCGAAGGTCTCATCAGCATATTTTTACTCAAAAAATGTATCATATTTGCAATTTCATAACTTGAAGGGCACGCGCTTTACACAATCCGTAAATTGGAGGGCTCGTAGTCAAATATCACCACAAAATCAAAATATGATAACTGGTTTTGTGATTTTGAGGATCTTATTTGTAAAATATTATAAACTTTGATAATCAAATTTATCAAAATCTTAAAGTTTGGAAACTAATTATATGAAAATTTGTCATGTGGCTTTTAGGCATTTGCATGGGTTGGTTTTAGGTCATTTTTGGTCGATTTTATCATCTAAATTATTTAAATACATAATACTTAGACTCGAATTGTATCCGATTTAGAATTATTTAAATTATTGATCCACACATTGAGTATTCAAAATCATATGTTTTCGTTTATCGAACGAACAATCTATGTGTATTTAGATACTGAACAATTAGGAAAATTTGAGAATAAATAATCTTAAAACGAAAATATGTTTTTTTGGATAATAAGTAAAATCTCATTAAATTTAGAATCGATCCAAATTATATCAGATTTAAAAATTAATCATGACATGACATAAAATCAGTGTTTTAAATTTCTGATATACTGTAAATTTCGGGTGTATCGGTTTTGGCCGGTATTTTGCGGTATTGGTATTTTCGGGTCGGGTCGAGTCGGGTTTGGCGGGTTGAGTCGGATTTTATATTAAAAAAATAAAATATAAATATTTTATAATTAAATTTATTTTGATATTCCCGATACATATCCGATATACCCGAAACGCATCTTATATATCAATCCAATGAGCTTGTCTGGTATATCGACATTTATCGGTATTTAAAACATTGCATAAAATCTAATTTTAAGGATCCGGCCCAATTAATACGGGTCAAGGGTCCATACTTTGAGACATACAACACTGTGTGGGCTTGCTCATTATTCTAAGAATAAAAACCCAGTTTTTGGAATTACAGATCAATATATTTAAAGTTATTCAATTATTCCTTAAAAATAAAAATAATTTATAAATTGAGGGATCTGGACCTCAATAAAAATACGTGATTTTTTTGGGTAAATATCACTTTTAATCTTTCAAATTTGCTTTAAAATCAATTTTGGTCTCTCAATTAAAAAAAAATCAAATTAAGTCATTCAAATTTGATATATTATCAATTTTAATCCAAAATTACTAAAATACCCTTAATTTCAAATAAATATAATAATTATATTTAACTTAAGTTTCAACATTTATAAACCGATGTTTTAACTATGATAATTTTTGACTCTGTAGATAAAAATAATTTTCCGATAAAACAAATGAAATTTTGTCGAAATTTCGGACTAAAATTCAAAATGAAAATGTATGTGAACGTTCGTGAATAATATGTGTTTGGCTCGTATGTGATTCTGTTCGCTAGTTCGAATAAAATATGAACATTGTTCTAACATAATTTTTTGTTCGTTTATAAGTTGAACGAACACGAATATTTAGTAAACAAATTTCAACGTTCGTAAACAAATATATTATTTAAATTAATTTTTATACTATTAAATTATTATAGTATTTAAATTTAAATACTTTTATAAAACTTTTTGATGTTTTTAATAATGTAGTCTTCTTCTTTATTTTGTGAAAGATAATTATTTAATAACTTTTTATGTATATTTATTTTTTTGCGATTTTGTTTGTAAAACAACAAACAGACATGTTCGAACAAGTTATTCGAATGAATATTAATATTCACTTAATAATTTGAACAATGTTCGTGAACAATATTTTCACGTTCGAATAAATATGAACGAACATTAACATGTTCAAATAAAAATATGAACGAAAATGAACACAACGAGTTCGGTTCGATCGGATGGAATAATCGCCCTACACACAAATTTGAGTTTTGAATTTTTGGTCGAAAATTTTCACAAAATTTCATTCGTTTTGCCGAAATTTATTTTTAGTATAGAATAAAAAATTTTCATAGTTAAAACATCGGTGTATAAATGTTGAACATTAATTTAAATATAATTATTATACTTATTTAAAATTAAGAGTATTTTAGTAATTTTGGACTAAGATTTATAATATATCAAATTTGAAGAATTTAATTTAATTTTTTTTGAATTGAGGAACTAAAATTGATTTTGAAGCATATTTGAGAAACCAAAACTGATATTTACCCTATTTTTTTTATAAAAATGTGAAAATAATAATAAATATGAGGATGGGAAGAATTGAATTCTGAATATTAAATATAATGACCTTTATGCCCACGCATCTTCAATCTCAATATATAAATAAATTCTTTATGATTCTTTCCATACAATAACATGGCTATGGGCCCCACTACAGCATATTTTATTATTATAATTCAAGATATTTTAATGGTGTTGTCTTTTAGCGGAATCTAAATCAATTAATTATAATTAAACACTCTTCCCTATTTATATATACATTTTAATTAGTATTTTTTCATACATTTTGCAATCTTAATACTTTTCAAATCACAATAATAAAATTTTATAAATTAAAATTATCAACACAAAGAAAATATCACGACTAAATTTTAAGAACTTATTTTTCTAAAATTTATAAAGTATGAGAATTGATTTTGTAATCTTTATATTTTCGGAATCTCAACTCACACAATAATAAAATTTTAGATATATATTGATATTAGTTTGACTACATTGATTTAAATGAAATGAAGATTAAACAATGAGAAAATGGTGTATTTGGTACTCGTAGTTTGATCATTTTGACAAATTTACTCCTCCAAGTTTATTTTGGCATTTTCAGTCATCGAATTTTGGATATTTGGCAAAATCGATCCTCCTATTTTGGAACATTTAGCAAAATCGGTCCTCAAATTTCATATTTAGTTCTCCAAATGAAATCGAACAAAATCGGTCAATGTAGTTTGATCATAGTGACAAAATTAGTCTATGTATTATATAAAAATGAAAAATGAAAAATAACAAACTTCGTGGATCAAATTTGCCATAAACATAAAGCTTGGAGAACATAATTTTGACATAAATAAAGTTAATAGACTTAATCTGCTACAATAATCAAAATATGAGGACTAAAATTATCAAAATAGGAAACTACGAGAACGAAATTTGCGATATCGCCCTTAAACAATATTTCCACATAATTGTTAATTTTCAAACTTTAAATTTTTTATTTATTGGTCAAATTTGGCAACTTGCTTTGTATTTATTGAGTGATTAGCTGGCGAGAAATAATTATATAATGTTTTTATTTAATTAACGTGTATAAGTCAGTCAAATAAGAATTCTGCTTTTGCTTATTCGGGTCACGTGCGTCGTCAGTGCTGTCGGTATATATTATATTTTATTGCCGCCAATTTTCAGCCATGAAAATTAAAAAGTGAAAACATTCGAAACTGTTTGGAATCCACCTAATTTTCATTTTTTGTGAATAATAATAAATTTAAATGATTATAATTACTCATAATATTTTGCATGCAAATTATATTTTAATGATTAAATTACACTAGATTATGGTGTTGTTTGGAAACTCAATCTACTGGGCGGTACGGTGAACGTACCGCAGTTGTATTCTATTTTAACCAAACATCATTAATAAATGTGTTCGTGCGACCGTAGAAAACAGCGGTGAGTTCACAGCTGGTTTAACTCAACTGACACCAGAACGCACATGCCAAATGTCAACTTTACCTTTGGTAATTATAATTTATTTTTTTAAAAAATAATAATTTTAATCAATAACTTCTTATATTTTATCAATTAAATGTTCAAACTATAAAAATATATATAATAATTTAAAAATATAGTTTTGACATAATGAATATATCATAAAATTATACGAAATATAATTTTTAAGTTATAAACAATTATTTGATAATAAGGGCAAAAAAATCATTTTATGACATCACGATCACTGTACCGTTGTTTCAAAAACAGTTTTTTTAAACCACGATCAGTTCACCTCACAGCACAATACAATCATCTCACCTCACCGTTATTTATCAAACGATGTTCCAAACGTGCCCTATATATTGGGTCAATGAGCTTATGAACTTTAAGAGTTAAATAAATTAATATATAGTTATATACATATTTTCTTCCATTATATACAATACGACAAATAATCAATATATAAATATTAATTATAAATAAATTATTATTATATCATTTGATATATAGGATTGAAATAATGCACGTTGCATAAACGGATCAAATACAATTTTCAAATAGTAGATTAAAATCCAGCCATTAAACACAAACGAGTTAATAAATAACACAAATAGTATAGAATAATATAATGAGAAAATTGCGTAATTGGCCCCGAATGTTTAAAATAGTGTAAAGACAATGCCCCAAAGTTTGTAAATTACGTGAGAAGCCACCGAAGTTTCAAAACCGTTCAAAAATTACTCTCGGGTGAATAGTAGCGGTTTTTGATAATTTATGTTTTATTTTTAAAATTTTCAAAACTTAGAGAGATAATCATAACATTTTTTCAAGGTTAATAAATTAAATATAAACTTTGGGGATGTTTAAAATATCAACGAGTATAAGGGTCAAATATAAACGGTTTTGAAAATTCGGTGGCCAACCACACAATTCTTGAACTTCGAGAGCACGATGTTTACAACATTTAAAAGTTTAGGGGCTAACCACGCACATTATATCAACTTCGGGGGTTTCATATGCAATTTACAAACTTTAGGAGTACCACATTTACATTATTATAAAGTTTATGGGCCAATTACAAACACCACTCATAGAATAATAGAAAAATTCATTAGTTCTTATTATGTTTACAAATTAACCATATTTATTGAAGTTTGGACACTAAAAACGTAATTTTCCCCATAATTAAAATCATAACTTACAAGTGTAAAGAATAAGTATAAATAAAATAATTTTATTAAAATAAAATTATGTAGGTGAAATTTAATAAGAATTTGTGTTGGCTAAGGTTGTAGGTGTAATTTATAAAGGCGGCTGATTAATTAGTGATGTTGAAAATGTAACCTCTAGCTAACTTTGTCCAATTATTTTATTATCTAATAATACACCAAAATAATTATTTGTTTATCTATGATTTTTGTAGATTAGATTCATGACAATTTGCCCAATTTAGCCTTATGTGTACATTTTTAAATGGTTATTTAATTTACATAATGAAAACCCCAATTGTAATTAGAGTGGGTTTGGAGCATTTTAAGCAAATATTACATCGTAAAAGGGAGATTATTAAATGTATCAATTCGCAATAAAAGTGGGCAATATTGTTTTGTAATACTATAAAGTCTTTAGTATTTTTTGTGTTATAAGTTGGAAGTGATACGTAAATTTGATTTCCATAATTTCATAGTGATGAGACCCTTGGAACCCGGTACCCCGAACCTAATCAGAGCCAAACTTAGCCAGACCAACCCAAGTGACATAAGCCGAATTTGGAGGCCCAGATCCAGTTCACGTGAATGGACGGCCCAGCCAGGCCAATCGGGCTCGACCGCCCGCTCTCAACGATCGGTCCCGATCGATGGAGTCATGCTTTCTACCCCTCACCACGACCGATCGGTCCATATCTCACAGGTTATACTTCGGGCCATCCATATTATTCAACATGCGACAACAACCTCTGACAACTCTGTCAGAGGCAGGTCCGACGGAGTCATATAAGCCTCCTTTGGTCTGGAAATAGCCGGCTAGTAGCGCCGAAAGGCCTAGCGTCGTGCAGCCCTATGAAGTCATGCCCGGCGGCTGTCCCGCCTGACACGAGCCGACCTAGCCGCAGAGGACAAGCACAAAACGATACTCTATTGTTCACGCATCACAGTAGACGTATAAAAAGGACACTTGGGATGCTAAGAAAAGGATCCTCTTTTGATTCTCTTTGCTCTCTTCTTGTTTTTCCGGTTATCGATTTATTTTCGATAAGCTTTCTTCCCCTTGTTGTCTAAAGAACAAACATGTCATTTGTGATCAGCAACTTGCTTATTGAATCGACTAAGGACATTTCCATCTCTTAATCAAGTGATTTTTTCCTCAGCTTTTGAGGTTTTCCACTCTAAAATTGTCTTATCTCTTCTATATTTGATTTATCATCGTATTCCACATATTTAATAAATTACAACCGAGTTCGTCTTGCAACGAACCGAACGACTGTTGACACCCCAGGTTTTTGAACTACAATACATAGTTTTCCCAATTTTTGTCCATGGAGTTTTATTTTTGTGATAATTGTAATTCAAAAAATGTGAAAGTGACAAAACATATCCTCATACTTTGTACATTTTTGCATAATCAACCCATAAAGTTTACTATATATGATATAATTACTATCACAAGTTTTTCAATTTTGACAATTTAGATTCTCATCTAAAATCAAAATTATGGGACCTATTTTCCCACTTTTGATATCTGATTTGTCAAATATTGCAATTTAATGAATTAAATTTTTCAAAACCTTAGAGTTCGTGAATTGAAAATGTATTTACAAATTATATGAACCAAATTTAAAAACATTTTGAGACTCTGGTTTATCTTGTCATTATATATTTTTTAAATTGAAGTCAACTTTCACCGTAGTTATTATTTTCCCAAAGTCTCATGTATAATGATGTAAGAAAGGTTCTTTTTGGTATAGAGGGGATGAATATATATCAACTATAATTAAAAATTAGTAATAAAGTCAAATTCAAATTAAATATATGATTCACAACATAATTATATTTTTTAAAAAAGTCCAAAGTTTTAATGCTAAAATGATCATTTACATTTCATAGTCCCCATGTTTTGACTCGTGAAGTTGTTAAGAAGATATTGAAATGGTTGTCTCGAAAAATATATACAATATCATCGTTAACGTATAATTTAATCTTAATTTTAGATGATTATATCATTGTTAGTTTGATAATTGGAGCCATCAAAATGTAAACTTTGATGTACATTAATAAGAGTAGTGTTTCTCTATGGTCTACAAACTTTAAAATAATGTAAATGTGATGTTCACAATCTCAAAGTTTGTAAATTGCATATGAAACTCAAGAGAATGATATTTAAACTTTTAAAGTTATAAATACTATATTATAAAAGTTTAAGATTTTCATGGTTAACCTTAAATTTTTAAATCTATTTATATTTGACTATAACTCTCGTTGATATTTTAAATGTATATATTTATATTTGATCATTAAACTTAAAAATTTGTAAAACTATTTCTCAACACTTTGAATTAAAAATTATCAAAACTACTCAAAAAAAAATAAAAGCTAATATTCATCTCATGATCATTAATATATAATTTTTAAATTTTAAAGGTAGTAACCGTAATTTTCTCATATTTATTAATAAATATAAATGTATCTATCAACATTTTATTTTTATTGTATTTCCCTATTACCGCAAAAATGTTTTAATTAAAAAATTAATATAATGGTACATTTTAGCAGGCCCCCAGTGGGAAAACCTAACTGTGGGACCTACTGCTGAAATACGCTATTTCGTATATTCTGAAAGCCCTTGTTGGAGCATCTCGGTATTCGCGAACTTGATTGATTCCTCTTTCTTCGTTAATAAGAAGAAGAAATCAAATCTCCCAAAGCCTGAAGTTCCGTAACGAAGGACGGCCGAATATAGAAACCTCTTCATTCACAAACACTTTCTCTATTTGTACGACGGCGAGGCGGCGGAGACATAGAATCTGTTCCGGGCGGAAGAATAAACCCGCCGGACTTTTGTGCATAGAATCTGTTCGTGTTTCTGTATTTGACGATACGGCATATATCTGATCGAGACTTGGGGTTTTGTTGTAAGTTTCATTCGATCGTCTGTTTTTTTTCTTAATTTGGTTGTGAGAATCGGAATCTTGGCGATTCAGTTGAGAAAACTCTTCTTCTCCGTTCGACGATTTTTGGTTTTGTATTTTCATCATGAATTTCTACTCTGCGATTGCGTTTTTTTCTTTTCAATTTGTTGTTTTCTTTGTGTTTTCATTCTCTTTACAGCCTGTAATCCGCTTGTATATCCATGACTTCATTTGTTTAGTTGTCTCTTCTTCGTGGTACTCTGTTTTTTTAATTGATGAAGCCCCACTAAAAGAGAAAAAAACATGGGTTTTTTTTTCAGGTTTTTGGCTATCTTTATTGCCTCTCCTTTCATTTTCCTCCATAGATTCTTTCTTCTCTGAATCACTGAATATGGATGATGAATATGAGAAGTTTATCAGAAGATTAAATCCTCCAAGGTACATTTCCTTCTCTTCTTTCTTGTTCCTTAAGGTGTGAGGATTAAACACTGAATCACTGTAAGCTTTTTCAATTACAGTGTGAGGATTGATAACAAATCTTGCAAAAATGCAACTGTGATTCAGGTAAATAAATCTCTGTAAGTTAACTGTGAAGCACGAACTCTTAGAATTTGGTTGTTTTAATGAAGGTGGATAGTGTAAATAAACAAGGGATTCTTCTTGAAGTTGTCCAGGTTCTTACCGATTTAAATCTTACGATAACTAAAGCGTATATTTGCTCCGATGGAGGATGGTTCATGGACGGTAAATTTGCTCTGTTTTTTCGTTACAGTATCGAAGTGAATGTGTAAATCTTATACTGTTTTTTCTTCTAGTTTTCAATGTCACTGATCTTGATGGTAATAAGGTTACTGATGAAGAAATTCTAGGATTTATACAGAAGGTAAGGAGTTATTACCACCTATGTTTTTTTAGGGAACGGGAGATTTTTCGGTTCGGTGCATATAGAAGAATATTTTAAAATATTTACGGTTTGAGTAACGGTTCGTACCGATTTACTTGAACCGGAAGCTCTCTGGTTCGATCTATCAAAACGGTCTAAAATATAGATAACGACAATGTGGACAGTTTTGTCTGATTTCTCTTCTTGATTGTTTGTTTATCAGTCACTTGGACCAGATTCTTACACTGAATCTTCGATGAGAACAGTTGGGGTGACATCGAATACGAACCATACTTCAATCGAGTTAATCGGGACTGATAGACCGGGGTTACTTTCCGAAGTGAGTGCGGTTCTAACGGACTTAAACTGCAGTGTTGTTAATGCAGAGGTTTGGACTCATAATACAAGAGTAGCAGCAGTAATGCAAATAAACGATGAAGAAAACGGAGGTGCGATAACCGATTCTGAAAAACTATCGATTGTTAAGAAGCTTTTACGGAATGTGCTTAAGGGTAGTATCGGATCACGGGATGCGAAAACTAGTTTCTCACATGGGGATACTCATAAAGAGAGAAGGCTTCATCAGATGATGTTTGATGATAGGGATTATGAAGGGATGGATCAAAAGGAAAGACCTTATGTTTGTGTTGATGATTGGCATGATCGAGACTACTCGGTAGTTACAGTTCGATGTAAAGATAGACCGAAGCTAATATTCGACGTAGTTTGTACTTTAACGGATATGAAATACATTATATTTCATGGAAATGTCGATGCTGAGGGAAAAGAAGCATATCAGGTTTAAGTTCTTGATCAAATTCTCGATCGAAAACGCTACGTTTTTTATGCTTTCTTTTCCAGGAATATTGTATTCGACATTCGGATGGATCCCCGGTGAATTCCGATGCAGAGAGACAAAGATTAGTTCAATGTATAGAAGCAGCAATACAAAGAAGAGTGTCAGAAGTAAGCCTAACCCCTTAACCCTAAACCTTGTATTTGCATCTCTATATATTCATTCATTTGCATGACATTCAGGGGATAAAGCTTGAGCTATGTACGGACGATAGAGTCGGGCTACTTACGGATGCAACTCGAATTATTCGAGAAAACAGCTTAACGGTAACACGAGCAGAAGTCTCAACACGAGACGGTAAAGTATTGAACACATTCTACGTATGTGATGCATCGGGACATCCTATTGATCCCAAGATCATAGATTCGATCCGTGAAACGATCGGCCAGAAGATATTACAAGTTAAAGGAAGCCAAGTAAATCCTCCACAAGAATCTCCTACTAAGTTCTTGTTTAGTGGCCTTTTCAAATCAAGATCTCTTTACAACTTCGGTTTAGTAAGGTCGTATTCTTGATCCCGATTCCGGTTCTGGTTACCGTTTCGGTTTCATAGCTTGTATATATATAACTCTACATGTATATAATCTAGGAATATTAAGCTTGACTATGATATGGAGTACTTTTTTATGTTATTGAAGTCTAAAAACGCCATAAAGTGCAGTGCACACAGTACAAATAAAAGGATACTCACAAGGGGTTTAGCCTTTAGCTGCTTTTGCTTCCACCACCAAAAAGATAATCCAATGAAGAGCCTCCACCTGGTGCTGCTTGAATCTTTGTTGATGGTCGATCCTGAAAGCCATTAAAAATGTTTAAAGAGAAATTGAGATGATTGTAATGACAAAAATGTGGATTGAAATGGATACTGATATGAAGTTGCAAGTATTTTGGCCATTGAAGTAGTTGTTTGTTGTGCTGCTTTGAATGCCTGCCGGAATTTGCTTAGTTATATCCACCGGTGGAGATACAGGCGGAGATTCTTTACTCGGAGGAGAAGCTTCGATTGATTGTTTTGGAGTTTCGCTGCTCCCGAACAAGTATCCTAATGAACTTTGACCTCCACCACTGCTAACTCCACGGCCCATTTTTACTATATGAAAAACCAGTAGTGAAGATCAAGAAAAAACACAATTATTCCAAATGAAGACGAATCAAGGCGAAGTAAACTGTTGAAATTGGAAGATTGAAATTAATAGGGCAATCGAAAGCCCAGGGAAAATCTATGAAGAATCCGGTAACCAGAATCAAAGGAAACGCATTCGGATTGTAATAATCTTCGCATATTATCAGTGCGCCCGAATCGGAAAACAAACAACGGAATATGATTAAAAACAATAGAAATGCATAATCGGACAAACACAAAGAATCGTAACTCAAGATCTTCGACAAGAAGAGATAACAAGATTACAAAAATAAGGGTTACTGACCTTGGCTGAATTGAGATCAGATCTACCGGAGGAAGATGAAGAAAAAGATACTTCAGTACTTAACTACTTAGTACTGAGTATTTAATTCAAACCTGGAGCACTTTTTCCAGTACATTATCTTACATTCCACTCCTCAGTGCCCACCAATATACTGTCGTAGTGGTTTGGAATAAGTAAATTTAGACTGTTCAAAACTTCAAACTGTTGACAGTTGTATGGTATATCCAATTTAAAGAAGCTAATTTTCAAATTTCGAATTTTTTGTAAAATTGATTACAAATTTTAATAAAATTAGTTTTCAAAATTAAATATATGGTAACATTGATTTTCCAATTTTGATGACTAGTCACCTAATGGCCAAAATTGTCAAAATTTGGAAAACCATGTGAATCATGTTGAAATATTACGAATTGTCCCACATCACGAGTGAAATGTAAGATGAATTGATTTATAAGAAGGAAAATAGACTATAGTAAATGATTTGTTCAAGTCTTTTATGATATGGTCTCTTACCTATTATATGTTATATCCGAACATACTGCTCACATGAAATTGATCAAACACTAGAAATTTAACATGGTATCGAAGCAGGTTTCGAAAAATCCTGAGTGACCTTGTAGGATGTTAATCCGGTTTAATAAAATTAATTGATTGATAATCCACTGATTTGAATGGTCAAGTCTAACTTGTCATACGATTGAATTTGAGGTGGTGGGTTGAAATATTAAGAATTGTCCCACATCGAAAGTGAGATGTAAGATGAATTGATTTATAAAAGGGAAAATGGATCATAGTAAATGATTTGTTCAAGTCTTTTATGATATGATCTCCTTTCTATTATATATTATATCCGAGCATTCCCCACATGAAATTGATGTAACTCTAGAAATTTAAATATCAAAATGGCAAAAGTACGAAAACTATGGGATGCTAAATTAAAATTTAAAGATCAAAATTGCAAAACTTTATGAACAAGACACGCCATTCTCTTATAGTAATAATATGGTTCAAAATCCCCAAAAAAACCATCTTTCAGACAATTTCACGGTCCTAACACGAGTTTTTTGTCCAAAGTTTACCGAATCATGGTTCGGACAACGGTCGAGTATCGATCAAGGCACTACCTGCATTGGCTTGGTTTGCTGCACGGTTACTCCCAAAGTTCTTCTTATTAGATTCCCTTGCGATTCTCGAGCCAAACTGCAAATCAAAATTCACATTATATACACCACACAACACGAAAGCAAATCGTAATACGATTACACAGTTTCGAATAAAGTATCGTAAAATGAATGTACCTGAATAGCTCGTTTCGGTAAGGCAGCAGCAGTATGTAAACCAAGCAAATGCGCAACCTGGAGAGACGTGACGAAGGGTTAAAATTATAGAGTATAATCGAAATTATAACAAGAGTGTGCACAAATATATCGTATAAGGAGAGTAGACCACAAGTCATCCATTATGGCCCACAATCCTTCTTATAAACCAATTCAAACCTTATTTCCGATGTGGGACAATTGTCATATTTCAACACGAATATCAGATTACGGAAGAAGAAACTCGAGAAAGTATAGATAACAAACCTCCCTCAGTATCATTTTATCACCAGTACCAGATGGTAAGTGAAGATTTGCAATTTCCCATAAAGGAAAATCGAGCAAGGTTCGTATTACATCTTCGTCGAGGAAAGGGAATCTCGCCTGAGTTCGAAAAGATCGAAGAATTAGTACGTAAAACTCGGAAAACTGTCAAAATTCAAGAACCTCTCTTGAATTATCAGATATGCATCTGTCATCTCTTCCCAAGTTCCTCTTCCAAATTCTTTGCATGTCAAGTTTCATCTCTTCATGCAACTCTATCCAACTAAAAACGATAAAACGAGTGAGACGTATAGTACGAATGAAGAAATCAACCGCAGCTTCGTATGCTTTAATACTACGTAAAGTATAGAAAAACCACCTTCCATTCCTAAATTTAGTTTTATGCCGACCGTAACCAGCACATTGTTCGTCAGCACCCGAACCAACAAGGAGAATCCTAGCTTTCGACTTGTATCGTATCCGTTTTTTACCAGTACACGTAAAGCCATTTGTTTCTTCGAAGATCGAGCCATCTCCTCCGGAAGCTAACCACAATGCAATGCCAATGTTTAGATCCTGTAAAATGCAAAATGTAATGGTTCATTTTTATTATCTTAAGATCAATAACGCAAACTCACCGATGTGTTGCTAAAACAATACCATGTAAGTTTCGGCTGGCTTAATGAGTGTAAGCACATGTTTTGTCTCGGAAGTCAGGTTCTGTAAATCGGCATCAATTTCTACAAGGTTCCATCTGAATAATTGCATCATAGAAAACTGGATTTTTTAAGGCTAGGAACGGACCAAAACCGCATAATTTAAATCGAAACTTACCTCCTTGAAGGATCAATCTTTCGAAGTTCTTTCAGTCCTTCTCGTGCAGATATTCTGTCGGGGGCCATTTCACCATCAAAGCTAACATTGAGTAAATCAATTTCATCTGGAATTAGACGCATCGAAGAGACAGTCAGTATCACCGTTAAAAATCCAAAGATTTATGTGCGAAAATATACATTCGGAACTAATGCACTCGTGCAGTAATGCGGCAATGATCATAGAATCTAGACCACCAGAAAAAAGCACTCCAAAAGGAGCAGATATATCGGTTTCGTGTAGTACTTGAAACATTTTATTCGAACATGAGCGTCGCATTACGGATTCTCTAAGAGCCATTAACACTTTATGAGATGCTTCTATAGGCCTGCTGTTCAAAGATGCTGAAATTTACAAAAGAGAAATGTTAATTAAAAAAATCTTAAAGTAAAATTAATGGTGAAACTTAGATTACCAGGAATAGGTTCAACTGAAGTCCTTTCCCATTTAATCAGTTTCTTTAGCTCAGAATCACTCCACTCGTGTTTCGTAACTTTACCAATTAAATATCCACGACTCTTATGAGTGTATATCGACACGCTGTATATGCCACATTGAAGCTCTTCCCAATATTTTACTCCACACTTTCCAGGATCACCAGAAAAATCTGCTTGAACATGACAAAAGAACAATACTAAGATCCTGCAATAACAGTAAATGACGAACTCGAAGGAAAGTAAAAAAGAGAGATGAGTGTGTATCAGTCTCTGATTCATAAGAGTTTGATGTACAAGCATATTAAGTTCAGTGTCGATACGGTTCAAATAAAAGAATAGAAATATAGAGAAAGTGAAAAAATGTAATAAACGGATAGCTTTTGGTACTACCGTGGCATTCTTCGACAGAATGTGGTGAAACGGAAGATAGAAGAAGGCGACAATCATGGCTTGTTGGCCAGTGAACTAGAAGGCTTCTACGTCCAAAAGCATCTCGGCCAAACCATAAAGTTTTAGAACTGTCCTAAATGCATTAATAAACAGTAAAAATAGCAAACAATTGGTAGACTTTTCTTATAAGAATATCACATTTACCTGCCAATAAACCAACGCCCACGGTCCCCTTACTCTTGATAGTAATTCTGGAACAGATTCTTGAGCTCCCAACGAGGTGCAAGAGGATCTTGTTCCTTTATGTGAATCACATGAGCAACATCGCCCAAGATTTTGCAAGAGAATCTCTGTGTCATTACTGTGACTGCTAACAGAAATCCCACCGAATATTTCACCTTAAAATTGTCACAAAAAAGAACCATCTATAACTAATGGACACTATAGCCAATAACAATGCTTAAAAGTGTACAAAATTACCATTATAAATAAGCACATTTTGCAAAGCATCAGTTAACGGTTGAGTAACTGGACTCACTCCTCTAAGTTGAAGAACAGCACCTACAAAAACCAACTCCCCTTGCTCTGCCCTGCTACATTCAACTTCGCTATCTCCTTCTCTATGCAAAAATGATTGTACGACAGAATTATTCAATTGATCATTCGTTTGAAGACGAATAACATTTGTTCCCAAACTGTCAGGACCTCTCCTTCGCAAAGCTTCTTTCAAATCCTCTTCTATTACTAAAGGCTGTATTTTTTTCACAGAGAATTAGAAAAATGGATCAATTGAACATTAGACATTGAATGAATGATCACCGCGTTCTCCATATCAGACAAAAACAAATTAACACAAATAAATCACAATTGCAGAGATTACCGGATATGAGAATACCGAAGGCGCACAACCGGGATTTTCAGTGCACCCTGATAAATCAAATTCGATCCCAGAAATAATCAAAGCTATCCCACACATCTCCTATTCCAAATTCTTAAAAACCCAAAATCTTAAAATAAATGTATTTCTTCCAATTAGCAGAACGCCAGAACCACAAAAAATAAAAATGTCAAGTCAAGAGCATCGTAAACATAATAGTATTTTGTCGCTTCATAGACAAAAGGTTCCGAGTTCGATCTTCTGATTCTTCTCCCTGGATATGAATTTTCTTTTTCCCTTCATCTACATGAACCACGCACATTTCCTATTTTTAAAATTTCGGTTTTTTCATTATTATAATTTTAAATTATTTTTTGTTTTATAATTATTTCATATTGGCTTATTTTTTTAGTGTATATTTAATTTAATCAATTAATTATATAATTATTTCATATATTTATAACATATATGATATAGTATTTATCTTCCGTCATACATATTGATGTTTTCGTTTATATTTTATTAAATTTTTATTTTTAAATCATAAATATCATTGACGTGTTTTAATAGATACTTTAGGATAATCGTGTCTCGTTCCCATTTTTACCATTTTTAAATATCTATGTATTACTTGTCCAATAATCTTACCAATTTCAGATCAACAACCCTGCTACTTTTTGTATTTTAGCCACGTTTCCTTTTTTTAACTAATTTCGTAAAATTAATAATAACGAATGTAATTATATTATATATTATTAAATACTAATATATTGCATCTATTCAATGTATTTTGATTCTTTAAATTTTAATCCTAATAAATTTGTTTGAACAATATAATATGAGAAATGACGGTTTCAATTTCAAACTTTTATATTTTTGGTAAATTTGGTCTCATAATTTGTAATTTATATATATTATTCCTATATATGTTTGGAGATAAATTAGAATAAAAAGTAATAGACATCAAAAGTATGAAACTATGAGTATTGTGTGGGGACCATAATATATTTTGATTAAAAGTATTGATTATTTTACTTTTAATCATAATTTATTTATTAAGTATATCATATAGGCTATTTTTAAATAGCATAATATAAATAACAAATAGACAACCTTAATTTTAGCAACGGCATCAATTCCCTGATTTGTGAGACATGTCACATGACACGGTATGTTATGTCCCATGCCGTGTCTTATTTTATTACATATACTACATTTTTGAATTTATCACATAATATTATATTCTACATTTTATTATAAATTAGTAAATTACAGATAATTAATGAACTATTATATAATTCAAACAATGCGTGTACAATTAGCTTTTAAAGCATTTTATAATTTCGGTAAGACCATCTCCAACTATGTCCGTCCGAAAACTTAATTCTCTTCTCCACATCAACTTTCTCCATTTACACATCATTATTATTTAATTTTATAAATAATTTTCATCTCATCCCTACATTTATAATTTTTTAATTATATTTTTTTACACATCAAATACATTATAATCATAATATTATCAGTTAAAACGTTATATAAATTAATTATAAATATTTATATTTTATAATTAATTTAAATTTAATTTTTAAATTTTTTTTAATAAAATTTGAGGAAAGAGAATGTCGTAGCTGAGACACTCTCTTTCCTTACAATATCAGCAAAAATGACACGTTGGCCGTCCAATCGAATTGGGCGACTACCGTTAGGGAAGACCTAAAGACATGTCAATCTCTTGGTATAGCATAGTCAACTTTTAAAATTAGACATATTAATACACAATAAAATTATGTTAAGAAAATTTATAGAGACAATATATCAAATTGAAAATAAATATGAATGCTCAGAGAGTCAAATTTAGTTTTGATAATTTTGGTATCTAAAGTTTTATAATTATAGTAACTGTGATTCCCAAAATATAAAGATTAAACTAAATTTGTCAAACTATGAAAGTTTTGAGATTGAATATGTTATTTTATCATTTATTTCTATTTTATTATATCTTATTATCGCAGATCCTAGATAGTTCGATGCGTATATTGTGGGCACAACCACCATATAATATGGCTATCCATGACATGTTATAAAAACGAGTTGTTTATGAAATTGGTTTTGTTATGTTTCATGTTTAAGAATATCAACATTCATCCGAGTCTAGAAAAATACACGGATTTTTATGTAGAAAACCCCGAAAATAATGGGAAAAATCACGATGTCAGAAGAAAGAGATCATGGCGATGTACTATAATAACAATGTACAAGAAACAAAGAGTACGACATCAAAGAATGACATGCGAAAGATCAAAAGACAAGAGATGACGAGGGTTCAAGATTCTAGAAAGTTCAGCTGATAGCCATTCTGAAATCCGAGAGTAAAATTCAAGATCCATATTCCAAATCCATGATCTTATATTTATAAATAATCTCAATTGTCGAAAACTCTCACTCCTTCCCTCTTCATCGTTAACATTAGCCGTTTGGTACGTCCGCCATGACTGCGTACATGATATAATTATCTTTGGTTTCCTTAAAACCCACACACTCGTTGGCTACATCAAGTCCGCTCTGAATCTATAAGGACTGCTCTGTTTTATAGCTTACAACCTTGATTTGATCGACTATAAAAACACTCTATTACTTGGGATTCTCCACTCCATTTCATAGTGTTCCTGATTTGATTGAAACTAGTTCTAATTCATTTACCAATAGATCATTTTCTGCGGGTCTACGAATTTTTTCTTTTATGTTCAACGTAAATCGTAAATTAAGAGGTAGATCATATTTCCTGAAATAAAAATAAATGGGATGGGCAACATCATGGGTCATTTCCACCTTCTTACATGGAGTCTACTTGTCGTGAACCACGCCATGTCAATCGAGCATTGCTCTTAATAAGGTGTGCAAAATCATGGATTGAACTAATTTACTTGTATCCGACCCTGGGATCCCATCTAGATATAATTCTCTAAGTAATTTAGTTGTGGTTGTGAATGTATGATGGTTCTTTATCTAAGTTGAAAATTTAGAAAATTATTTGACTAGAATAAGCACAATTTTTTTAATACTTTAAAAATTGCAAGTAAATAAGAAAATCTTAGACTTATCCAGTTTTGCTCACGTGGCAGATTTTTACTGGCGACAAATTGTATTCCTAATCAGAGCCACGTGTCAATCTTCATGTGGTGACCCGCTAGATGTTCCTGAAGATTAATATAAATCGACGGCGGAGAAGCAAGTACTTAACGTAACTCCAGTGAGGTGGAGCACAGAGCAGTATACCCTAGGTTTAGCATTTTCGAAAGAATAAGAAACCGGCATTGGTAAAGACAGCAATGGGGAAATCCTCAGAACCACGTGTCGTGGTATCGCCTCTCTGAATTCCATAGGTTGCCCCTTTTGATCTGATAACCTCTGCTTTTAGTACAAATACTCTGTAACTAATGGCTTTTTCGTCATTTTCGTATAACATCCGTTTTCTTCTTCATCTTCTCAAGTATCGTAACTTGGTATCTTCGTTGGGTTAATGAAGTTTTTGCCTATTCGGATAAAACCCATATTCAGTTCCTTTAATCTTGTTTATTTTGCTTTAAAGCTGAAAAAAGGCGGAGTTTTTCTTAGTATTTCAACAGATTGTTTGTGTATTACAAATACCCAGTATTCGAATCGCTTTTATTTGATATGGGGTTCAATATTTTCGTCTTGTAGACCGTATCACAATGCATTTTCTTCTCCATGAACTGGATCTTGAGGTTTTTTACAAATTGGGTCTGGATAAATCGTTCTATTTTGAGATTTTTGGAGTAATAGAACCAAGACTGTGAGATCTTGATGAAAGAAGAGGAGATTGAATTAAACCTTGAGTTAACATTAGGTGGGAGCTTGAGTATTGAACAAAATCCCAATAAGCTTTTGAGATCTTCTTCAATTTCTCCTAATTCATCTCTTGCAAGAACATTCTCCATGCCTGTAGAATCTGAGAAAGAATGGAGAAAAAGGAAAGAGCTACAGAATTTAAGAAGATTAGAAGCTAAAAGAAGGAGATCTGAGAAGCAGAGTCTTTTAAAACAAGACTGTAACAATTCTCAACCTTGTTCTTCACTTCAAGGTAATTAACTCATCATTAAGCTCAAATCAGAGATTAAGCATTACTAATCTGTTTTAAGCCATAGTTTCAGAGGATATGCCAAGTGTTTATACTAAAGGAGATGATCCAAATGGAAGAAGAGTTGATGGTATACTTTATAAATATGGTGAAGGTGAAGAAGTTAGAATAATGTGTATTTGTCATGGTTGTTTTTATTCACCAGCTGAGTTCATTAGACATGCTGGTGGAACTAATGTTGATTACCCTTTGAAGCGTATAGTAATGAACCCGAGCGCTTCTCTGTTGTGATCGAATTTCGATTCGTGGTTTTGTAATGCGGTTAGTGTCGATTGGAGTGAACGAGTTTTTGTTGTGTTATGTGCCTAATTGATGTTACAATGAAGGCTTGATATCATCAAAAGGACTTGACCCTTGTTTTCATCGTGTGTTTTATATGAACTAACTTGAATAGCATCAAGTGCTGCTTGGCTTGTAAGATCCTTCGGGGATGCGAGGCACATTAGGCATGTGCGTGTTGAAATACTATCCAACATAGAGATATGAAAATAGAAATATTTTAGTTTATAACTAATTTGTTTGATCTAAGCCTTTTATAGTTGAGATGGTCTTGGTACACTGTTGATTTGCTTCGATATGTTTGATAGTGTTCGCATCATAGGTTAATCTATTTTTGTCTCTTAAATTCGATCAACTTTCTACTAAAGTTTTTTTTTTAAAATCGGTGTAGATAAGCCTGAAATTCACCTAACAGTTTTGATATTATAATCCATATAGAAATTCATGATTAAATGAGCTCATAGAGTGTAATAGTGGGTCAATCCATAAAAAATATGAATTATATTGAAAATACTAGATCAATTATTTATGATATCCCCTATATAAACTATAAATTTATGTTTTCACAATCGAGGTGGAACAATATTTCAATAAGACAAATATCAACATCGTCTATAGACGAAAAACGATCAAATGCTAAGTATGGAGATTCGTCTACCATTGTACAATACATTCTCTCTAGCAAAGTGGCAAAGATCATAATGGAATCGAAAAACAAAATCTTCGTGCTTCTTCTTCACTTGCATTCTTTCTATAATGAAAGTGAGTAAAAGTTCATTATGGTTAGGTGTAATAAGATGGATTCCAATTGTTTAAGCATTAAAACTTGCTGCATATCTGCAAATCATTAAAACTAGAATCTTTCACATTGATGAACACCGGCTATTTTGCATATATGCCCACTGCAAAATAGGGTATTTGTATATATACCCATCTATCTCTTTAACATCTCACTCGAAAAGTGGTGTGGATGGGTATATATGCAAATACTCATTTTTTACGTGGGTATTTCAACAATTCAGCGGATAAACATCTTTTATAAAAAAATATATATTATTTTATAGGTGTAGATCTCTACAACATAATGCAACTCTTCATATGGGAATCATTAGTATTTTGATGTGATCCTTGAGCAGCTTTGAAATGCAAGGAAAAATTGAACTGTAGTACTGTCAGACCTATTTAATATCAGAAATGTTATTGAATTTATCTAACATAACACAATAGCAGGGGTAAATATGTACAGTACCATTGTCATGTAACCATAATTAAAAAAACAACACAACTTTTTAGATTGTTAGTTTACTACCGTTGTCAGTATATAAGTTCATATAATACCACTAATTTACTGTTCACGAATAGTAATAAAATAAAGTAATTGAAATATTATATTACAAAACAATTACTCAAGCATTTTAACTAAAAAAATAAATAATAATAAATCTCACTATAAAAATTTCAATTCATCAAAAAAATCTTGAAATTTATCGTTGCCCATATTGGAATATTCTTATTTCCTAATCAATGGTGCTACAGTTTGCTTTCGTGCATGGAAATATACAGAGCGAGAGAGTGAGGGAGAATTTTAGGGAAGCATGAGTTTTTTGTTAAGTTTTTGCTAGTTTGATTCTTTCCCAACATTATTTCTAATCTTGTGTTGAGAATAATATTACGCCTTTTTCTAAGGAACATATTTCATAAATACGGTATGAATAATACACTCCACTTTTTTCCGTTTACTTCCCACAAAATCGCATAACTTCGTTTAGCTTTCAGTAATCTTTGTTGTTCTTATTGATTTTTGTGTCTTTTTATGTTTATGGCTTATGGGTTATGCTCTGATTTGTATTTACGTTGATGGGTATTGAAAAACGCTGCGTTTTGATGGCGGAAGAACATGAATTGAAATTCGTTTGCAAATTCTTCTGTTTACTTCCCCTTAAATCGTATAACTCCTTTTAGCTTTGAGTATTCTTTGTTGTTCTTACTGATTTTCGTGTCTTTTTATGTTTCTGGCGTATGGGTTATGCTCTGATTTGTGTTTACGTTGATGGGTATTGAAAAACGCTGCGTTTTGATGGTGGAAGAACAAGAATTGAAATTCGTTTGCAAATTCTTCTGTTTACTTCCTCTTAAATCGTATAACTACTTTTAGCTTTGAGTATTCTTTGTTGTTCTTACTGATTTTCGTGTCTTTTTATGTTTCTGGCTTATGGGTTATGCTCTGATTTGTGTTTACGTTGATGGGTATTGAAAAACGCTGCGTTTTGATGGTGGAAGAACAAGAATTGAAATTCGTTTGCAAATTCTTCTGTTTACTTCCTCTTAAATCGTATAATTACTTTTAGCTTTAAGTATTTTTTGTTGTTCTTACTGATTTTCGTGTCTTTTTATGTTTCTGGCGTATGGGTTATGCTCTGATTTGTGTTTACGTTTATGGGTATTGAAAAACGCTGCGTTTTGATGGTGGAAGAACAAGAATTGAAATTCGTTTGCAAATTCTTCTGTTTACTTCCCCTTAAATCGTATAACTACTTTTAGCTTTGAGTATTCTTTGTTGTTCTTACTGATTTTCGTGTCTTTTTATGTTTCTGGCTTATGGGTTATGCTATGATTTGTGTTTACGTTGATGGGTATTGAAAAACGCTGCGTTTTGATGGCGGAAGAACAAGAATTGAAATTCGTTTGCAAATTCTTCCGTTTACTTCCCCTTAAATTGTATCGCTCCTTTTAGCTTTGAGTATTCTTTGTTGTTCTTATTGATTTTCGTGTCATTTTATGTTTCTGGCTTATGGGTTATGCTCTGATTTGTGTTTACGTTGATGGGTATTGAAAAACGCTGCGTTTTTATGGCGCAAGAACATGAATTGAAATTCGTTTGCAAATTCTTCTGTTTACTTCCCCTTAAATCGTATAACTCCTTTTAGCTTTGAGTATTATTTGTTGTTCTTACTGATTTTCGTGTCTTTTTATGTTTCTAGCGTATGGGTTATGCTCTGATTTGTGTTTACGTTGATGGGTATTGAAAAACGCTGTGTTTTGATGGTGGAAGAACAAGAATTGAAATTCGTTTGCAAATTCTTCTGTTTACTTCCCCTTAAATCGTATAACTACTTTTAGCTTTGAGTATTCTTTGTTGTTCTTACTGATTTTCGTGTCTTTTTATGTTTCTGGCTTGTGGGTTATGCTCTGATTTGTGTTTACGTTGATGGGTAATTAAAAACGCTGCGTTTTGATGGCTTTAACTATCATGAAGCTGTAATTGATAAAAACTGAGCTATATTTTGAAGATGATGATCAAACTCAAACTGATGTGATTTGTTCTCAGAAGAAGAAAAACAACCATGTTTGTGTTGGAAATCTGGATCAAACCTTCACATAAATAAACAATATTAGTATTAATACAGTAAATATAAAATAATAACATAAATGTGATTTGATCTCAGTTATCAAATTTGGTTGAGTGTCGCTTGTGTCACGTCGTAATGACATTGAACTTAAGAACAATTCCAGCAAAACCGGTGTTATCCAGGTTACACAAACAACAAGCTTCCTTGCTCAGGAACGATGATTATTGTCGATGAACTCAGAATCAATACAGATAATAAAGAAGATCAAAACAAGAGAATAAAGTATTCTCTGTTTCTCAGTATATCCTCTGTATCTCAATATATTTTCCATCTCTATCTTCTACAATTATATTATTATTAATATAATAGAATATGTAGATAAATATTTCTCCACTTCCAACTCCACTTCCCAATAAAATAGATAAAATGTAGTTTTAGTGGAAGAAAAAGTCTATTGACTTTTTATTATGTATTAAACATAATAATAAAAGTAATAAACATTTTAAATATTATTATATTTTATACAATAGTTTGTTCGTTTTGCGATCGGGTTTTCGAAACCCGACAGGGTTTAGGTGGACATAAGAGGTAGCATTTTATGAAGATTGATCTACTTGATCTCAAAAAACTCAATAGTATTGAGATTATAGAGTTTGACTGAAATTACAATATAAGAATATAAATGAACGGGATTAATGGATGAACAAGTTTTTTGTGTTATGTATACAGTTTACACTCATTAGAAATGTAGTGTAAGTATGTTATCTGATGTTTTTTTGCAGTGTTTATGGAAGTGTGATTTTGTATGGGATTTATATCGAAAACGAACTATTTTAAAGTTTTGTGAATTTCTTAAGGGTTTGAGATCAAGTCTCGGAGTATATTCACATGCACGACGATGATCGAAGATCGAATTCTAATATTATACTTGAAAGTTTTATGTAACTTGACTTATGATACATTTGAGTTTAAAGAGGAACATGAAAGTGAAACTTAGGGTCGGATCTAGTTACGGGTTTGGGTTAGACCCGTGGATGAGATTTTAAATATGATAGAAGCAGAAGCTATGCTAGTAAAAATTTGAATGGTAAAATGATGATGTAGCAAACGCTAAATAATTATCTTCCACAAATTTGATCTCTAAACTTTCTTAATTTTGGTAAATCAAATATTCAAACTTAGATTTTTTGGTAAAATCAATCTCCAATTCTTATATATTCGTAAATTTTGATAAATCTAATTTTCAAAGTTTAATGTATATAAAAAAATTAATACTTAAATTTTGGAGACTAGTTGTTAAATTAATGGACACAAATGTAAAATAATCTCTAGTATTACATAAAAGTGTAGAATAATCTAAATAAGCTTCTTTTTCTCAAAGAAAGTCTTCAAATGCCATAGTTGCACACCAGCCACAGAAAGAGCAAAAATGATAGAAAAAACTCCAAGCCACAATAATTTTGAATTTGTAGATGCATTAAGAACCTGCATTTCGTGTTCCCTCTCCCGTAAATAATACATGTCTTCGTTAATCGATTGTACCGTATCAAGCATTTTCTTCAATTCCAGTTGCATCACCTGCAAAAATAACATGCCCGTAGACAAATTTTACAGTATACGAGACATGCCAAACTCAAACAACAAAGAGTGGTGTTTGTCACTAGCTCCCAAACTTTATAGTAGTATAAAGACGGTGTTTCCAAAATTTGTAAATTACATACAAAGCCCTTGAATTTGATATAATATGCACATTTGGTCGTCCAAACTTTTAAATGTTATAAACACTATACCCTCAAAGTTCAAGAATTGCATGGTTGATCCAAAACTTCCAAAATCATTTATATTTGTCTCTAATACTCGTTAATATTTTAAACATCTCCATAGTCTGTATTTAACTCATTAATCTTGAAAATATGTAATTACTATGTCTTCAAACTTTGAAAATTTTAAAAATAAAGCATAAATTACCAAAATCACTTATACGAAAATCACTACTAATTCACTCTAGGGTCATTCTTGAAATGTTTTGAAACTTCGGGGACTTCTCATGCAATTTACAAATTTTGGGGATATCGTCTTTACACTATTTTAAACATTGGGGGCTAATACCGTAATTTTCTTAGACAACAAATTAAGGAAAAAGTTCATGCCCGCAGACAAGTTTTAAGGTATAAGAGACATGCCAAACTCAGAAAAAAAATTAAGGAAAAAATCTATGCCCGCATACACGTTTTATAGTATAAGAGACATGCCCAACTTAGACAAAAAATTAAGGAAAAATTCCATGCCCGCAGATAAGTTTTATAGTATAAGAGACATGCAAAACTCAGACAACAAATTAAGGAAAAAGAATGGCATCTGCTAGAAGATCATATTATGAAATCTGACAAGTCCCTAAGAATGAGTTTGTTTAACAAGAGACATATAATACGAAAACGATTACTTACTTCAATAGAGCCTTTTTTGGCAACATTGCTCCAATCCTTAGCAGCAATACCAGACTTCCAATCAAAGTCTATGGTCATAGAAATAGATGGTTGGTGATCAGAAGAGAAAAAACAGGCCATGTAATCCCCCGTCTCAGCTGCTTGGAACGCGAAATAACCTTCGCTTACGTGGTCCGAATAGTGATAGCTACCTCCATTCATAGATGTCACCTATATATTTACCAAAGCTAATCAGATATGAAAACAAAAGAGTCTATTGCAAAGATTTTGTTAAATATCTAGAGTCAGGTCAATTTCACGTGGATAGTGTGTTTGGATATAACGTATAAGGGGAGGAGACAACAACGTAAAAACGTGAATAACGTATAAGCTAATCAAATATGATATAAAAACAGGAAACAAAAGAGTCCATTGCAAAGATTTTGTTAAATGTCTAGACTCTGGTCAATTTCATGTGGAGAGTGTGGTTAGATTTAATGTATAAGGGGAGAAGACCACAACGTAAAAGACTTGAACAAATCATTTCATCTTGTTTAAACTTTGTTTTGTGGATGAAATCTGTTGAATATTAAGGAATTGTTCCATATCGAAATTTTGATAGATGTGGATTGGATTATAAGAGGGAATCGGGTCAATTTCATGTGGAGAGTGTGTTTGAATATAACGTATAATAGGAGGAGATCACAACGAAAAAGACTTGAACAAGTCATTTACTATAGTTCACATTCCCTCTTACAAACCAATCCAATCCATATCTATCTAAATTCTGATGTGGGACAATTCCTTAATATTCAACATATTTCATCAACAAAACAAAGTTTAAACAATAAGAAATGAGACTTTTGAATAAGACTAAGGATCCATTATTCAAAAAGAGGAAATGAGTCTTAATTTAAACAAATTGTTGAAACTATAAAGTATGAAAGAAATTATGACAGAAGTGTGCATGGATGTGACGTATAAGAGGAGAGGACCACACCGTAAAAGACTTGAACAAGTTATTATGTGATGAAATTCTCACCCCTATAAAACTAATCAATCCCACTTCTTTTAGGAATGTGAGACAAATTCAACACTTTTTCTCAAGTTCAACAATAAAGTTTCGACTCTAAATGAACCTAATCAGCTCCGATACCATGTTGAAATTATGACAGGAGTGTACACGGATATGACATATAAGTGAAGGAGATCACACCGTAAAAAACTTCAACAAATCATTATATGAAGAACATAACACCACAAAAGTAATAACCGATCAAGTATAAAAATCGGATTCATACAAAGCCGCTAACGCTGTTCAAACACAAAAGTGTAAGAAAATAAAGGGAAGGAGTTATTTTTGTAATACCCGAACTGTGACTTTATGAGAATCAGGCAAAGGGTGTCCTTCATTAGGATTAACGATATGATATTTTCCCACAGTCATGGCATTGCTCTTGATATCCTCTGATATACATTTCGTATGACCCGAATTCACATCAAATCTGATAGATTTCACCGGGTTACATACAAAGAAACCTGTGATTAAAACAAGGAAGATACTCCGCCGATGGATTTGCATACTCATACTGGAAACAGAACAGGTGATCGGGTCAACGGTAACTGGATTTAGGGTTCCGATTGATGGGGTTTCCACTGAAAATTGAAATAGAAACTCGACGATTAAAGTGCGTCCGGGAATCCACCCCTTGTCATTTCGATTTTTATCCTAATTTCCTTGATAAATAACTAAATCATATAATTGTGTAAGAAAACAAAAGAATATCCAATCAATTCATTCCACGTGTAATTTAGGACTAATGTCTTCGCCGTCGTGGGCCGTGGCAGTGGGCAGAGTGAAATATCAGAAATGAATGGGCTTTTTACCCCAAACAGGTTTAAAAGGCCAGTATATTGGGCTTTAAAAATGGGCCTTTTAAAGCCCATTTGAATTGACACCTCAATCATATATTAGTATTTTTATTTAATCATCTATAAATTAAATAAAGTTTAATAGTTTTGATAATTTTAAACATTAAAGTTTAATAATATAATAATTATGATCCCAAATGACAAAATGGGTACTCATACATTATATTTTTTGACAAAATGAATCCTTAAAATTTAATATTTATGTCATAATTCTCCAAAATTTTTAATTATGCAATTGAGCCATTTGTAAAAAAAAAATTTGGGGATCAAGTTTTTCATTTCGGAGATATGATTTGTCAAATGTTGCAAATATTGATGACCAAATTTGTGAAAACTTTAAAATATGAAAACTAAATATGTCGTTTTGAGCACTGTTTTCATACCGGACGGTATACCACCCGGTACATCAAATTTCGTTCGGTACCGGTATTTTTTTTCGTACCGCCCGATACCGGGTATTCGAGTCGATTTGTGGATTTTTTCGGATCTAATCCTAAAATACTAATTAAATATTAATATTTTTAAAGATAAAATAAAATAAAAATTGGTACCGTCCGGTATACCAGTCCGTACCGCTCATACCGGTCCCGACCGGTACGTAATTCTGGACCGGTATAAAAACATTGGTTTTGATACTTAAATTGCCAAATTGCAAATTTAAGACCAAACTAAATATAAAACTTTAAAATATGACCAAATTGCCATTATACGAAAGTTTTGAGACTTAAATTGTCATTTTTTCAATTTCAATAGATTTTATATCAAAGTATATATTTAGCAATTTTATTTATTATAATTAATCATATGCGCTTGAGAAATTATCGGAAATTGGAATAGTACAATATGTGCTCTTAAGGTTTAATCTAAAAACCATAATTGAAACAACATTTTATTAGTTAAAAATAATATGAAAAAAGTATTTACATTTAAATATACAGCATTTTAAAAAACTTTTAAAATATCTAATAAACAATTTTATTCATTTGATGGACCAGAAGCCCCCCACTTTTAGCAGACTGTGACTTCCAATATTATATTCCTAACTTTATTATATTTATTATTAATATTTAACCACACGCATGAAATAATATTGTAAATTTTATTTTCACCAATTTCATTATAAATTAACTAAAATGAATATAAAATAAACTAATAAAATCATAATTTCCTCATAATTATTGTAACTTTGGTACATTAGGGGAAAACTGATTTTCTAGGCATTCTGTCAAAATAACTAAAACATCCATGTCTTGTCGGTTCATTTAGAACCCCGGCAACTCCATCGGAGGACTCACCATATTAAGTAACTCATTCCAGTAACTCCTCGCATCATCCATCTCTAAAAACCCAGAAGAATTCACGGCGGAAGAAATGTTATAAAATTCGCCATTAACGCCGACGTCCACCGCGTCGGAGACATGGTGGTTAAACTCCCCATAATCAAGTTGATAACAATCCAGATGATGATCCTCGCATGAGCTCGAATTCGTCGCCGTTATAACGTCGTTCGTCATGATATTACTCATAGTAGGAATCCCCGCTTCCGTCACAGTACTCCCGGAGGAAAAGTTCAGCGTCGAAGTCGGCGACTCGAGAGTCGATTGCGAAGTGAAGAAGCTGTTCGACGCGCCGCCGGTGGCTTGCCACACTTTAAGCACGTCCAAGCACGGCGGAGAAGATAACTGAAGCGGCGGTACCGGTGAAAACGAAGGGATGGTAATCTTCTGGAGAAGCTGGAGATTAGAGAGTATCTTTGATTCACGAGCTAGCCGCACCTCGGCTTCTAACCGAGCTGTTTCCCATTGAGCCATGTGGCTTAGGTTAGCGGCTTGCTTAATCTGAGCCGACCCAATCTTGGGCTTATGGGTCACTGGGTCAATGCCCATTCTTGTTAATCTCTTCTTAAGACGAGTATTCCAGTAATTCTTTATTTCATTATCCGTTCTTTTTGGGAGATGAGCTGCTATACCTGACCACCTGGTAATCATTCATTACTATTTATAGCAGTGGACTAGATAGAGATTTAGTTCTATTTCCGATGTGGGACAAGCTGGCTAAAATTTATACCTGTTACCAAGCAAAGCATGAAGTCTAATAATCGTCTTCTCTTCATGAGTACTGAACTTCCCTCTTTTAATATCCGGCCGGAGATAATTCGTCCACCGTAACCGGCAACTCTTGCCGCATCTCTGCAGCCCTGAAAACCCACAAAAGTTAACCCAAATGCTTCTAGTTAACATGAATGAACTAACAAAACACACACCTGCTTTAGCAGGAAGAGATCTCCAGCTGCCATTGCCGTACTGTTCAATGTAGGCAAGGAGTTTCTGGTCTTCTTCACGTGTCCACGGCCCTTTCTTGAGCTCATCTTTGGCCGGAGAATTCGGTCTACCCATCGGAAACCAGGAAGTTCCGGCGACAAGTTGTTTATTAAAAGGGGAACTGTACTTTTGTGAATGACTGGAAAATCTTGAACATTGGGGTATTTAAAAAAGTGAGAAATGAATAATAAATAAGGTTAGTATTGTGGGGAATGATATTATGAGACATTATAAATACGTTACCTACAGAGATTTATGATGAAAAGCATCATGTATACGTATGTATTTTAATCATCACAATAAATTTATTCATTCATCTAATTTAAATTAAATAAAAATTTCAGGTATTTTTTTCTCTAAACAATTATTGGGAATACTTTAATACTTTTTAAATAACTTCAATATCACTAGACGATAAATACGAGCCAAAATGTGTGACACACAAATTTAGTCTCCATAATTTTGATTTTCAAATATTTATAATTATTGCAATTGTAATCGTCGAATTATTAAAATAACAATATTTATGCTTTGTAAATCTTCAAAGTTTTAATTTCGACAATTGAGATAATCGACTAAAATCAATTTTTGGATACCGATTTTGTCATTTTAGAAATTTGATTTACCAAATGTTACAAATTTAAAGATGCAACAAAAACTCAAATTTTAATATTAAATATGTTAGAAAATTAAATTTACTAAAACTATAAAGTTGAGGATAGAATGCTCAACTTAGTATAAAACTATAATGTTTTTCAGCCAAAATACTTACTATTTACGTGTTATTTGATGTGTATACATAAATAGATAATATGACACAAAGTTAATGATCCTCACTCCCACCAAATCTAATTTGCTACCATTCCGGGGAAACTTTGACCCATTAATACAAGGCTACTTTTACTTCAGTCAATAAGAACGGCCGCCGGAGAGGGAGCAACCACAAACTTGAATGCTTGTTCGAATTCTGCACCCAATGTACAGACAGGGTTAGAGGGTAATTTGCAGCATGCTTTGCCTAACCTACTGTCATTCGTACCTTTGCTCAAAATATCTATCTAAACATTATTTTGATGTGTATTTTGTAAGGTGGATGAGTATTTTGGCAAAAATACGATTTTACAGTGGGTATTTTTGTAAATGAGCCGTAATGCAAGTAGAGCTCTTATTCTATCAACGTTCCTTCATATTTTTATTTGAATGTATTCATATTTATTCATATTTTATTCGAACATGAAATATATTCGAACATTGTTCAGATTATTAAGTAAATGTTCATGTTCGTTCGAATATCTTTTCGAACATATTTATACTATTTGTGCAAAACCTCACCAAAAAAATCACATTTTATTCTTTTACCAACAATATCACAAAAAAATAAATGTACTTAAGAAAATAATTAAATAATTATCTTTGACAAAACAAATAAGAAACTACCTCACTAACGACATAAAAAAGATTTTTAAAGATTTTTAAACTTAAATACTATAATAATATATTAGTATAAAAACTAATTAAAATAATATATTTGTTCACGAACGTTCAAATTTGTTCACGAAAATGTTCATGTTTGTTCAAATTATAAACGAACAAAAAATAATGTTCGAACAATGTTCAAATTTTTATTCGAATAAATGAACACGATCACATACGAAACGAACACATATTGTTGACGTACTGTTCTGATAGTGTAAGAGCCCTATTTGAAAATGTGAAGGAGAAAAGTATATTAATTTGTTGTACCTAATAATATTTTTTTATTTAGAAAATGTATAATATTTTATAGAAATTTATTTAATAATGATTTTTAAATGTTTATTGAGATAACAGCTATTTAAAAAGTTTGTAAATCAAATTTAATTTTTAATTGTTTCTCTAAATTCTTGTAGCTAATATGAATCTATTGATTGACATATAAATTAATTACATGTTAATGTAATTTATTTAGTTACAAATGTCTAATTTATCTAATAATGATTGCTAAAAGTTTAATGAGATAACATCTATTTACAAGTATGTAAATTTTATTTCATTTTTCAATGGTTTCCCTAATTTCTCGTAGTTTAATATGAAATAATTATTTGACATAAACATTAATTACATGTTAATGAGTTTATTAAATTACATTGTTAAGTACATAATATTGATGCACCTAATAATAATTTTTGTATTTAGAAAAATAAATATCTAATTTATTGTAGAAATTTATCTAACAAATATTGAGTAATGTTTGTAATTAATCCTTAAACTTTATAATAGTGTAAAATGGGTCCCCCTAAAGTTTGTAAATTACATATAAAGCCACCGAAGTTGATATAATGCGCCGTTGGCCCATAAATTTTTAAATATTGTAACACCATGCCCTCAAAATTTAAGAATTATATGGTTGACCCCCGAATTTCTAAACTGTTTATATTTGACCATTATACTCGATAATATTTTAAATGTTTCCATAGTTTGTATTTGAAAAATTAACTTTGATAAGATGTAATGCATATGTCTCCAAACTTTAAAAAATTTAAAAATAACGCATAAATTAACAAAAATTTTAATTCGAAAAAAGACAAAAACCACTTCTATTTACTCTATGGTCATTCTTGAACGGTTTTGAAACTTCGTAGGCTTCTTATGTAATTTACAAACTTTGAGACATCATTTTTACACTATTTTAGACATTATGGATCAATTATTCAATTTTCTCGATAAATGTTGTTAAATGTTTAATGAGATAACAATTGTTTAAAAAGTTTGTA